>JBBPFQ010000038.1:5799703-5820476 GCA_037974815.1 Kaempferia elegans
CTGAAGGGGACTGCAGGTTCATTTGCACATTGTATATGCTGTTTGAAATCTTGTGAACACTTAAATAATAGATTGCTCTCTCTTGCACTTCTATTTTTGAAGAAAACATCTTCTCAATTTGTTATGCCTAGGGGAGAGAGAGAGAGAGAGAGTTCATTTACACTTAGTTGTGTGATGATCTTTGCTCGAAGGGATTGTGTAGCATGTATTTCATTATTTGTCATGTATAGTTCATCTTCTGCATGAGAATTTCTCTATTTTATATAACAAGATGGACATAGTATCTATATTCCATCTTGAAGGGGGGTATTAAGAGTATTAGATTAAAGGGTTATTTAGTGGGTTAAGTTCCACATGAATATTTTAGGTATAAGTTATCTCTAGAGTCCTATATGTGTGTGTGTGTGTCTGTGTGAAAAGATGTCTCATGAATACACAATAAATGCAATATATAATTATCTTTCCCCAAATTATACCAAAAAAAAATACCTTTTCTAAAAATGGGCTTCCATTCTATGTCAAATCCAAGGGAGATATGATCCATATGTTGTTTCATAGAAAATATTTTTTCTGAAAGTTCCTGAGCAGCCTGCTCGACTTCTGCAGTAGCCCTAGAGTATATTATACGACCCTTAAATAGCATAGATGGGTATCTCACTCGAGAGCTACCTGCAAGCAAACAAACAGAAATGTAAGGCTAGAATATGATTGATGAAAGAAAATATTTTTTTAATACCTAGGAAATGATGGCATGTATTGCATATTCAGAAGTACAAGCAGCGCACTTTCACAAAACAAAGAGTTATCCAAAATTGGTTTAGCAGGTTTCTGAGATAATGGTCTATGAGTTTTTACATGATTTAATAGAATTTGAAAAAGACTTATTTGTATTACACAAAAATATAAATTAGTACTGCTTCTAATTTCATTATAAAGTAACAAAACTATTGCTCCACCAGAATGGAAAAATAAAATCCCAAAACCCTTTCTGTCAAAATTTCCAGTTGATTTTGGTCCAAATAGACACATTTTTTTTAATTAATAAGGTTGCTTACTTGCTTGAGGAGGGCAGAGGATATGAGGATTTGATTTGGAGATTAGACAAATAAACCCAACAAGAAGTATTTATAAAGGATGCAAGTTCATCAACTATTTTATTAATAATAAGCTGAAAGTTCTTCTTGCTTTAACCACAGTTTCAAGACACAAGGATAAGATTCCAAAGGGCATTAACGTTGATACCAGAATATTTCCTACGTACCATATCAGACTTAAAGGTGATTTACAGTCACAAAAGTTGAATTAAACCATATGCAGAAATTACAATGGAAGAATTCTAATCAAAATGAAATTTCCATCATGTTAGAGAAGATATATGTGTAAGCAGTGAGGTTGCATACTTGAAACATTGAGGTTAGAATCTAACATCAATTCCTAATGTATATGTTCGTGTGATTAAGGTTGGTTGGCTATCAAAGCCTAAACCCTCAAATTTTTCATTCAGTCTTTGGACCAGCATTGAAATTTTCATGTTTCATATATCTGTGATTGAGCTGATGTAATATACATATGATGTAGCTGACCAATGGATTTTTGTGCAAACAATAAGTGCTCACTCAAGGTGTGATATTAAATTTCATATATGCCCATTTTATTCTCATGAATGCATGATCAACTCAATTAAACAAATATATCAAAGAAAAGAGGAGCATGACACATTGGATAACAGATACATTGCACAGTGTTGCACGGATACAAGCACAGTCCATCTAATTCTACATAGTATTTCAAACATCTAATCAGGTTATCCTAATATGTTACCTACTAAATTTATTATCATTTCTAGAAAATAAATGCACAACATAATAGGATAACTTAGGTATATTTGGATCAACGTAGAATTACATCTAACAGTTAAATAATTAGAACCTTACGGATCTTAATACCCAAGCAAACAAAGCATTTCAAGAATTGTGCAATTCAGATCTTAATTCATAAAACAAACTTCAGTACAACTGAGACAACTGAATTCAAAAATTTCTTGATTTTTGGACAGAACTAAATAAAAACATCATACATTCATGCAAAGGTATATAGGAAAGGAATAATCATAAAGAATACGCATCACCTTGCACCATCATTGTATTTATTTCTTTAAATTAAAGCAAAATATGAAACAAATCCAACGTTGTGGCTTTGTGAGAGTCTCAGAACCTGGCCCTAGAAAGGAATTCTTCCCAAGTAGTCATTAATTATCAATAACAACTTTCATTTAGACACATTCTCCGTTCTTTTTCTTTTTCCCAGGAACAAAAAGATAGGTTTAAAGTATAATAATCGTACAATAACAAATCCTTTTGAAAATAAGAAAGAAAGAAGATTTGCGGAGTTTATAAAACCTGGACGAGGAAGAGGCAGTACACTCGACGCCCCATTTGAAGGGTACGATGCAAGAAGAAGGCCGTCAACCCCCTTAACCACGTTATTGTTATCGAGAACATGGCGCTTCAGAGGGTTAGAATCTTTCCAACCCCAGCGGGGCAAACGACGGCCCATTTTTCGCGGATCAAGTGCTTCCGATTCCTGAGCGTCGGTATCGGAGGGGAGTTCACGCTTGGTGCCAGTGGAGGCGGAAAAGGGCGAGCAATAGGTCGTCTCGATGGCTTGCAGCTCTTTCTCGGCGGCCGAGTCCCATTCCCCAATCCAGGAAGAGTCCGTCTCCGCCGCCGTCTTGTCCCATTCCATCACCTCACACTTAATCGAAAACTCGCCCGCCCATCGCTCGAAAAAGTAATTTAAACTTGACCAAGATCGTCCGTCCATCAATCGAAATATCTTTTGAAATTATCAAAAAAAGACATCCTTCACATTAAGTGTTTGTTTTTTTTTTCATTAAACTAGTTTTTTTTAGTCCATCAAGTAGTTTAGATTCTACTGTTTTTTCAACTAAAATATTTCCAACTCAAGAATTAAGACATTAAGCCTGGATATTTTTAAAGGGAAAAAGGAGCTAAAGAAGATGCCTTATTTATGGACACATGAAAATGAAAATTTCGAAAGCGTTCTTTAGGTATTTTTCTAGCAACAAGATGGAGTATCCCTGCTAGGCTGCAACCACCACCATTCACGTCCTCAAATGTGATGCATCTTCTTAATACATTTAGTTCATTCTCAGCAGTTCGCACCTTAAACACTTAGCACTGCTGGTAAGTAAATTTCTCTTTGTTTGGAAAGGTAAAAGAATTATTCTTCAATGGTACAAGAATGATAAGAAATTTCTACATGGCCTAGCAGTGCATTGGCTGGCTATGTAAAATGTAGTTTCTACATAGCTTAATACGTTTTCTGGCTACGTAAAAGTGCAGCATCTGTAGAAAGACAGCATCCCTAACTATAGATTTAGAGACTTATTTAGCAAAGCAGCCATAATTTAATTAATTGTTATAGAACGAGTTTATGTTTTATCACAATCAAAGTGAATATGCAAAAGAAAAAAAACAAAACTCTTCAAAATTTACTAGTATGCCCAAGGTAACAAGGGGAACCATCATAACCTACATTACTACTACCGGTGGACAAGTGTGCAAGAATCTATTACATGATGACGTGCATAACTTCTATAGACAACTCATAAAATGGCCTAGTGCCCGAAAAATTGCTGTAATACGAACCGCAGACAAGCAATTTTTCAACAACATGTTGAATTTACATTGATGCAAAAAAAAAAAAAAAAAAAAAAAAAAAAAGGTTTTTGCAAGTGTTTTCCTGAAGAGTAGCTTGAAAATTATCACCGTATCCAGAAAGGGGCCAGGGGCTTGAATATATCAAATGCTTAATTCGGAGCAAAAAAATGTACCAATCCAGTAGCACCTATAGTGCTGACATGCCCAGATATGCCATGATAACAACCTTGTATACCTTCACCAAAGAATATAGTAGTGTCTGCAAGTCCTCAAAACACATTACTTTGATCAGTTTATTTAGACAAACCCATCATTATAGTGAAGCATTTAAAAATCGTAAACTAATATATTAATTGACAATTAAAAAGAATCATGTTCACGATTGCACTACTTTTAACATCACTGTCATTCTTTTAACTCAAAAATGCAAGTAACCCAATAGAATCCTGCCTATAGGACCAATGAGTCTTCATCTTCTGAGAAAATCTCAAAAAATATCAGTAGTTTCTAAAGGGAATTACTTGCTATTGCAAAAAAAGCAAACATGCTCTCCTTAAGAACCGCTGTGACAGAGGCAGGCTAGTAGTTATTTCCTCAAGAATAATCACCAAAGAGATCCGTGTTGTGGCTGTGGCAATTCATGAAATTCAGGAGAAAACCAGTTCAAAGTACAGAGATATTTATATGGCCAGATAAGATGAACATCTAGCTAGAAAACTTTTCTGCTAGATAGAAAACTAACAGTAAACAAGGAAAGCCATCATTTTGCCACCTTTCCATATCTTCCAGTCTTGTCAACCTAGTACTCTTCAAAAACCAATATACAAACAAATATAACTTTTAAATCAACCATAACAATGCTAAAATGACACATGAAATAAATTAGAAGATCTATACATAGAAAATAAGATAGGAATGATGAGACAAGATATTCTACAACTTAGTAAATATACTAAGGTACACAAGAAACTATCCCCATGGGGATGTCCAGTTGGTTAGAGGTGGCAGATATGTTACAATGGGCCAAGAGATCAATTCCCAGCGGGTACATGCCCTTGGAGAAAAAAATCTCTTCTATCCTCTAGCCACTTAGCAGTCGGCTATAAGTTGATCATGTGATTACCTCTTTTTACATAACCTGGGACAGGGTGTGAGGGGGCGCTGGATGAGCGTAATCACCTTTTACTACAATAAGGTGGACAAGAAAGTGTTTGCATCTATCTGACCAATCCATATCTACAGATATATTTCCATTATGGAAAAGAATGATAATTTCAATTTGTTGCCAATCATTAAACAACCTTCATTGATCTACACCAATCAGTACGTACACCCAAAGGTGAAATTTAATCTACCAATGCATGAAATTGATTAAATTATAGATTCATGAAATGTCAAAAGATCTTCTTGAGTTCAAACACTGGAGGTAAAACGAATATGCTATTAAAATCCAAAGGATTTAGAAAAAGGAGTGTCATGCCAGGATGTATTGGTCTAAAATTTCCTGAACCAAAGAAATTAAGTTTCTTTTTGAAAAAGAAATGTACGTAAACAGAGTGGTAAAAAGAAGCAGCCTCAATAATTACATAAACTTTACAGCTTCTTCATAATTTTTATTGATTGAAAAATGTAATGAAATAACATGCTCTAGGTTGGAAAAGTAAAGTGAAAAAAGATTAAAAAGTAATTTCAACAATTACCTGTGCAATTTTACAGACAAGCAGAATTCAAGTATTAACTTGATCCAAAAATAAACATTTCCTTCAATAATGTCAATGTTGTATGGCTTGCGAAATTTCACAAGATCTTTATCCTACTTTTGTTCCATATTTCTCTTCCAGCAACTCATCAAGAAGACCAAAATTAGGCACACTTGCTTTTTCCAAACTATCAGAAGGCAATTTGCGGATACAACTGAGAATATGCTGAATGTCACGACAAAGTCTGAAATGAAAAACAAACACAAAAACATGTATTGATGTTAGCTAAAATTGTATCCAGTCAATGGCAGATATGGTTAATGCTCACCTGTTTTTCGCTTGGGGAGTGCTAAGCTCCAATTTTGAAAATGCCTCTGAAATGTGGGAATGAAAAATATGAACCACTTGCCTGCAAATGTTAGCAAATCATAAACCATAAGCCAGCTGCTCAGAGTACTGGCTTTAGAAGAGATTAGTTTCCTCAGTAAAAAAAGCAGGAACCATGGAACAAAGATATAAAGCTGCATAAATCAACAATAGAAACAGGAAATTGTATCTGATACTGAAAAATACTAGTTACAAAAAATTTCAGGATTTCCTCATGCCACAGAAAGTTGCAGTTAATGAGATGAATTCTGTCACATCAGATAATCTCTATATTTTAAACCAGAATACCAAGCAAAAAGGTGCGATTAGAAATAAATAAATTTTCTTATTAATCTTGGGTAACAGGAAGAGTCTTCAAAATCAACAACTTCTAACCATAGATTATATCGATTATAGATAATTAGAGTTTCTGCATATTTTCATCCATTCATCCAGGCATGTCAATCTCATTAAGAGATCCATTGCATATTTTCTTTGAGACAGCAGTGTTCCTTGAGAACTGTAATTAATTTCGTTATTAAGAAATTAAAGAGGTATTTTGAAATCTTTAATAACAACTTTTGATTGAAGATAATTTGGTATATTAATGATATCCTACACATCATTTCCTATTATAAGTATATCATCAATAAATTTTGTTTCAAGATAATATATGACATCTATATATCCTACACATCAAATATGTCATCAACATTACCAAAATTAGAATACAATGGTGTTGTCCCGAACAAAAGTGAATCACCTGCTACACTTGAGGTTGACTTGCATGACTTCCTAAGAGAACTCTCAAATCACATTCAAGAACCATAAATTACCTTTTAGGTCTACATATTTTAATCTATCATAAGCAACATAACATAGGATTGCTCCACATAAACATCTTTAGAAAGGTTGCTAATAAAAAGACATTTTAAATGCCCATCTGAAATATAGCCAACTTTAATTTATTCTCAGAAAAAATATATACAGAATAGGTTGTGATGAGCAGTGGAAATAACTCAAGCAGTGTACTTCGCAAGTTTGAATAATGATTTAGAATACCTACCAACAAGGCCTAATAATAGTCAAGGTTTTATATTTGAGCATAACTTGACAAGGTTCCTCTAGCTAATTACATTGTTAAAATATTGAACATACACTATACAATTCAATTATACTTTAAATTCTTAGCTCAATGAATATACCTGAAGATAGCATGAACATCAGCCTCAAGAAGAATTTGTGATAAGATGCGATGAAGATAAGTAACTTCCTGCAGGAAAAAGAATCCACAATTGAATGTCCAATCAGATAACCTGACAAAGGAAGTAAATATAACCACAATAAAGTAGTACCCAGTAGCTATGGCAATGTTGAAAAATTACCACCATAGTATGTTTTGATTAAAAAAAATCCTAATTCAACTCATGGAAAGATTTTGCAACAAGAAACGATCTAAAATGTCTAGACCAAGAGCTTTCATTGGTGAGATGATCCATATTTATATAACAATAAAAATGATAAGAAAAATTATCTAATTCAGTAAGACAGCAATGCAAATTAAATAATTAAACAGTCATATAATTGTTGGAATCCAAAGTGCTTCTTAGCTAAAAGAGAGAAACATAAAGATACATTCATCTCCAAGTGTGAAAAGATTTTCTTGGGCACAGATCCAAAGAGCTAGTTTAAAAGTCATTAACCTTTGTTATGGATCGAGTAATCTGACTCGGTTGTAAATCATTATCCTCAGGCGCATTCCAACTTTCAATAATCTGAGGCAGTTTGCGTAAATTTGCAAGCAGCCTTTCTCTCATTATCTGTATCAGCTTCATGTGAATTTCATCTCGATGAACCTTGTAATCCTGTGTTTATATCGACATATTTAACTAATGAACATGTCATGAATAATCTTTTTTAGAAAAGGTGATATTTAAATTTATGACATGAAAGGAAAATAAACAAAGCAACAGATCCAAAATACTATTACTGAAGAAGCAACACTGTCTTGCCTCTTTACTTGAAAGGATTAATACTTAGTAAGGAAAACATCAGTAGAAATTTGGGACATAAGAGTGAGGACAAAGGCATAGATAAGCTATGACACAAAAACATGGTGACTCTTAATACTTGCATAAGAAAAAAGTTATATAGTTTAATTCAGGAAGTCTTTTTGTGATTTGCATATATGTAACACCGAAACAAATTATAAATTTTCATGTGGAAGGAAAGTTAGAATTAGATGGTTGCTTTTTCTTACCTTCATTCCATCCCACAATAGTTTCAACCCAAGGAAATAAAGTAAGGAAGAAATAGAACAGATGGTTTGTTTTTCTTCCATTCAATACATCTCAAATCAGTGTCCACTTAAGTAAATAAAGGGAAGGTTCATATATCCACTTGTTCATTCACTATTTTCCACATGCTATCTCATAAACAAAGCATTAGGGAAGGACCTTTTTTTAGAACTTATTTCATTGCAATAAATATTGCTATGAAGCCTATAGGTAGTCAACATAGGCAAGAATGAAATATAAACATTTGTATCTTCAGTTTGCAGGAATAGCTATTCTACTCAAGAATTCTAATGGAATAATTGTTCATTTGTTTGGTTGCTCAATGAACTTGGAATATCAACTCTCAAGGAATTGTTGTTCCTTCATGATCCTTCTTAACTCTTCATTTAACAATTACAAGGAATATGTTCCTAATCCATTCCACTATCCAGGTATCATGAGCTAGCTCAGCAGAACAAGAACCAGATGACTAGATGAGTAAGACAGGCTGACCAACCGAGTTGAAGGGAAATGCGAAATGGACAAGTTGCATAGGTGGATGGGCATTGCAGGTTGAATGAATTAAAAAAAACAGATGGGCTGAGTGAGTAAAATGAGACAGATTAATAGAGTAGGGTAACTCCAGGAAGATCCTTTCTTGTTTGGGATATTTTTACACTGAGGAGACTATTTTTTGTCTACTATTTTTTCTACGATATAACTAAAGAAATGAGAATGGAACATGCATTCCATTCTATGAACTAAACTACAGATACATATTTTTATTCTATGCCTAGTTTATTTCATTTCATAAGCCAAACCAAGGAATATAGTACCTATTCTGCACCAACTCTATTTCATTCCCTGGAAATAATTGTCATTCCTCATTAATTTCACTCTATAAACCAAACATGTTAGCTGATGTTTACATTTACTTGCTTTATTCTTCCTTAAGTATCTCCACAATTGCACTACTCTGTCTATAGCAATCCTTGCATGAAGTTGATTGATGATAACGGAAAGCATGCAAATAGACAGGAAACAGGAATTTGCAAGTTCTTACACAAAAAAATCAGTCAACTTCATATGGTCATACCTGTGCCACTCTTTCTATCTCTACTGCAAGCAATGCTTTGCGAGCCTCAGGTACTTTCTCAAAAAGAACACGTTGAATTTCTTCATATTCATGCATCAACAAATGTGCAAAAAATAGCATTACAAAAATTGACCCACACATGACCAAGTAAATGGTTGAAGATAATAAGACAGAAGTAAAGGAAAAGCAGCAATCACATTCAGCAGAAATCTATGTTGGCTTTTGTGTAGATTTGAAATTTGGTTAGCAATTGATGGATAATATATGAGAAAACAAATTATAAAAAAAAAAAAAAGGCTGACGCTATAAGAGAACTAAGATTAAGACAAAGAACTCCAACTACTTCATTAGTTAAGGTTACAATGTGACAAATACACAGATCATTAACCTAAAAAAATGTTCACCAAGCAAAGTCAACAATTTGAAGTCAGAGTATGGTGTAAAGCTATAAAGTAAATAATCTACAGTTCTATAACCAATAATAATTCAGAGTTCAGACCTTGAAAAAAAAAAGAACTCAACACTTAAGTAACCACGTATAGTGTACCTTAATAGAGGAGTACCAGCATAGTATACTTATAAACTATTATTTAACACTTGCCAACAGATATACAATATGGGTGTGGATCCAAGAACCCAACAAAATTGTTTCTAGAATTTTTACGTAATCAACACTATAGGAATGAGGAATATCAGATGTTTACTCAAAGCGCAAATGTCATATACAGATACGAAGGGGAAAAGATGAATAGTAAATAGCATAATTGATAAATGCACCTAATAGTCTATATAGCATAGCACTACTGAAACTTGGTTGGAAGAGTAGATGCTTGTTCAGGCATGTCTGTATCAACAAGCTAAACAAAAAGAAATAGAGGCCTTTAATTTCAAAAAGGATAAATAAGCAAGATAAGAATTTCCATTGAATTAATATTGGATCCTGGATAAGTGGAAAATAATGATGGTTATGAATGAATTTTCATTAATGTATTTCCATGACTCAACTTCTAGTCACTTGCAACACAAAAGGAAAACCATGCTAGCAAGGAGAAAGTGATACAATTAGCAGTAAAAACCTAGAAAAGAGAAGAGACTAATCACTAAAGCAAACAAGTGGTTATCTGATCAAGATTCAAACAATCAAAGATACAACAGATATAGCCACAATGCATACATAATGTATTAATCGAGTTCCCATAAAGATTAGTAATAATTTGAGACCACCATAAACTTTCTCATTTTTTAATAGATAAATATATCCACAGCAACGCAAAAAAAGAAAAGACAGTGTTTGTTCAGCTGATTAATAGTTTTAAGGATGTTTATTATAACTACGCATGAAGACTAAGAAATGATGGCACTTCGAAATTGAAATTGAAGTCAAAACGTATCCAATTGCTCCAATATAAGCCCAATAGAATGAAGCACACTTTGATTACAGTTCTGGATATATTAAAAAGACAAGATGATGGCAGGATATAACTGTTAAAACACAGTAATGATCATTGGTTTACCTGGTATTATAGCATGAACAAAACTGACAATCTGGCTCGCCAAAGCTAAATGCTTAGAAGTTATGGACTTTAAGCCTGATACCTGAAAGCAAGAAGGCAAGAGCGATGATCAGCAGATTTGTTTTTGATAACCTAAATGGCACTTATATTACGAGGGTAACTCAAGTGGATGTCTTATATTGATGGTGTCCTGAATAACTAAAGTGTCGCTTTAAATAAGCATAGTTGATTGTTGAAATTATGAAATATGAACTACATAAGCATTCTCATACATGCTCACATCGTGTATGAGCTATCAGATTTCCCAACCACATGCCACTTGGAATACATTCTTCAAAACTTTGGATGGTACATTACCAAGTAAAGACAAAATTTATAATCCAATGGTGTAGCTTGGCCTGAGCAATTAATGCCAATAAAACATCCTAGAGTACATAATAGAAGTAATCCAACTGCCCATTCTCTCAACATCCCATCCTCCTACAAGCTCAGTCACATCCATGTTACTGTTTCTGACCTCATGGAACTCAATCTCCCCTCTCACTCTCTCCTTTGCCTCCAGATGTATTGATCTTCTCAGACCTTTCATAATTTCATGTCCCTCTCCCCTTCATTATATTCTTGGCATATCATCAGTCATTGAATCTTATAGGGGAGACAACAGAGACTAGGAAATGAATTGATAAAGGATGTGATAGAACCAAAAAAATCAAAATTTATTTTGACATTTCTCCCTATGAAGATATTCATTCTAATTACAGCATTTATCTAAGAGACTAAAACAACAGGCAGCTCTTGTATAAAACATAAATTTTTGTTTGATTGTAACTTGAAATAAAAGCTAAAGTGCATGTGAGAATGAAAAGTCATAGTATAGCTTGATATGATAACAAACCAATCAAATAATTACACTCTAACCTTTGGCGTAGACAATTTAGTCAATGAATAGACCTTACATTTTATCGTTACAACAAGTATTTGTGACTCTAACTTAACAACTTTGTTTAAGAAGTTAACCAAAGCAAACCTGCATTGCGCCAGCTCCAAGAACAAGCTGACAAGTCCTCATGTTGAATAGCTTCAATATTTCCACTACACGATGAACCACTTCAGATGACAATGATGGCAGGAATTTACTAATATCAACATACTCTGATAGCATCTTTAACAATATTAAGCCACTGCATCAGATTATTTTATGGAATTAATTCAAAGAACTTGCAACACAAAATTAGTAACATAAAGAGTAATATAAAACAGACAACTAATCCAACAGTTTACTCTCTAGCAGTAAAGGCAGGATTGTCGTGGATGCTTAATTAGGTAACTAACCAGTTTACCATGTGATAGCCAACACCTTGATACATGAGCATTTGAGAAGCTGATCTTCCAGGTTCATTTGAACTAGCATTGCTATTCTGTTTAGGTGTAGATTCTACAATGGTGTCTTGGTTTACCATAGCTGATAGGGGGGAAGAAGTTTGTTTATCATGATCAGCAGCTTGATCAGATTCTTTCTGAATAGTATGGTATTGGTTAGAAACAACAGTTGTTTCAATGGTCCTAGAATTGGGATTGTTTGACAACAGTTCGCTATTGTTGATTGATACATCAGCAGAAGACAAAAGTATAACTATGGCCTGGAATTCATCAGGGATATCCACAGCAACCCAAGTTTCCTGATCGAGGACTGCCTTGATTTTGGTCATCTATACAGAACCAACAAGGCAAATTCAGTTTGGAGCATAATTATCATAAACATAATTTTACGTGCAACAACATTAGGTACTTCAGAAATTTGAATATATACTTAATTTCGAGAAACATAATGTTTTCTATTAATTTTCCTATGACTCACTCGACAATCATGCTGATAGTCAACAAATGCCTTCGACTGCGACTGAAGAGTACCACGAATACTATAACCCAATCTTCCACCAAGCTAGAAAAAAAAGAGTAATTTCAAATTTTTACTAAGTCTATGAATCAGTTTAATAATCACAAAAAAAAGGAAAATTCAAACTTACCTTCTCTGTAGCAGCTATAAAGTTCTGGGTTATGTTATAAATGCGTAAGAATTCTTGAAGTCTTAATTTGGGATGAAGGAGGGCACGGACACCAAGTAGTTTTGCCCATCTTCCATGAGCAGCATCACAAGCAGCAAATACAGCTTCTGTGTTTTCTCTCAGTACATCAGCACTGAAAATTAATGATAGCAATTTAAATTTCCCAAGAATCAATCTAGCATTTAACAACTATATCATTATAAAAAAAAAGGGAGTTGTAAGTGAGCTGCAATTAAAGAAATTCTGAAAACAAAAGCAACTCTCCTATAAAATTATTCGACTATCAGATGTATACAAGATTACAAGCATCATGCCAGGAATGTAAGATCCTACATTTATAACAATCATATACGTATGAAATGATTAGTTTAACTTTGTTCATACAAAAAGTATGCTCTTTTTTTTTTGTCAAAACGCTAAAGTTTTGGCTCTCGAGAAAAAAATTGCAAAGGGAAAAAAAAAATGTAATATGAGGGGGGACTTCAAAACTAAGGAGCATGATTTGGGGAAAAAAAGTAAAACTAAGGAGCATGAGAATTTTGCCAGATTACTATTATGAATATTTTGTAAAAAATAAAAAACAATTAAAAGGATGGTTTTGAAAATATTATTAAATTAATCTTTAGCTATTATGAGGTGTCTAAATAAGCAAATCATACCTGATGCTCCATTAATCTAGATTTAATAATATGGACAATGATTGAGATGCTTGTTATATTTAGAAACTTTTACTCTAAAATTTTAATTCAATAGATTATCAAATTATTATAATCATATTTTTGGAAGTAAGCAAGCCAAGCAAAAAAGAAAATCAAAAGAATAAATCTCATCCTAGTTCATTTTGGCACACTTTGATGCATGCTCAAGGTTACCATGGCTTGACAAAATATGATACCCAAATAGTACTTTGGCAAAGTATAGATTCTTCAACATGAAACAGTACTTTAAACCTTAGTTTAAACATTTGACTAAAGTGCCCAATTAAAAGTACATGTTAGATTAGATTTGTTATTTTTCTAATTCAAGATTGGATTCATTAAAAAGTCAAAATTCAAAGCTAAAATTGGCAACCCACTAAAAATTGTGAGTCTTGTCTTATGCTTTGCCACAGTAGAGGCCAGCACTAAAAGTTTTCAGGCTTCATAAAAATATAGTATCAATAAGATATTTTTTGACACTTCAGCATGCATCGAAGAGTGTCGAGATGAATTTAAAACGGTTTTACTGATTTAATCCCCTTCGATGAATTTTAATGTAAGTTTCATAATTAAATATTCAAAAAAGTTAAAATGTTATTGCTCCATATCATATAATAGTTGACATGCTTTAACTTATTTTAAAGATGAATTTTAAACATTTAAATGTCACTAACTTAAATCTTCTACTTTTAAAATAAGACTATATTAGTTAGATACTTGAATTAAAAATGATTTTATACTCTTTTTTTTTCTTTAATGCGTGTAGAAATGAACTCTGATGAGATTTACTCGTTCAATACTCTTCGCCTTAAGTAGTTTACTTTTAAACATAAAACTACAATGATTGGATAATCAATTGAAATGGAATTTTAAAGAAAAGGTTAAAAAAAACATGCTGATTTATCTTGACACACTTAGATATGTGCCAAAGCATCTTGAGCGTCAACAGCATATGAAACTCACTAGCAAGACCACAACAAATGGAACGAGAGATTCTCCATATCAGCCGATATCAAATGTTGGTACTTTATCATAGCAGTAAATTTTCGGCATGCCGCTTTGCATGGCAAGGAATTTTAAGCCATGGACGAAGTAACACCAACTCTAGAATTTTTTATAGCATAGGGTGGTACTAATTGAGATTCTGGGTTTTTGGAAATTTCAACTAGTGGCTGCTTAGTTCTTCTTAATTATCTGAATGTCCATTATCTCAGATGAAACAATATCAACTATAAATATCCTCACAAGTTATCCAGTCCCACAAAAACATACTTGGCACTTTTCGTTACCTAAGATCAGAACACACTTTTGAGGAATTTATGTTTAACATCAAGGGATGCTTAATGGCTACAGATAATTCAGAAAATTGAATAAAATATCAATTCAGAAAAAAAGAAAGGACGATGAGGGAAAGTTTTCAAACATTCATGATAATTTTAAATAGCACATGGAAATTCATGAAATTGGCAGGGTTTCTATCAGCAAAGAAAAAACAAATTCACCTGATAGTTTCCAACAGGGCTTGGAGAGGTGAGGAATGTTGTGTAAATCAAAAGGAATAAATAATGTAAGGAGACTGCATAAGAAAATAATAGTACAACTAAGTTCTTGTAATCTTGCAGTGGTGCCGCAGTGTTAATCCTTTAATTGTTTCACACTTTCACTTACATTAAAAAAAACACATCTGTAATTTCCCTATTTGTATAGCAGCTTAAGTTGTCATAAAAGAAGATAGCATAGTTTATTCATAATAATTGCTCATCTTAACTAAATAAATAATTTCTTTAGGTTTGTTCCATATCTTCAATGGAATAACAGAGACCAACAACACTCATCCAACTGAAGTCGAAATAGACTTAATCTTTCCCGATAAGAATAATTATTTAGCACAAACCAAGAGTTAATACATGATAGATCCATAGTACACAATGTATAGAGAAATTTTCCTAATATTATTTACTTAAAAGGAAATAAAAAAGGAAGGGAATGGAAAGGTCAAAGGTGAAATGGGAAAGAAGCCGAAAATAAATTGTTTATTTGGATAAATGGAGGACTGGAGGAAGTTTAAGTAGTCATTTTTTCAACTATTTCAGTGTTTACTATAGCACAATAAAAGGAAAAATGAAATTTCCATTTTACTGGTTTGTTTTTTTTCCCTTTAGGTTTCTTCATGTTTTTGCATAGATTAGTTTTTAAAAGATGACTATGAAGGTCACAATTTCTGCCTCTCCCAATTTATGTGCAAATAAACAAAGAACAATTATTTTCTTCAAAGTTTTTCATCAGCTTCCCATTCTTTCAACTTTCCCTCCAAGTAAATGCTTCATAAAGGAACAAGAAAGATTGTGCTAACCACCCAAAATGTCTTTCCATAAGCAGAACGAGAACAATAAAGAATACAAGAAAGTAACTACTAGAAATCAATTCATAATACAAGTAAATTCTAGAACGTTGAAGAAGCTTGTTAAGCAAAAAAGAATAATAAACAACAACAACAACCAAGCCTTATCCCACTAAGTGAGGTTGGCTATATAGATCCTTCTACACAATTGGGCTATATCCCCTACTATATTATCATTTATATTTAAATAAATTTTATCTTGTTTTATTATTGCTAACCAAGTCATTTTTGGTATTCCTCTTCGTCGTTTGATATGGACATTTGTTATAGTTTCACATTACCTAACTAAAGCATTTATTGGTCGTCTAAATCGATGTTCATACCATCTTAAACAAAAGCAATAAACACTCACAGAAAAATTATCATCCAAAAACAATGGAGATGGAATTACAGAAACAATATTGGATTTAATAACATTATGAAATCATATCAAACCAAAATCTCACCGGAAATTTTTGGATGTGCTTGGACTTGAATCATTAACTTTTCCTTGAACCAATGAGATTTTAGGAGGATTTCTGGGAAGGGAATGAGAAACATGTGGAACAATATGACCATTGTTCTCTTGGGAACCTTCTGCAGTACCATGTGCAACTGGAGAAACACTGGGTTCAACAGCATAACAACCATCAACATTTCCCATAATCAGCTCAACAATCCTTTTAACTTCTGCAGCCCGTGTCAAATGTGCCTGTATTCACTAAACGGTAACAGATCATGCACAAACAGTCCTAAATTAAGCTTGAAAATAGTATAAGTGAAAATAACAAGATGCAGAAATAGGTAAACCTTTAAAAAGGCATATAATGAAAGTAGAACAATCATGAAATAAATTTCATCAGAAGTAGCTACAAATAAGCAGCAAAGTTTGCACAATTAAGAACAAGCAAATAAAGGCTAATAACCGCACTATTAATCTTCAATTTGCATATGATAGGTATAGATGCAATCATGTTTTGATGTGTGTGTCTCGAGTTTACGTTAGGTTATCATGTTGCTTTGATATGTGTTTAAATCATGCAGGACTTGGAGAAACACATGAAGATCTCATCCAAAAACTTGGGTCCTTGAGTCGGTGAGGGATGGAGCATCCGAGGGGCCGTCGAATGAGGAGCAACGGAGTGGAGCCAAGAAAGCGGAATTCAAGGCGACGCGAAGGATGACACAGAGAGGAGCCGCGGGCTCAAGTGCATCTGAGGGACGAAGGCCGAGCAAGATGGCTTCAAAGGGTGACTCCGGAGAGGATGAGTGTGAGAATTGTAATGTGTCAGTCGGCCAGTCGACTGGTAGTGAGACCAGTCGACTGGTACGAGGGTTAGAAATGCACAGAAGGCTCTATGCTCAACGACTGTGAAGGTCAGTCGACTGCCCAGTCGATTGACCTCGATTGACCTCACTACCAGTCGACTGGTAAGGAGTTGTTGGCAGAATCCCGGATTATGCGGGAAGCCGTTGTGAGCGATCAACGGCTACACCAGTCAACTAGTTTGTTTACCAATCAACTGGTGTCGGGCTGAGTGGACTTCATGCTCCACTCTCTCCTCCTATTTAAGGAGGGCTCTTGGGGATGAAAGAGGCTAGTGCTTAAGTGTACATTTTCTATGTAATTGCCCAAGCTCTCTTCTTCCTCCCAATCTCACTCTTACTTGTAAGAGGAAGAAGATCATTGTGAGAGGTTTGCTTCACCGAGAAGAAGCAAGGTTCATATTGAAGACTTGTGTGCACGCTGGACCCTTGGACTAGTCACCTTCGCTGGCGGTGGACATCAAGTAAACGAATTGTGTTAGCGTTGTTACCTTTGTATTGTCTTATTTTCTTTTTGTTTGCATTTTCCGCTACGCACTAACCCTAGTAGGAAGAACCAGCTATTCGATCCTCCAACAAAATCACAATTGTAAATAATTTGGGACCTAATTGCAGTAGATAGGAATTTATATGTAAATATAGAACCTACATGGGTGTAGATGTAAGACGACAATAAGATAATATACATCAGTAAAGGAGAGCATTTAATTTAAGAGAAAAAACCCTAATTATTTTTTTCTATAACATAGTATAGGACATGCTTCAACACCTCAAAACTTGTGTGGCACTCCACCTCAGGTAGCAATTGGATGGACCACTTAAGAGTAAAGCAGAAGACTTTATTTATTACAGATTGGACAATTGAAACTGTATTAACTTTTTTCAAGAAAGTAGGAAGGCTTAGTCAATTGCAATAATCTAATTGGCAATTCTTTAATCTGGATTCTTTTTCAATCAGGAATCTATTTTCCAATCGAGCTATAGCATATTCAGCCAATCTTTTGCAGATTGACAATTGTAATCGAGATTTTGCCAGTTACAGGGAAAAAAGACAGATTGTTGAGGTTGAAAAAAGACACAAATTAATGGAAAACATATATTGGGAACCTACATTGTTAGTTACGTCCTTACGGGCCAATAGTGAAAGAAAGATTGTTGAGGTTGAAAAAGGACAATAGTGAAAGAGAAATTGTTGAGGTTGAAAAAAAGACACCAAGTTAATGGCAAGATGGAGATCTAACAAGCAACGGATCAACTGCGTCAGTTAAGGTGGCAAAGTGGTCATTACAACAAAAGCAACAGTGATAGTGGCAAACAATATTGTCCCTTTAGGTGATGGTAAAAATGGCACAGGATATGACGGAGATTGATAACTAAAAGAGAATAGGTAAGCAGTAAGTTGTAGAAGGAGAGGAAAAGAAGGGGAAACGGAAACGGAAACAGAAGAGGAAAGATCAAAGTATAAGGGGAAGAGCAAGAAAAGGAAAGTGTTCAAAATGTTGCTCTGGCCGACAGCTTTCGAATTTGTGTACAGGAACACACATCTTTATGGGGGTTTAGCAAAGATTAGAATTTTTTTTTAATTTTATAAATCTAAATGAAATGTAAACATAATGATAGGGGCGCCTTTATTTTAAAATAATCTAGCTACATAAGTTAGGCTTGATTGGACACTACAATGGTGTTGAGTGCATTCAAGGAAGATAGGGAAGAGTAATATTAAAACAACATATTTGGACTCATCATCTAACCTCACACTCAAAGTGAGCACACGACATCCCTATTCATCATGTGCGAAAATTATAGAAGTAATCATGTGGAACATTTAGATTTTGGACGTCGTATACTCATATCTGAGTCCAACTAACATAGATTAAAATCTTTTGAGAGTACATTGTAATTTGCCCTAGATTATACTGGTGAATAATATTGAGAAGCTAATTTGGTCAAACTGAAAGGTCCAACTTTATATAAATATTTTATCAATTTCTAAGCAATTTCAGATCCCTTGTTTATATATCTTTAACAATAACTTAGAGAAGGATATACTCCGACATCCCAGGTTAACAAATTCATCCAACGTTCAAAATTTCAGCTATATGTGTGTGTTTTGACTGGAAATTCCCACAAAATAAGAGAATATATCTTGCTTTTCCTGAGATAAAAAGGTTATCCACAAATGATAGGACCCATGATCTGTAAACATTTTTAGTAACAAAATTGACTGAAACAGTAACATAATGTAGTGATGATTGGTTTTAACGTGTTATGTTAAATATGAAAACTAAGGGGGTTTAAAATGAAAATTTCCTAAACCCACTAACCAATTTAATTTCCACGGTCTTTTCTTCTTCCTCTCCCGACCGAATCGCAGCCACGCCGCCTCTTCCTCGTGCGATCAGTTTCTTCTTCCTCTGCAGACACAAAACCAAGCAATAGCCGACACTTCTTCGCCTCTGCCTTCTTCTCGTGTCTTGCTCTAGTCGCGGCTTCCCATTCTTCTCCTTGTCGCCGACGCCATCTTCTCCCGATCGATTGTGCGATGTTTTGTCGAAGGCGGAGAATCCATCGCAAGGGGAGCAAGGCTACAACCAGTGAGGTCTGTGCCTTTTGCCTTCTCTTCTTCTTGCGATTTTCCCTTCTCTTCTTCTTGCGATTTTCCCTTACTCACAAGAATGTCGCCGCCTCGCCGGATTGCCTTCTCAATCGACCGAGCAGTGCCCTAGCCGACGCCGGATCGCCGCTGACTTCATTGGCTGACGCCCTTGCCCTCAGCCATGAGTAGAGGAATCAACCTTCTGGTTGTTGTTGTGCTGTCCCTCCTCCTCTGGTGTGGCCATTCCTACCTGATTACCTTGATCCAGCCAAGCATTGTTGGCAATCCAAGGTAAATTCTCGCCCTAACTTCAAGTTTGGGAAAGGTTGGGAAAAGTAGATCATTGAATTTGGGCATAAATTTGTTTTGGACAGCCGTAGCATCTCCTGCGACCCTCAATTGTTCTGGCCAGCATCTTCACCTGTGAGGGCAGCTCTGCTTGGATCGTGAGAGGTATACCACAGCCTTCTTCTCCTTCGATTTAGTCCATCTCCATGAGTTGTTACTAGAGGGAAGAAGCTGATAATTGAGTATCTTTTGGGTTAAACCGAATTGGTACTTGGGGGTTTACATGAAGGTTTAATTTTAATGAATGTGGATAGCTTGTTAAGTGTTATATTAGACTCTTGCTATGGATCAGTCACTTTCAGATTTAAAGATTTGTATTGGAATGTCTACAAGTATCTAACTAATTAATGTGGATAATTATAACTGGATTTTGGGTTTATAATTAGTTATTGCTTAAGCTTATTACGATTTGAGTAAATGATTAATAGGAATAGTTATGTAAAATAACTCGGGTTGGAAATTAAACCTAATCTAAAAAGGTGGATGAGTTTAGGGAAAATTAAACATTTGTTAAAGGGTTACCCTAAGTAACTTTGGAAGTTTAATTTAGCTAATCAACTCATATCAAATTAGCTAAATTGTACATATGATTTCAGGACTTTGATTCAAGACGTTATCTCGACGGGGGATTATTAGATACGATCTTCTTTTGAGGCGAGTATCTTGACTTATCTACGGATAGTCTGCTGATATGTTTAGTATACTTAATCTACTAGTAATTTTT
>JBBPFQ010000038.1:5820980-5831121 GCA_037974815.1 Kaempferia elegans
TGATCGACCTGGTCGTGAGCGAAGTCGAAGAGGAGCTGCATGGGCTCCGGGAAGAGCGTGGCGCCTCCCGTAAGGATCTGGTAAACGGCGGCACACGTCTCGAAGAGTGTGTAAGCGGCCACGATGGCGTTCGCCGCGAGCAAGAACCTGCGACACCCTGCTCCCCGACATCAATACAGAAGAAACAGAGAGGGGAAAGGAATTCAGTACCGGAAAGAATGGAAGCGGAGCCAGGAAGGGGAGGAGATGGTGGCGGTGACGATGACGGCGGCCAATGCGAAGCCGAAGGTGACGACGCGGATCAGCAGAATGAGGACGTGCAGGCGGCTGCGCCGGCGGTGATGGACTACTTGTGGGAACGGCGGCGTGGAGGGGTGGGCGTCGCCGCCACGGTTGTGGAGTGGGGAAGCCATCGAAATACAATGGAAGGGATAGATCGGTGGAATCAAATTAATGGATTGAAAACGAGTTGGAATCACGGGAAGGAAGGGGAAAACACTATGTGTGGCGCGATCGATATGATTGATGCCACAGTGACTCACCCACTCACTGTTGCTCGGCTTCGTGCTGGCCCTTTCACGTTCTCGTGGAGTTTATCGGCTGGCGTTCGCATTAAATTTTGAATAATAATGCACAGCGCGAGACATACAACGTGAACACACCACAACATGAATAATATGGACATTCATAATTAACTGATCGATATTATTTTTTCGTTGTGTTCAATTGTATTTCATGTTGTGTATTATTATTCTTATATCTACACCTCAGATTTACACTCGATGTCAAACCACAATGCAGACCCATTGTATTTTTCAAATTCCCTGAGTAGTTAGTTTGTGAAAGGTTAACCTAATCAGATCGCAAGAATGGAAAACCTAGTTAAAAAATCAATGGAATAAATAAAATAAAAAAATATTTTTAAAATTAATCATAAATTAATTTTTCTTGGATACTTTTATTTTATTCCAAAAATTAAAAAGGCAAAATAATTAAAATAATTTTCTGGAAGATGCATCAAAATTAATAATAATAATAATTAAATTACTGAATTCAGTTTTAATCAACATAATGGAAGAATCCAACAAATAAACCATAGAAATTCAATCAACATAGTCTATAAAGTTTATTGTGAAATTCAAAATAATTCATTATCAAATAGGAAAACCATTAATAATCGATATTGATAATCGTAAAATTATTATTAATATTGAGATTTTATTAATATCAATGAAATTTATCAATAAATCATATCCACACTTTTCTAAATATCAATTAGAATATTAAATATTTTTAAGGAAACAAGAAGGCACACATGACCGACCATTATAATATTCAACAACGATAATTTTGCGTTACCTTTCTCAAAAATGAAAAGTATTATTCCTTTCACTTCAGTTATATCATGCATATATAAAAGGACGAAACACCAACAATATGCGAATACCTCTCCATCTACAGCTGATTTATGGTTAGACTGGTTATCTTGAAAGCCAATGATAGTGAATGGGAGTTTTCACATAATAAAATGATTTAGATGAGCAATATTGACTAGAGGTTCTAATAAAACTTACATGATTTACAGACTTGGCCACCCTGGACGAGATGGGTACGCGCGTTACAGTAGCAGAGGGTGCATGTTTTTATTCAGCATAGCGATAGGAACTGCCAAGGGTATCCCGGCCCATGAAACAAACTACTGTGACATTCGATGAATAGTCGACGACTAAGTACACTTCCAGCAAAAGCATTACATGTAGGACCTGGAATCCCATGTATCTCCATGCCTTCCAAGTGACAACCCCATGGCCGGTACTTCCGTTAAGTGAAGAGGATCAGGCTCTATTCCGTAGTCAGTTAGAGGCCTATGTTCGAGAACATTATCATGCTCTTGCACAAACTCTGGAATCTCCAATTGCCCTTTCTTAATATCATCCCATAAATACTGCAACCGGCTGACGTATTTGATTTTCCAGTACAATCTATACAGCATTAGAAGCAGATCATTAGCATACGGAAAAAGCTTAAGCAACACAGGACAAAACCAAGAGACAAGGCTTCTATCGGTTTGATTTTAGTCTACAGAAATAATCAAGTGCTAAGCCACAGAAGAAACAAACTAAGGATATTATATTGCAATTCTTATAGAAGGAAGACACAAAAGTTACATTTTAGGAATTAAATGTCCACAATGGAAGCCTGAGAATGGAGTGCACAGATGATTTTTAATGTATTAACATTACTATATTTCGAGCAACGAAGGTATCAGTTTGTGCTCCAAAACCAAAGTGAAAGAACCATTTCAAACTGATGGCAGGTCAAGCTTTCACTTGGTCCAACTGTAGCTGAACTTAAGGCATTACACAGCAGCCGGGCAGTTGTTTGGCAATTCCTAATTCTGAACTGAACTGCAGTAGGGAATGTAAATCTGGAATGTCTTAGCTAATCAAAAGTCGGAACGTTATTCATAACTAGCGATAATCTTGTTGTTTTGAGTGCATATCACTAAAATTTTAAATTCAATAGCTCAAAGTCTAGCTACTTGTGTATGACTAATATGATAAGCTGTACCAGGGAAGAATTTATACGGTGCACCTATGCCTCAAGTAGTGCCTTTCTATAATCTAAATGCCAAACTGAGCAAGAAATTTGGTCTTCCAAGCCCAACACTATTACAACATTTACCAATGAGGTACTTATTTGTCCTTGAGAAGTATGAATCAGGAAGATAAATGCTGGAGTTAATTCCTAAAACACCAAGAAACAAGCAAGGATGGACGTCATTCAAGGAAGATCACACATTAAAATTAACTAGTTTGTATGGAATATTTGTCTTCATAAATTGGAAATATAATGTATCATGCAGTTACCCTCCACTTAAGAAGAGACGACCAAGTGTGGCTAAAACAAGTCTGGAACGCAATCCTGGGTGCAAGAAATACACAACTTGTAGCCTATCCTTGAAATCTAATGGAAGTTCTTCATATATCCACCGCATGATGGATATTCCAGGATTGTTATCAGCTGAATGAACAGTACTGTGCATGTATACTATACAGAATGGTTCTTCCATTAGATCTGTGATGAACTTATGAAACACATATCTCTTCAAACGTTCCCCATCTATAACTGCAGCTGCAAATACAAAATTTACCCTTTTAAACTTAAAAATAGCATATCTGCAATCGTAATATCTAACATATTGTATAATCCCTTTTAAATATATAAATCCAGCATATATATCATCAATATTCCAATTTTTCGATACAAAGAAAATTCATAATGTTGAAAAAAAATATAAACTTTTAACGAAAACCATTAGTTACTATTTGAAGAGAGACAGATACATCAATAATGTGTGTGTGTGTTACTATTTGAAGAGAGACAGATACATCAATAATGTGTGTGTGTGTGTGTGTGAACACGAAATATTTACAAGTGTTTCAATTCAAAGACAAATCATACAGTGCTCGAAATAGAATGACAATATTGTTAATTAGAATCAATAAGTTACTATTTGAAGGAGATATAAACTGAGCATTCACCAATGAAATATGCAAGATAAAATTTGAAGTCACAAATTTATAACGAAAATATATAAAATGGTACTATGCAGAAATAGTATATTCATGAAACCAAATTCGACAAATGATACTTGAAATCTCAGGATTTTTCGAATCAGGTGTTCTGAAGGAACTAATTACTAGTGTTGACAGAAAAAAGATAAAAACTTCATAAAAATCGAGCAAAAAGTGAATAACCCTAGCTAGCATTTAACAAAGATAGAGCATATGTCTTGAAAGAAATAGGTTAAGCCGCGCGCACGAACCAGGGAAATATTTTCCTACAATCCTGAGGATTCGGTTGCCGGCCTTGTCGGATCCTTGGAGACGAAAAGCCTGAAGAGCCTCTAGATCCGAGAAATCTTCGTCGGAGGAAAGATAGGCGAGACAGTCATGCCACGCCACCCGGTCTTCGTCCGTCGCCTCCGCCTGGCGATCCGTCGGCGAGAGTAAGGAGCGGGCGTCCAAGCCAAGGTCCGACGCCAGCACCACCACCGAAAATTCTTCGCCGGGACTTCCAGCCATTCCGTCGACTCCTACTTGGGCTTTCTTATTTTCTTACCCTTTTCGGCTTCAAATAAAAAGATTCGGTCAACAAAACAATCGACATCTTCGATTGAGTCCCAAATATTTAGGTATTTTTTTAAGAGAAATAATTTGCTAGGAAAAAATCTCAATGAAATAAATACATAATGTGATAGGCCATAAAAATGAAATGATGAACTATGAATTTTAATTTTTTCTCTGAGATTTTGCTCTATGTGTATCATTGCTCTTTTTTCAATTCAATCTTAAATATTTTAACGTTGTCGGTTACATCTCAAATATTTTTTTTAAAAATAGTTCACTCATTTTGTCTATTTGATTGGTAAAAAAAAATGGAAGAATATATCACATGCAACTCACACATACTAAAAGATCCAAAATCTCAAATATGAAAACTTAATTCATTTCTTCTCATCTTTCTATCATTCTTTCCCTAAAAATACACTTCGTTCTTTTATCACTTATTCTTTCTCATGTCAATCTAAAACAGACCTAGCGGAAATTTTTACCGCTCGAAATGAAATTGATAGTGTTCTTCTAATGGATATATATGTCTAGCTTCCTTTTTTTATATTTTATGTATTTGAAGTTGATTTGGTTCGTTTTATAATGAACCTACAAGATTAAGATGTATTTATGTTGAAAGTAAATTTTATTTTTTATTTTTTCTAGGCTGATTTTGAATTATCTAATAATTTGTATAGTTTAATTTTACATTTCTACCGGTAATCCACGCTTAAGTGTACCGTTAAGGTTTTCTTTAATTTTAATTTTATTAAAATTTCATCTAACTGTTCATTCATTATTTGAAATTTTTAAAAAACATTTGAGATGTAATTGAAAATGTTAAAATATTTAGAACTGAATCGAAGAAGAAATGTCTCAATATTTGGGAATGAACTAAAAATTTTCCCATAAAACTTACATAAAACAAAAGAAAATTAAAAAAAAAAACTCTTGTTAAAATTAATATAACTTAGTTAAAATAAATTAAATGTTATTAAAAAAATTGAAATTATTATAATATAATTTTAATTAAACTGTTGCAATTTAAAATAGTTTTGTATTCAAAAAATAATTATAACCGTTTTATTTAAAAGTTTTTTAATTGTAATAATTTTAGTCAATTTTACATATACGTCGATCAAAATTACTATTGACTATGGTGGAGTTAAAATAAAAAAAAAAGATAAAATGCTCTTTTATTTTTATTAATACGATTCGTTTTTAGTAGGTGCCTCTTTTAATTTTTTGACTAATAAATTTATTTTGATATACATTTTTAAAAGTTAAATCAAATCAAATTAAAACTAAAATAAAATTTTAAATTTAATTTCATCCTGATTCAGATTGAATTAAATACATGAAAATGGTTAATAGAAGAAGCAAATAAACTTTTGAAAATTGTACTCCTTTCAAAATTAACATTTAGGAAATGAAATTATTTATTTCAATTAAATTGAGCTTAAATTGGAGATTTTATGACTGAACCAATTTTGACCGAAATAGATTGGCTCGGTCGACCGAGCTCAATTGAGTTAGGGTTTTGGGTTTTTAAAGCTGCGTCCGTTCTTTTTCTGCGCCTCCCTCTTCGCTGAGCTGTTGCGTTTTCGCCCTAAAGGCCCTCGATGGCCGCCCTCTCCTCTTGCTTGCTCTCTCTCACGAAGCCGATTTTTGCCGACCGCCTGCCCTTCGTCGCGTCGCCAGAACCACGTATGCAGAGAATTCTTTGTCGACGCCTCTCCGGTTAGTACGCCAGCGCTTCCACTGCGTAGTCCTGTGCTCTGCCCACGTTGCCCAGATGTTCCCCTCTCCCCTGCGCCGGGAGTCGCACATTGTGGTCGTCGTGCCTCCCCCGCCCTACTTTCCGGAGAGCACGTGCGCTGTACCAATCGATCTCCCCCTTGCCCCAGGACGCACGGACGACCACCGTTGCCTGTTCGGTCGTCCTCTGCGCTGCTCGAACAGCCATTCGTCGCCGCATGTTGCTGCCGTACATGGAGTTGAAGAAGATAGTCGCCCTCCCATTTATACTATCATGTAAAAGGAGGAGAGAAACAACCCCTGCCAAGCAACTGTGATCGTTGGTCCTTGCCGGAAGCGTCCAAAATGGTGACAGATCATATTTCTCCCTTGGATAGCTCAAGTTTTATCATATCGTTTTGTGGGGGTGCTAACCTTGATTTTTAGTTCTAAGATCGAAACTCAGAGTTATTATTAGAGGCAGTATTAGGAATGCCTTTAGTAATTGAGATAGACTCTTACTCTTTTTTGTTGTTGTCAATCTCTCTAATGGTAGTGGCTTTGGGTGTGTAGATGTGTAGAGGCGGTTGAGGATATAGAAGAGGAAATTCAATATTGATGGCATCATATTGGATTGATGATATTATGACGATTTTATTAGTTTGCATTTCATTAGAAGAGGAAATCTTGAATTGAGGTTTACATTGTTTTAATTTGGAGTTTTGAACAATGGCGTATCTTCGAGGTGGCTTGTTAATATAATGGAGTAAGATATCATAGAGAGTTATATCATTGTGATGTGTCAGTGGTAGGAAGCCTGTTGATCTATCTAATTAGAGTATTTTATTGTAGTTGTATTCGTATACCTATTTGTTCCTTGTATTGTTGATTTTTGATAATTTCCATATATGAGAGATCATATGATGTGTGTTTATGCAATTATGTAGTGGTAACATATTATATCTTATATCATAGTTTAGTTTATCTATATAGTTATCTGCACACAATATTATGTACGATGATTTGTGTGGTTGGTTCAATATGATATCGATTTAAGTGTTTATTATGTAGTGATGTAGATTAATTAGGTTGTTTTTGGATGAATAGAATAATGCAATTATTTATTGCATGGGAGTTTATATATATTTATGAGAGTCGGTAGTTAGATTCATAGTCCTAGGTTAAGACATGGTGGTCATAGTACATGACCTAACATAACACTTAATATTCTATTTGTGGATGAGGGTTTTTGATGAATGATGACGGTTAAGGATACACCTACAGTAAATGTTGATTTTAGCGTGATAAGATTATTAGACTGATTTGATTGTGCCATGACCAGCCTTAGGTTGATCCTTTTATCCAATTACTTCTATTACAATTATTGTTAAATCTATCTTGCTTCTAATGATGTTGATTGGCTTGATTTTCATGAAATTCAGTTAGCTGCTATGTGCCTTGTTTTGTAATATCAATTGTTACATTTTTCTGATTCTAGAATCTTGTGATTATCTTGCACATATATATTTGACTTAGTACTATGCTAGTAGTATGCACTTGAAACCTATAAATTCATGAAATTTTTGTGTTATGCTTGTTTTCAATGCGCCTGATATTGTCCAATTGAGCTTTTTTTCATTCATTTGACTGATATTTACTCTCTAATATTAATGTGCCTGATATTTTTTGTACTGTATAATTGTAGTGAAACAAAATCATTCAAGTGATGAAAAAAAAAGAGGGATTCTGCACTCCGGAGAATGATTACATTGTCTAAGGGAATCTCTCTGATGCACCTGTGTGTTTCCCTCATTTTATGCATTCTTGTTTTCTTGCATGATCTACATTTTTAGTTCCTCTTGTTCTAAAATTTTGGTCGATTACTTTTTATTCTGCATGTGATCCATAAGTTTGCTGATTGATGAGCATAGATTGATGATGAGCTATCTACTGCATTTGCACTGAGAGCGTTTATTTTGTATTTTCATAACTCGTTGACATTAGAAAGATGATCAAGGTGTGGTGTGTGTATATATTCATGTCCCTTCATATCTGCCATTTAATTTTCAAACATTCTCTAATGTTTTCAATGTTATTATCTTCACTTTCTCCTCAAGTTTCTACCTCTTTTTTTATTTTGTATTTACTATCAAACTTTCAAAATTATTGCTTTTTACTGAATTAACGGCATTTTTATTCTGGTTTTTTTATGAGCCTGATGATTTTTTTTAAGAATGGATATCCGAAGATGATCTTTGTTGAAGTCTGATTACTTTTGGACTCCGGAGGTCAACTCTGTGGATTTTCTTTAGCATATGAAGGCTTTCATGGTGTATTTTTAAAAATGCATTTGTTGAGGGCTGATTAATTTTCTTCGCGAGGTCTCTTGTTCCTTAGTTGCAAATCCATGCTGCAAACTATGATGGCACACAGTATCTTTTAATCCAATTGTTTGATCGAAGTGTATTTGACAAAGTTTGCTGCTTGTGCTTTTCCATAATTAATAGCTATCTAAATTGTATTTTTGATCGCATTGTATGTTCTTTAATCTAGATTAATGCGCTCTGCAGTCACATAGGAGGGGTTTCTACAATCACTCTATGTCAATCAAAAGACTTATGGTTCATTTGGAGAAGAATCATTTTGATGAAAACATGATTCTGTCTATGTTCCTTGTGTCAATATTTGAAATATCTATTTAATCAGATCATCTTCGAGTCCTGCAGTTCCCTGCCTATTTCTCCTACTGATTCCTGTTGTTTCCTCATTTGCATCACCACCTGTTTTCCCCCCTCTCCATCATTGTTATTATACACATTCTCCTCCTGCACTAGTTTAGCTCTGGCCCTTGTCATTACCCAAGTTATTTTTTAAAGCTCGTTTTTGGCTTTCTTAATTTAACGAAGTTGCAAGAATCTTAACCATTGCTCATGGAGATGAGCTCCTCTCATAAGACCGTACTCAACATATTGCTGCTAATTAAATGAAGCAGAGATATCTGAACAAAAAATCGAGGCTCGTCACTTGTACTTGAAGTCTTTAACATTTATTAGGCCGGGAAAAACCCAATAAGTGTTTTTGATATATAACATTTAGTATATTTACTATAAAAAAAACCACAAAATTTAGGACGAACATATATATTCATACCTAGAAGCTCAAGTTGGTCAGTGCTTCGAGGCTGGGGAGCTCACCGTCGTCGAAGTCGCCTATGTCGGGAATGTCATAAGAAATGCTATCATTTAATATATCAGTCATGAAGAACGGCTCCAATTCCATCCCCAACGACTCGTGTAACAGCCGAGTCACTGAATGCTCGTTCTCTGACTTTGCCTTAGCAGCCGCATCATGGGCTTGGTCGGAGACTACATCGAGGACCGACGAAGGAGAGGCTGGCGAACTACTGTCGCCGGAAGCAGTGACAGCGGCCAGCGCCTTCTTCTCAGCCTGGAGAAAGCAAGCTGCTGCATCGTATGCCCTGGAGGCGTCCTCTGCGGTGTCGAAGGTGCCGAGCCAGACACGCACCCGGCGGATGGGGTCGCGTATCTCGGCCGCCCACTTCCCCCACTGCCGCTGCCGAACTCCCTTGTACCGGCGGTTAACAGCGCAACCATCCGGGGCGTGGGGTGTGTCCTTGGCTTTACGTGGGGCTCTGCGTGTAACCGCTTTCCTGGAGTTCTTCCCCCAAGCAGTCTCCTCGAACGGAGAAGACAATGAAGGGAAGATTGGCAGCGGGATCTCGATCGTCGCCTTCCGACTGCAGCCCACGGTGGCGATGTCTGCCTTTTCGTCACTGCTCGACTCGGTCAGATCCAGGTCTTCGTAGATCACGCGGAGTCTTCGGGAGGTGGACTTGTCCTTGCTCAGAACCGTTGCTCGGCATTTCCCCAACCGCTCCTTCAGGTCTATCATCACCCTTCGCGAGCACTCCTCATCCACCAAAACCGCAGCTTAAACCCGAAAATGGATACGGAGCAATTGGAAAAGTAACGCGTTCCTATATATATACCAGGGGAGCACCCGTCGGCGGTTTAAGGAGGAGGAAACAGAGTAATAAATAATGACATAAAATCTGCGATTAATTGTTAGATCGTAACAGCAGTTAAGGAAATATATGTGGATCTTTATGGAAACAAATACGTTGATTTGGGAGTCTCTTTGTTGCCGGCCAAGATCTCCTTTGTCAATCTGTAATAGGACATCAGCCTTGATTTGTGTATCCATCTATGAATTAAAGTATATAGAAAACCGCCGAATTAGATTTTTTTTAAAAAGAAATTTTATTTTTC
>JBBPFQ010000038.1:5853252-5869261 GCA_037974815.1 Kaempferia elegans
TCTTCCAAAAAAAGTCCTCTGCCCTAAACAAGCAACCTCTTCCAAAAAAAAAATCCCTCTACCCTAACCCTCTAAACCTCTCCTAAAAAAATCTCTCTGCCCTAAACCAACAAACCTCTCAACACACTGCTCTGCTCTACCCAGCAAAAAAACGTAGAAGGTATATTAAATGAAAATTTTCATTATTTTATCTACTTTGATATAGTTATTCATTTATTCTTTTATTATTGTCGTTCTTGTTAAGTTACTTATCTGATAAATTTTTTGTATAATCTGATAGGTATAAATATTTACCAAGTATTTATTGTGTATTATATTGACATATTTTATATATTATATAATTAGGGTTGTTTGGCTTATTAGCATGACTTTAGAACGTGCAATTCCTGTGAGCTTGTTTTGGGGAGCTAAGATTGAATATGAGAATGGTTCAATTAATCATGGCCACTCTATCTCTAACGCTACCATAGTGATTGAACATAAATTAAGTTATGACGAGCTGGTAGATGAGATTTGTCAACAAGTTGGTGTGGATAGAAAACATTTTAAGCTGAATATTATCTTGGATTATGAACAAAATGGGAATTCCAGATCCACCCTTATTACGAATGATAAGTCATTACGAATTTTATTCCATTTGACACAGACAGTTACAGATTTTTGGGCTGATATCTATGTTGAGATGGAAGAAATCCCGCGAAGTTCGATCCAACAGGAAGCATTATTACCAACTGAACGCATGAGCATGGTTTCACTTCTTAATAACTTTACGGGATCAATGCCTCATATTGGATCTTCTAGTGGATCTGTTGAACTGAATTATGTACCAAGTTTGATATCTAAACCTGTTGTTCAGATGATTGTAGGTGAAGATACCAATATAGGTCCTCCATTACCATCTCAAGATTTTGTTGAGCTTCCTCAGGTAGAATCTCTAATGTATGATACCGGGATTCCTTTTCCATTGCCACCAGAGGTGCAGTTGGATGATGAGGCATGAAATAGTGAATATTTTCATTCTCAATCTTCTGAAGATGGTGGGAACATTTTGAGCATTCCTATGGATGATGACTCTCCTACTGACGGTGATTGTGATATTCATCTTAATCGTGATGAGATTCCACCATAGAATGAAAGGGTGATGCACTTCATGAATGATATTGGGGAGGAAAATGCTGATGACAATGTTGATCAAGAAGATAATGTTCATATTGATATTTGGAGCGAATCAGAAAATCAAATTCGGCTAGGAATGCGATTTGACAGCAAGTCTCAACTGCGGAAAGTTGTGATATTATGGTCTATCAGTCAAAATCGAGAGTTTAAGGTAGTTGAAAGTAGAATCAACACATGGGTTGCAAAATGCAAAGTGGTGCAGTCAGACATAGATTCTAACATTCAGCCTGAGAATTACATGTCACCGTGTCTTTGGTCTATTCGTGCAGTTCATAAGAAGACGCATAAGATGTGGCAAATCACTCGATGGGTTAATATGCATAATTGTCTTGGCTCCATTAGTGGCAATAATAATAGAAATTTAACTTCAGCTATTATTGCATCTCACATTATCCACCAAATTGAGGTGGACCCTGGATATCCTGTAAAAAATGTCCAGGCTGATATTAAACAGTCATTGCATGTTGATGTTTCATACAAGAAGGCATGGCATGGGAGGAGAAAAGCCATAGAGAGTGTTTATGGAAATTGGGAAAGTAATTTCGCTGAGCTACCTTCCTATATTGCAGCCTTAGAGCATTCTAATCCCAATACTATTGTTAAGTGGCATCATCACCCAAGTAGCACTGAAAATGTGAAAGTCTTCAAATATATATTTTGGGCATTTGGACCAGCAATTGATGCATTCCACACGTGTAGGCCGGTTATCAGTGTTGATGGTACACATTTGCGAGGGGCTTATAAGGGAAAGATGCTTGTAGCTGTTTCTAAGGATGCAAACAATCGTATATTACCTGTTGCTTATGCTATAGTAGATGAGGAGACTGTAGCTAGTTGGTGTTGGTTTTTTGAACAATTCAGGTATTATGTGGCACAAGATAGACAATTATGTGTTATTTCTGATAGGCACTGTGGTATTATTCATGCTATGTCAAATTTAGAGGAATGGAAGGAACCAGCTGCATATCATAGATTTTGCCTTCGACATGTTCGAAGTAATTTCATGACAAAGTTTAAAAATGTCACTTTGAAACATTATTGTTGGGCTATTGGCAGTACTACTCAAAGACGAAAATTTAACAGATTTAGGAGACAGATAAGGGCACTTGATCCAGCGGCATGGCAGTATTTGAGAAATATTGACAAAAGACGGTGGAGTCTTGCTTACGATGGTAACCATCGATGGGGATGTCTCACAACTAACATTTCTGAGAGTTTGAACAATGTATTGCGGGGGGCTAGATTGTTGCCAATTAAGGCATGCATTGATTTGTCATTTCATAGAACTGTTCAACTTTTTCAAAGGTATAAACAGGTAGCCTATCATTGTAATACAACCCTCCCACCACATTATTGGAATAAATTTAGGGAGGCTGAAAGGCATGCACAAGGACATCACATTGATGAGTTTGACTATTCTGATGGAGTGTACAAGATTGTAACAACAAGACAATTGAATGGTAAAGGTGGTCATGTACACACGGTTCTTTACTATGAAAATGATTGCACATGTGGAAAGTGGCAAATGCATAGATTTCCATGTTCACACGCAATTGCTGTTTGCCGACATAGAGGTGATAATGCTATTGACCTTGTGGATGACGTTCACACCACAAAGACTTACATGGTACAATATTCTGGCAATTTTTATCCTATTCGTCATAAGGATTATTGGACAAATCCAGGTTGGGAGATTCAAGTAGATTACTCAAGATTGATCAATTATGGACGGGGTAGGCGACGTGAAAGTCGAATACAAAATGAGATGGATTTGAGGCACCCTGATGAACCTCGCAGATGTGGAAGGTGTCATCAAACTGGCCACAACAGGAGAAATTGTCAAAATTCACACCCCAGCGTTGATAATGAAGCTGATAGTTGATGTAAGCCTTTATACTTTTGTCTTTATATGTGTTTTTTTTCTTTACAAATATTGTTTGTTTAATGTAAGTTCTTTATGATGTTGTGAATAAATTAAATACGGTCCATTATTGCTTGTAACATAATTTAAGTAATATGTTATTTTGCAGGGTGTTTAAAATGACTTCACCTCCAGTTTATAATTTAAATCCAGGCTCGAGAAGATATATGGCAGCAGGTGTTAGTTATCTATCATGGTTATTGAATTGATGAGGTTACTGGTTCTAGGGTACTTCATTTGCATTTTTGGGATTCGCTACTAGCAACTCTATAAGTCCGTTAACAGGTTATTTCTTGCATAAATTGATCATTTGTCTTGGTCCAGATCTTGTAAAACAATATGGAAAGTTAGGCATAGAATTGTAAATGTGTGGGCAGTAAACTCCCATGTCTGATTTTTATTACTGAGAAACATAGTTGTGTAGGAAACAGGTGTTTACTGATGATTCTTTTTTTTTGTTTTGTTTTTGATTAACTATGTGTATGAGGTTGTCTTTCATATTATTTTCATATAAACCTACAAGTTTTAGGCATCTTTGTCTTGTTCATACTGTAAGTTAACAAAAAATCAGTTTTGGTTATTTTGGGGTTTGGTCCAGCATTACGCATTATTTGCTTAACTGATACTGCCATTCTTAACTTGATTTTAGTTCCAAATTTATTGTCCATGTAGCTACATTGTCTCCATATCATAAATCTATAAAGTCATTTGGGTATATTTATGAGAGTGTTGTTTTTAATTTTGGCCTTGATTAGAAGAAGTGATAGGCTCGTCATAGGCCTTCATTTTTAGAACTGATCTCATCTGCAATTTCAACTTTTATAGTTGTATGCTCGTCATAGGCCAGTTTTGAATCCAGTCGTAAATCATTTTCTGCTTCCTTGGCTGGTGGGATTTTGGAGTTGTTGTTTGCCTTGCAGTGCAGCTCTCTAAATGTATCAGGCTCTTCTTGTACTTGACCAGAAGAATGTTCATTTGCTACTGATGATGTATATGCCATGGTTTTCTTGTGCATTTCTTCTGTGTTTCTTTGAGTTCATTCGCTACTGATGATGTATATGCCATGCTCTCTAAATGTATCAGCCTACATGCATTTGCTACTGATGATGTTCATTCGCTGGTGGACCTTGATCGAGACTCTACGACAAGAAAAGGTGAAGAGTTTGGTTGGGTTGGAGTTGGTGTTTGGTTCCATATTGGGAACCAGAACCGGGATGATTTTTGCTGCCTTGGTTGGCTGTCCATGTCTATTGTTGTATTGAAAAACTGAGAACGATATGAAAGGGGAATTTTTTTTTCCCATTAGCTATATAAAAGCAGCAAATTTTTATAAACTTTTGGAGCAGGTTTTGCATCTGACTCTGCTTGATTGATATGCAGGGAATCTAAAACAAATTTGAATAGATACATGACTTTACTTAAAATGTAAGAAAAGCTTTAACTTTGGCTTGCTGAGCAATCTATTGGAGTCTCTTAACTGGTATGTTGTGGAACATTAGTCTTTGATGATGGACAATAATATAGGCATCCAGCATGGATGTAGATTTTCCGTGGAAAGATTTCTTATATACAAATCATGCCCGAGAAATGGCATTTGACTGAATTTAATTAACATGCCATAGATAAATACTAACAATGGGGATTTTACAAGCAACCAAAAATTTCAATAATATTTGATGGTTCCCAGCGATACTACAGTCCATGTGTCATATATATGGAGATATGGGGACTATAGGACCCTTCAGACATGGCCGTTGCGCTCTTGCATATACAGGATCTTGAGCCTCATGCGAAGAGGACCTCGTGTTGCAAATTGATCGAGCTTGCCATTAACTTATTGTATTCAATTTGTCGGTATGATTGATGAAATGTAGAAATTATTCTTGTACTTGTCGTTTGGATAAATAGAACGAGTGAAGCAGCTTTGAACCTAAAGAATCACATCTGTGGTCTTGTTTGGACGACGAAGATTTTCCCATCCTTGACAACGCCTTCGATGTCCTGTGGAGAGCCATAGAGCTCCTCGATCGCATAACCTGCTCGAGCAATGCTGGAGAGCAGTGAATTACGGAAGTTCTTGTCCATGATTAATGGGTCGGCTACATAGTCGAGTACCACTTTCTCTTCCTCATCCATGGGCACACTAAAGTGTTGGATAAACAGTGAGATGGTAAACAAAACCAAATAAGTTTGTTGGCATCGACATAGAGCTGAGAGTGGATGAGAAAATGAACTAACCTGTCATACAGACCAGCACCTGCATAACCTTCTAAATCTTCACCATTAGAATCAGATCTGAAGATAATTGATTGTTTGATGAATAGGCCAATAGGCTTGCTTGGGAAACCAAGTACCTAAAATAGACAGTCTGAGATGCTTGAATGTCGCATGGTATGACATGATGATGCAGCGGAGTGATTGACTTTATGCTAATCCAACTGCATGAGTATATACCTTTGGCGAGTTCAGATCGTTCTTATTACAGACGAAGCTCAATGCCCGGCCTGGGTAGGCTCCAACAAGAGTTTCTCCGAGTCCTTTCACAACCTTTGAAAGCAAATCAAGGGAGAATGCCTTAGCTCATGGAATTTAGGAAAAAAAAAACATAGTAATTTTTATGCATACCTCGGCATATATTTCAGATGAATCTCCAGATGATGGGTTTGTAGTGTGGATGACAAATGCATAATCAGCACTAATGATTTCTTGAACCAAGACAGCCATGCACAAATAGTCATGATCCAACTTGACTTTCCTTGTGCTAAAATATGCTCTCTCATTCCACTTTGAAGCCCAAACCTTGATGAACCCAAGTGTTTAGTGTGTTTTTTTGTTCAATGTTACTCAATGAGAATTATGAAATTGTTGCACTAGAGTTACCATATTAGCACAATCAACTGTTCACTATTTCCAGTAGCTTAGCTTTGTAATTCACTTAGATGGAAATTTTAAATTATCCTATAAACTGATAAATTGCACATTCCGTTTAATGTTCATGGGTAATAGCAAAAGCCAAGAGATTCAGAGCACTGAATGGATAGGTATACCATTGTACAACAGAAAACGCAAAGCTCAAAGTGATTTGGCCTTCAAGAAATGACAGTTCTTTGGATTGAATGCACATGAAATCATGTCCAAGTCCAAATATTTTTACACCTAATCGACCAATAAAAGGAAAAGGAAATCATTGTAAGTTTAAGTTTTTGTGAAGAGCCTACTTGATGGAAGCTACAGAATCACTTAAGTGCCCATGTCATGGCAGAAGTCTGGGTTTCAAGAGATTTAAGTATTTGTATTCTTCATGTTAAACCCACTATAGATAAACTAAATACTCATAAAATATTCAAGTTCAGATCAGGACAGTTTCTTACTCTTTTGATTGCCATCCAAGCAAGTTCCCACCGATGTTCACCCTCATCACCAGGCCATGGCATTCCTGATGCCTGCATTTTTCCCTTTAGCTCTTGTACCTGAAGCAGAATCATGGATGATTGTTCCATTGTCATTGTTCAAGGAAGCAGCATTTATCAACAATAGGTTGAATAAACAGAAATGCCAAAACCTCAAAAGACAACTAGTGGATTCAGTGTGAAATCAGGTGTTATTAAATAAGCAGCAATGGCATCTGGTGACAAATCATTCTGTAAATATTTAAAAACAAAACCCAATATCATTGTTCGAACACCTGTCAGACGTTTAATATCGCAGCATACCACCCTTGCAAAGCATTTTCTATATTGATAACTAAAAGTAACTTTTCATATGTAACTAGTTTTTTAGTAGTTCAAAAATAATAGATATACTAATTTTACAAATCGTTTTAATTATGACTGCATAATACATATACAAAATTATCCAGAAAATTATTAAATCAAGCTTCATCTTGTAATCTTTATGACCACATAATACATATATATAACTACATAATTATATGACTGCATAGTGCACTTCCATATATATCAAACGTTAACACTTCGAATCCTTAAAGGTTCTTGATTTATTTTTACAGGATAATAATTAATTGTCACTACACCTTTGTCCATTAGGGAAATATGTAATCCAAAGGGATGCTATAATCTTTATGCTTGTTTCAACCTATTCACCATTGGCAAAGTAAGAACACAATCATAAATTAATTGAAGAACCATCACAGGTTTTTTATCCATTTAAGCCATTAGTATCCTATCTTCTGTGACATTGAATAAGCTTTATTTAATAACCAAACTTAACCTTTTGACAAGAAAGCATATTTTAAACACATATATTAAAAACCCCGTGCATAGTGATTAGCTTTACCAGCTCAATTGGAGATGCCAGCTGCAATATCATATTTCTTATGTTGAGAAGTGCATCAAATTCTCCAATAGCCAACTTCTCTTTCAGTAACTGTAGCTGGCTGACAATTTCCTGCATTGACAAATGCAAATTTTATGTGTTATACAAAAAAATATATATATCAAGTTGTTGAAGTGGCATTCAAGAAAAAAAACAGTTCGACTGGAGAGTTGACAAGGACATCAAGTCTAAGAAGGGAGGATTATTACATCCCAGTGTAGTCTCATAACAAGAGTTGTGAACTCATGAAAAGATTTTATAAGCTTAGGTAAGTGAGCTAGTGTTAACTTAGCTAAAGCATTTTGGAAAAATAGTCGAGCCTAACAAGCTCATTGATTAGTTCTTATATCTATGCGGACCAAGAATCTGAAACCTTCCATTTTCACTTCAAAATAACAAATTAAAGAATCATGGATGGAATCTAACCAAGGGGAGGAAGCAATGAGAACAATGAGTTCATGTAGTGAGTTCAGGTGCACCACCAAGCTCAAGCTGCTACTTCAGATGCTCTAATCTTTGCCTTATCTTTTCTAAGACCATCAACTCCTTTTCCTGAGCACAAGGCACCACAAGATATTTGGGTGCTCTAGTGGGCGATGGAAAAAGAGGGGGCAGAAAGATCCCAGGTCCTCTAAGGGTGGTGACAGCTGTGTGGCTAGGTTCACAAGAAGGGAATTTTGGTGACTTCTATAGAATGCATACAATAAGCCTTAGGTTATGAGTTTGGTTGTGTACACATGAAGTGGCACACACCAATCTCGCAAGAGAAAAGAAACATGCATTGGCGTCCATAACATTGTTGGAACATGAATAAATGAAATAATAGATAGGAAGTCTACTTATAGACAACTAAAAAGTGTAGTTTCTTAATATATAACATAATTTACTAGGTTTGCTAATGCTTTTATACAACTATAAAAAGACTCTAACATTTAATAAAAATTCTAGATAATAAATAATCAAATCACCAAGACAAGTCAGCACCACCAAGGCCAAACAGGTAGGAGTTTTAGACTAGGTTGTATTTCTTCATCTGGATGGAGCCAAAAAAAACAATAGTTTCTGACCATTTTGGCAAGAATACAAGCTTTTCATTTGGAGCACAGTGAAGTATAGGCTTTCAAATCCCAAATAGTTGTGCATTTTCTTTCCATATGAACATATCCAAATATATATACATAAATATGTTCATCTCCATGTATAGGGAGTTTTCACCTCAGTAATAATATTCAATAATACACTTCTGTATATGATTGCCCAACTGAGAGAATATATATACACATACAATGGACTACAGGAGATTCTGACCGTGTAACAAAAAATAATTAAAATGCAAATTCATGACAAAATGATAGAGCTGATATGCTTAAACGTAACAAGCACCTTGTTTATGTCATTTGACAGAACTTCCTCAAAAACTCCAAATGGTAGAGCGACTGATGTGGGAATGCCCACCCAGGAAGGAACCTTTCCTTTTAGAAATGAAATATTCCGCGATTTAGCACCAACCTAATGGTAAAAAAATACAATTACAACTTGTTGAATGCATAAAATACGGGTTTTTTAGAAGTAGCAAATGAAGTCAAACATTTAAGGTGATTTATAGTTTCACCTTATAAATCTTACTACTAGGAACGACAGTGATTTTGATAAAACAAGAACAAAAAAATGATAAATATGTATTTTAGCACAAACCATTTCATTGGTAAATTCTTCAGCTGATATGGCATACTTGCCACTGAAGTGCTTCCTAACCAATGTCACCGATGGCGGTGCTTGTGCATCTCCAGCTTGAACTGGACCCACATCTTCAGGTTCAGTTTTTTCTATTTCACTAAATGAGGCAAACAGAAACAGTGACTATAGTATTAAGGAAGTCGTGTATTTCTAGTACTTCACAAGAGGTTCACAAAATTTAATTGTTTTATTGTCTGTAAACGATTACCAAAATACAATATCATCAGACGTGGGCTTTAGATGAAAGAACTTTCCCGAATTCCTCCGAAACTCATCCAGGATATTATCATCAAAGCAGGTAGCAAAGCATACCTGCATAGTGGTAATCTATAGTCATGAAAATTCATTTTGAATGATTAACCAAAGCATTAATATGAAATCAGGACCTTGCTATTTCTAGCTCGCACAGAGACATGAGATAGAACATCAGGCATATCAGGTGTTAGAACAGCAACTGTGCCATCTGGTATTTCCTCTTCTCCCCTTACATGTTTTGCAACCAAAATTGTTGATTGTGTATATGATTTATTCTGGACAGCAAGCAATTCTTCTACAACTTCAACATATCCAGAAACTTCAACAGGGCTTATGACCTGCCAACTGTTCCAACCAGCTAAAAATTATGGAATTGAAATAAAAGAGAAAGAACCTAAAAGGCATCAAAGTACATGCTTAGAAATGATTAGCTCACTTATGATATTATAGTCTAACTCTAGATGACTGGACAACCCTCATTTTACTACATAAAAATAACTATGAAACTTATGAACAACCTTCCTAAATGTGCAACTTTCCGAAGAAGAGGGTCAAGTCGCTGAAGAAGTGCAGATAAAGAAGCTGCTGATCCAGCCCGTATGATTTCTTCTGTGAATATGCTTACCTGTAGAGGTAGGTCCTTATTAAGGTAATTTATCATAGTGAATGTTTCAATGAATCTCCAAGTAATTTGCATACCGCCCATGGATCAACATCAAGCAATGATCCAAGGTATTCAGCTGAAGGTTGCAAAATTTGATGGTAATATTCTGCCTTGCTTGATAAAGCCAGACGGGTCCTGTCAAGAAATGACTTAGCAAACAGTGCCCACTGATCATCTTTTTGCTTAGACATCTCCATCGAATGTTTCCATCCCTTCAAAAGCAATACATGATTACAATAACTTAATGCTGGATCCAAGGAAAAATAGATTCTTAGTTGAATTTATAAGCTCACTCTTGGAAATAATAGACAACAGGAATGACCAGTGCATAAGCATATATATCTACAATAACAACAAATCAGTGTCCCAACTATTAGGGATCAACCACCAAATCATGGTGGATATTATCTCACCACTGTATGTAATGTCAGTACCATTCAGACTATTTAAATTAGTTTATATTACATTATAGTGACTTGGCTTAACTACTAAATCTATCAATTATGATGGAATCATTTTTACATATTTTCTTTCATAAACAATCATTGGAACTACATTCTAGAAACCATTTAATTCTATATTTCCTCAACATTCTCAAAATAAAAGACCAATAATTTGGTTATACAGAATTCCGAATGACACAACTATAGCTCCAAATCTCTCCATTTATCCTTTGAGTTCCACTTTGTTGCAGCCATAACACAAATGTTTTTTGACTGTCTCCAACTTTTCATAAATATCTAAAATTAACCATAATGTATAACATGATTTAAACTTTTGACTCGTATCGGAGTTTCAATGTATAACCAGAATGATATAGTTTCGGTATCATATCGTGCCATGCCGATACGATTTCAATACTTTTTTAAATATAAAATATATTAATTAAAAAATATTATTATAATATTTGATTACTATGAATACTTACTATTAGGTTAAACTAATATTTTAAAAACTAGAATTAACTAAAAATTAATTTAGGATCAACTAAATCTAGATATAATGATTAGGACCAAGTAGGTTTAAATTAAATTAAATTTAATTTATTTTCATCAGTTGAAGAAATTTTTTCCCTATATATTTAAGAAGGAAAAGAATAAGAAAAAAAATTAAAAGAATTTTTTTTCATGTGTTTAAGGATGAAAGGAATAAAAAATTAAAATATAGGGAAGAAAGAGAAAGAATTAAGAGGTGAAAAAAATTAACCATTAAAAAAATAATAGTTAAAAAAAATCAACGGCGTAAAAATAATTAACAATTAAAAAATAGAAAGGTTTTTTTAATTGAAAAAAAACTAAGACTCGCACAACTACCGCAGTCTCATGTGAGGCCTCAAGTGAGGGCTCCACTTGGCCGCAAGTTCCTATGAGACCTCCGTATAGCTGCAGGGGATGCCAATCGACGAGGAGAATGATATGTTTCACCCGTACCGCCCAGTACGACATGAGATTTTAAACCATGATGAAATATTATAAGTTTCTAAAATGATAATTGTAATGGAAAAACATATATCTCCATTGGATGTAATTTCCATGAATAATAGGTAAAGAACTAAGACCTTATGAACTTAAAGAAGACAATGTCTATTACGCGGTGGATAACAGTCCAAAACTTAGGAATTAATCATAAGAAAAAAGATAAGCGGTCAATACCTTGATGTTTTAACTAATAAGATCTTTTCAAAAAACAAAAAAAAAAACTAATAAGATCTTTTCAAGAATTAAAGCATTATTTATGATTGGGAATTTGTTCATCAAGAGGAATAATAAACCATTGCATACAATCTAATGCTCACCATACAATATATAAATGTCAGTAAGTGAGGATGTAAACTGAAACAACAGGGCTTAGATAATTACCTTCAAGCAATATATGAGGTCCTCGTTATCATCTGTAGACAGTGCAAGATTCTCAAGAAGCAGTGTAATGAGGTAAATAAGTTTCTGGCATTGAAGGAATGACTATGTCATCTAAAGAAAATATTACAGATAAACAACTACAATGCAACAAAAAACTGAGAAGTATTGAACACCTCTGGCTCCGCATTACTCAATTCCTCATATCCTCTCTCAACAGCTGTCCTGACAGTGGAATCAAGGGCGATATCCAAAAAAATAAGATCCTTCAGCCGTTCATGAGAGCTAAGAAGCAATGGTCTAAGTTCCACTCGTGCCTCCAACAACCCCTAAAAGAACCAAATTATGGAATCAGTATACACTAGCCGTACTGCTTTTGTGTCAAGATTGTGAACACATTCAGAAAAAATTAAAGTTCCAAGGATTGACCAAAGGATTAAAATAATAAGATACTAAATATCATACAATGTGCTGCTATACATAGAATGAAAAGAACCTGGACAATGTTACCTCTATCAAAGGCTCCACTCTTTTATCTTCAACATGTTTTAGAATGAATTCCATTAGACCCTGTTCAATCAAATACATTACTTGCATTTCAAAGAAGTAATAAACTCAGTGATTGATAAAAGATACAGAAGGTAGTTACAGAAATTCCTGATGGCAATCCCCTTATTGGGTTTATTTGAACACCAACCATAAAGCCTTGACCCTGAATGACAACAAAGGTCATATAAAGGATGATAAATAAGAAAAATCCAACCAGAAGTATCTAATGAGACATTTACCTCAGACTTGTAACCCATACACGTAGCAATGGCAGACTCAAGATCTGCACCAGAGTGAACTGCCTATAGAAAAGCAAAGGGAAATGAGAACAAGAAATTCAATTGGAAAGTAAAGTCAAGAGAAAATGACTTAATGTGTTTGTTATGTTCAGAATTATAACAGTACCCTGAGTCTAGCTCAGGTTCTGGTTCTAGTGGGTAGTTTCACCCACATCAGTGTTAGTTTAATTTTCCAAACAATAAAGAAAGAAACAATAGTATATGATTTCCTTTTATTCCACAGAAACTTTAAATTTGATTGAGAACAACTGTCTTATAGAGTGCATTTAAGCATAAAAGTATGCACCTTCAACGTCCTCATGTAGTTTCCTAGATCACGCAAAAGACCCTCTTTCTGATCCCTCCTGAAACTTGGTTCAGAATGAATAGCTCGATCATAGCTCAACAAACGTTCCTTGGTTATTCCATTTTTATTTAAAGTGTCCCAGTACACACTGATGTCAAAATCACTTTTGATATAATCAATAAGTGCCTGGAAAAAATAGAAGGTTTCAGCTTGTTAATTTATAAAACAATTCAGAGTTAGACGTAAAAAATACCTGGCATATCACAACATCATCTGGGCTAGTGTTGTTATGTAGCTTCTGATGCCATTCCTCCATCATTCCTCCCTTGCAGTCATTGTTTCTCTAAAACAAAATAATAACAGTCATTACATGTTCTCAAAGAAAATGGAAGATACCAAGTTCAACTAAACTAACGTACCTGTATAACTAATATTTCGTCTCGGATACGCTGACCAACATCACCTTCACCGCCCCTACCAACAGTAGCCATGATCATCCTCAAAATCTCTCTATACTGGGGGGAGTCTTTGTAGATGTCCTGAAGAAGATCTGTGAGCCTGTCCTGAGCTTTACTAATCTCCCTGCAAGTGTGAAAAATGTAGTTTTATGAATGTCAAAGTATTGCATTCACGTTTGTTAAATAATTTTTTCGTAAATAAAAGTTGGGATTGTGAAAAAACTTACTGAAAAGTAAAGATTAATATATCTCTATTAGTTGGAGCTTAGATATTCATGAAATGGTATTGCTATATCCTAGAGTAGCTCACTGAAGAGTGAGTTGAAGACAGAGAAGACAAGAATAATTTATTTCTAGTCTACAAAATTATAAGGTATTGACACATATCAGTAGTTGAATCCTAAATATTCATGGATATAACCAATTCATAGATCACACTCTAAATCTTTGCACATCAAATTGGGAGTACCACATCAATAGATAAGCTTCTATTTCAGTTCCTAAATACTTCCTTTTTTATTTTGTGAAATCTTAATGGCACTACTCGCTCAGATTTTCCTTCCTTTGGTTACCCAAATGGGATTTTCATGATTAAAAAAAGACTAAAGTAACAATCTCATTACAATGGAGAGGATCTAGTGATACCTTGGCTTGACATTGTAGTTTTTATTCCAAATGAGATGTCTCATTGCCATGAATCTCAGCCAAACAAGAATGCCAGCAAGCCCGAGCTGGCCAACGCCTCTAGCTTGTTCAGTGAGATCTGCTGCAATATTAAACCTGTAACAGACAAGAATTAGCCAGTTCAGTCAACAAACATCGGATGATGCATGAGAAATTAACTAGATAAACAGTGAACCTATTCTTTACATATTTTATCCAGTCAAAGGAACTTTAAAAAACAAAGGATATTTACCGGAGCACAATTTAACTGAGAAGGCATGTTGAGGAAATAGACCACTGTTTAGAGCCATTACTGAGTGAAGAGGTCACTTGAGAAGAAGAAGCTATTAAGTATGGTTGGAGTTTCAGGAGTGGTTTGTTATCCTCGTGCATACTGTTGGTGCAATTATCCTCGGGTCAAGTTGACCGAGATTGAATTGGGTCAAGTTTAGGCCTCAAATTTCGATGTTTGACAATGTATGAGGAGATTACTTGTTGCAATTGTTCCTGAGTCAGGTTGACCCGTTTGACTAAGTTTGAGTTGGCTCAAGCTGATGTTGCAATGTTTGACAATAGATAGAGATTGCATGTGCAATTGTCTATCTAGGAGATTGTCGAAAAGAAGTCAAGTAAGTCAAGGTTGACTAGATACTTGATTAGGAAAGTTCTAACTGAAAGTTAGGCAAGGACAAGTCCAACAGCAAGGTTGGCAGAAGAGGAAAATATAAGTGGGTCTGTGTTGACTGAAAACTTGGTGTGCAAAGTCCTGGTGAGTGAAGTCAAGCAAATGGAAGTCCTGGTGAGTGAAGTCAGACAATGCAAATTCAGGTGAGTGAAGTCTGGTGAAAAGTTCTAGTGAGTGAAGCTAGGCAAAGAAAATCCAGGTGTGTAAAATCTAGTGAAAGGCCCAGTGAGTGAAACCTGGCAGTGGAAGGACCTAGTGAGTGAAGTTAGACGTGTGAAAATCCAAGTGAGTAAAGTTTGATGAAAGTCCTGGTGAGTGAAATCAGACATTAGAAATCTAGGTGAGTCGAAAGTTGATCGGGCATCTGTTGGTTGTAAGTCTAAGTGAGTCATGGAGGACCAGACATTTAGCATGAGGAGAAAAGTCTAAGTGGATCAAAGGAGTCACCAGACACTGGGTGGAAAAGTCTCGTAGGTCAAAGTTGACCAGATGCTAGGCAAATAGAAGCCCTAACAAAGGTTAGGCAAGAGAAAAATCCAAGTGGGTTAAGGATGACCGTACTCGGTGACCAAAAGTTAAATAGAAAGTTGGTAAAGAGAAAGTTCTGACATAAGTGGATCAAAAGTTGACCGGACATTTGACTGTTGTAAGTCCAACAGGGAGTTGGCATGGAACGAGGAAGTTCCGATGTAACAAACTTCCAAAGGTTATAACTTTTGACTTGGATATCATAATGAGGTGATCTCAGATGCAAAACGAAGTTGGTTTAAAGCTCTACATATTTTTCTACTTGCCAATCAATTAACTAATCGATTTGTGGTTCAATCGATCAGCCAATCAATTAAATGTTGAAGAAAAGTGAAAATGTGTCTTGATCAATTGAGTAATCGATCAATGTTTCTTCCAATTGATTGGAAGAGTTTTTGAGCGAACAATGAGCTTTTGAATCAATCAAGTGATCAATTGAAATTGCCAATCGATCAGGCGATCGATTGGGAGTTAGTTTTCGCGAAGCACACTGTGCTGGATCAATTGGAAAGGCACTCAATTGATTCCTAACTTCTCACGACAACACATAAGTCATCTGGATCGATCAATTGATCGATCCAGTGGCTAATGGATCGA
>JBBPFQ010000038.1:5965138-5998816 GCA_037974815.1 Kaempferia elegans
TATCATTAATGAGTTTAATGTCACAATTAATTCTAAGATATCATGAAATCAACGTTAATGAGTTTAATGTCATCATTAATGCTGAAAAGTTATGGAATTCGCCGTTAATGTTATATTAATGTTTTCGTTACACTTATGAGCAGATAGCAAAAAGAGATTCAGTGGTAAAATGTTAGTTCATTCACTTGGACAAATCTTGTCTCGTTGGGTCCGACATTTGACGCTCACAAGTTATGCTCGCATATGAGTAAATCTGGTTCGTGCAATCTGGGCCATAAATTTGCATCCCCTGTGCATCCACGTTGATGGCTGGGGCTTTTCCAAAAAGCTGAAAAGGGTGATAGGCCCACTAGAAAAGTCTATCTAGTCCGCAACAAATGACTCACGATAAAGACATTCTAAATTCGTTGACAACTGACTACTTGTTAAAATGGACATCTTCTTATTACTGCACTATCTTGATATTGTAATTTCCTTATTGCTCGAAAGAAACTTGCTGATCTTCCTAGATGCTGTAATTTATTGATGCTGCAGTAGCTCTGTGTGTTGTGATGACTCGTGGGTTTTGTTGAGGGGCAGTGTAGGGAACTGCTTGGTGATTTGCATGTTGCTTGCATGGATGTGTAAAAAGTCACTTGATTGTGTTGCACACGTGCACCTTGTTTGGCACCATGTGGGTGAAAGCTTGGTGGCCGTTTGTGATTGGTGGATGGTGAGATTTTGATTGTAAACTTGTTAACCCCATGACATATTTATAAAATATGTACCTATTTTCGTGAGATAGAATCTCTCCCTCCACATTTATTCACATCATCAATACATGTGAATCAATATATACAAACTAATATGTCTTGAAGCTCCCAATATGAGACTAAAGTCTCATTCACAATGAACATCTTTCCTCTTTATTTTTCATTTTTCCATTCATATATATCTAATATTTTTTTTTTCTATAAGTATAACTTTGACTTGTAATTTTAATATTCTTATTTTTTATCTTGTACCTACAACCTTGGTAGGTATGCTTAAATGATATCAAAAGAATTGAAAGTAACTTAGTGTTGATTACAGTTATATGTCAATAATACTCCTCAGAAGCTCTTTCTTCTCTATTTGGTTTGGTCTGACACACTTGCTAGCTGCTCTAGAGTCATTCATAGATTCAATGTTAATAAGATAAATGTCCTATTGGTTTAAATAATTCTTTATTTAAGATTAATGTTATATCCTAATAGGTCTTTAGGATACATCTCTTTCCTCTTATATTCGAGATGATTCTTGAAAGTGTTTCCATAGTGTTAAGTACTTTTCAATTGCCGCAAACACTTAAAAAGATTCGATCTAATTCATGTCGTGCTATGAATACATTGTATAAACTTGTAATTCTTCGACGATTCGACTCATTATAGACATAGAGTCAAAGAATCTTTTTGACTATATATATTTTTTAAAGTCAACCCTTTCGTATTCTACTTTTTATTTGATGAGTTATGAATTTATTTGACTATATAAGAATCATCCCGCTCATTGAGGATGTAATTATCCTTCATTTATTTATTTTTTTAGTAAAAAAAATACAATTATCTATTTTTAAAATATCTAACAAAATTTCACTAATGAATAATCCTATTTGATTCTTTGGCTAAAGTCATTTGTACATTTCCTCTCCACCTCTAAAATTTGATGGATGAATCAAACATTCGTGAAAAAAATTTAGTATTCAACTTGGTCAGAGGTTGTTTAATGTTCATTTAATATATACAAGATCAATTAAATAAATAAAATTTAACAACTCATTTGACTAAAGAAACAAACTTGAACAATATGTGTTTAGCTCGTTAACGTTCGTGAACATATTTGTGAACATGTTCGTGAATAATATTTGTGAGCAATGTTTATGAATAATATTCATGAACAATATTCATGAACAATATTCATAAATCATGTTCTTAATAAATTTTTTTTCAACTTGATAAATAAATAAAAAACTTTTAAAATGAACAACAAATTTATATTATCATGCTCAATAATTAATCATACAAGTTTAAAATTTAAAAACTTTAAACAATCAAATAAACTTTAATCGATAACATCTACACAAATCAAATTTTTTTTTTTTAGCTTACAAATTGTATTAATGAAATATTGTGTTTGGGCCCGTGTAGGTAGCTTGCCCACGTTGGGCCTACACAAGCTTCGCTTTAGCAAATCCTACTTATTGGCATCCTTATCATACAGGCAAATCAGAAAGAGCAATGATACACTCTAAGAAAAAACTCAAGGAAATCCTCAAATTTAGACACATAGTGATAGAGTCCACCATTTCACTTTTTGTGAGCCCTATCATTTCATGTGTCTTTTCTTGAGAGTTTTATTTGAGTTTTTTTTCTCTTTGCAAAACATTTTTCAATTAGAAAAGTGTTCATGATGAATGACCCATCAATCAGTATTATTAAATTAAATATTTATTAAGAAAAATTTATCTGTTAATTCATCCCGCTTAAACTCGATTATGAGTTGTTTGAGAATCGAGAGGAGGCTTCGCCGCTCTTATTGGTAAGAAAATCACATCCCCACGTGTTGTCTAAATCAGCCCAAAGAGAAGAGTAAACGACCGATATTTTTTAATAATAAAAAACTCAAACTTTCTAATTTTTTAAAGGCATAATTAATAATTTTATGGAGGCATAATTAATAAAGTTATTTTGACACTCTTTAAAATTTTGAGTTCGGTAGCATGTCGTTGTCTCTCACGCATTCTTTTTGTTTTAATTTACCAATCAAACTTTCTATTTTATAATTTATAGTTTTAAAATATAAAATAAAAATCATTTAATGAATTTTAAAAATATTTATTATTCATTCTTCTCTAATAAATTAAAATGTTTAAATAAAGTTAATTCTAAATATCTTACTATATTATTATTATATTATTAAGAATTTGACCTCAATACTAATAAATTTTTAATTAATTTAGTGAAGCATACGATGAAATTACATTAATATCATTCAGCTGCGGGTATTATTAAAATTTTTTCTCATTAATATCTAGAGTTCGAGACGCGTATTATTAGAAAATTTTCTCATTACAATTCAGGATCTAGAGTTTGAGACTCAGGTGCGGCGTATTATTAGAAAATTTTCTCATTAATAAGTATTACACAACTATGATCTCTTTAGTCCCACATCTTAAAATCAACAACACTGCAAGTAGAGAAGTTTTTATAAATACCTTAGATCGGTGATATTAAAAAGCACATCTTTCTCGATCTTTTGGCTAAGATCAAGTGTAGTATATATCTTTATCAGTTTAATATCTGATATAAAGCGTCCCCTTGCACAACTACTACATGGGCTCGGCGCATCATTATCAAGTCTAATTTATCGTATTCATATATTATATTGCACATGCAACACGTGTGCGCGATGACTAGTTTATTTTATTTATCTTTTTAACTTATTTTCAATTAACAAAAAAGTTTAGGAAGGGGTAAAATGAAAATCCCTAAAAATTCAGGAAGATTGTGAAATTGTTATTAGATTTTTAAAAGTTTAGGGATAAGTTTGAAGAAAATATATAATTATGGGAGCGAAATGAAAGTTTCTCAAAATTTCCAATTACGGTAAAATTTTGCAGTCAACTACTGGCTGGAGTGGAAGGGAAGGCAGAGAAGAGAAGCGAGACAAAGGGCAGAGCTTGGCGATGGACGCTTAGTTCCCACCCACCCGCCCGCGACGCGAATCAATCGAGTCACTGAAGTGTTCTTCTGTTTTGGTTTGCTTGGATCCTCCCACCGATCGCGAAACTTCAACTGCAATCTTCCTCCCTTCGTTGCTTGTGTCGGCACCACCAACCGCATGCCCTATCCTTCATCATCACCTAGTCCTGAAGAGAAAGCGAGGGGAAGAGGCGGTAGCATCAGCGCAGATCTGTAGAGCTTCCTCTTCCGATTCTTTCTGTACGCAAGCAAACCGACAATTTTTGCTGGATTTTTGGTTGTTGGCGGCGGATTCTCGGCGGAGGCAATGCTAGTCCAAGATCGGTCTCCTCCTTCTTCCAAGCTCGTTTCTTTTCCGCCTCCTGTGCTTCCTTCCGCCGTCGCCCACAGCCGCCGCTTCGTCCCGGCAAAAAGCCTCGACTTTTCCACCTGGGCCTCCGAAAACCTCTACAAGATCGTATTTGTTTGCTTCCTCGCCCTCACCGTGGTCGCTATCTTCTTCATCAGGAGCTCCGGCGACTCCATCACGCTCATCAGATTCGAGAAATGCTCCGGCTCCGCTTCGTCCACCTCTTCCCGGATCCCTTACCCAGAGGTGTCCTGGTCATCCGTTCCTCCCATCAAGCCGCTTGACCTCTCCGCTGCGCCCTTTGCTTCGTTCCGCTCCGACCGGTGGATCGTCGTGTCCGTCTCCGCCTACCCCACCGACTCCCTCCGCTCGCTGGCCAGGACCAAGGGATGGCAGCTCCTCGCCGTGGGAAACTCCGCCACGCCGCCCGATTGGTCCCTCAAAGGTGCCATCTTTCTCTCCCTGAATCAGCAGGCCGGTCTCGGCTTCCGCACGGTCGACTTCCTCCCCTATCACTCCCACGTTCGGAAGAGCATCGGCTACCTGTTCGCGATCCAACATGGTGCGAAAGTGATCTTTGATGCGGACGACCGTGCCGAGGTCCTGGGCGCCGACCTCGGGCGTCACTTCGATGTGGACCTTTCGGGCGAAGCGGCAGGGACCAAGCACCCTGTCCTCTTCCAGTATAGCCATGCCGACCCTAACCGGACTGTCGTGAATCCTTACATTCACTTTGGGCAGCGATCAGTGTGGCCGAGAGGACTGCCACTGGAGAATGTTGGAGAGGTTGGGCATGAGGAATTCTACACGGAGGTGTTTAGCGGCCGACAGTTCATCCAACAAGGCCTTTCCAATGGTCTCCCTGATGTGGATTCTGTCTTCTATTACACCCGCAAATCTTCAGGCTTGGAGACATTCGACATTAGCTTCGATGAGGAAGCACCCAAGGTAGCTTTGCCTCAGGGTCTAATGGTGCCAATCAATTCATTCAACACCATTTTCCACACACAAGCATTCTGGGGCCTCATGCTGCCTGTCTCTGTGAGCTCGATGGCATCTGATGTGCTAAGGGGCTATTGGGCACAGCGAATCCTATGGGAGATTGGTGGATTTGTGACTGTCTATCCGCCTACCATCCACCGGGCAGACACCGCAGAGGGGTATCCTTTCGCAGAAGAGAAGGACCTTCATGTCAATGTTGGTCGGCTGATCAAGTTTCTTGTAGCCTGGAGATCAAACAGACGCACACTATTTGAGAGGATCTTGCATTTGAGTTATGCAATGGCAGAGGAAGGGTTCTGGACAAAGCAGGATGTCCAGTTCACAGCTGCCTGGTTGCAGGACTTGCTCGCCATTGGATACCAGCAACCGAGGCTTATGTCACTGGAGTTGGGTCGACCTCGAGCAAACATTGGAGAGGGAGATACCAAGGAGTTCATTCCCAAGAAACTACCTTCTATGCACCTTGGAGTGGAGGAGGTTGGGGCAGTTAATTATGAGATTGGAAACCTCATAAGGTGGAGAAAATATTTTGGGAATGTTGTTCTTATCATGTTTTGCAGTGCGCCTGTGGATCGAATTGCCCTAGAGTGGAGGCTGCTCTATGGAAGGATATTCAAAACAGTGGTGATTCTTTCAGAACAGAGTGACCCAGGTCTTGCTGTGGAATATGGACGAATCTATGAAGCATACAAGTAAGTCATTCCAGATTAAATGGTTTTCTTTTCTAGTCTACTATCCCATGGTTCTTTCAATGCAACGACATATGCAATCTTCTAATTATTATTTTCTTTTCTATCCTTACATCTGACTTTGTGACTGCTAGTTCCTATATTTTTCTATGCTTATTGTTTGTTTAATTCTTATAACTATAGAATTTAAATTGTAGTAGTAGTATTATTTTCTCATAACTAACTGGTCTATCTTGCATATGATACAATCTATTTTCATTACTCCTAGTGAACTGAGAAATGAGATCTGTTCATGTCTAGTGTAGCAGTAACTGACATGGAGAGACCAAAAATCTTGATCTTGTATATTCTGCTTGATATCTTTATGAATTGCTTAGTCTTTAGTTTACTGTTGGAAATGACTGTGACCTGAAGTAATTTTTTTTTTTTTTCCTAAAGAAAGATATGGAATGATAAGACTAATTATGATCGAATTGCTTTGGCACTATCATAGTACTTTTAGTTATCGCTTTGCTGAATTTTTCTATGGTGATTGAAATCTTTGGGACAGTATTTGCTCTATGCACACGATTGAATTGTTGTGGGATTAGAAGTGATTTGAACTTAGAATTGGAAGTAAAAAAAGGTTGAAGGTTGCATTAGACAACTTTGGCTAAAGCCATGAATGTGAATCTTAAGATTAAATCTGAAGCTTGAATCTAAAACTTTACAAACAAAAAGTTTTAAGATAAGTAGAACAAAAATTGAATATGTAAAATATAATTTTGTTAATATGAAGAAAAAAAATCTGATAGAATAAGTAGCTTCCACATGAAATTCCAGTAAGAATTTTAGGTTCCCTTGATCTATTATTTAACAAGAAGGTGATTTTAATAAAAATATCATTAATAGGATAAAGAAGGGAGTGTCGAAATCGAGAGGAGGTTTTGGAGTCATGATCATCATAATCTCCTAAGGCTAAATGGTAATTTTATAAGACTATAACATAACTCGACATACTTTGTGGATTGGAGTATTGGACCACTAGAAAACATGATTCGTGATCATTTTAGGTATAGCTTCAATTGGTAGATAAAAGGAGAGAAGAGGTTGAGATGGTATGTGTATGTTCAAAGATGATTGATAAATATGATAGCTAGAAAAGTTAAATCTCTTATAGTGGAAGATAATGGGAGACCAAGGAAACTATTAGTTAATGTAATAAAAATAATTAAAATTAATTCGTATATTTAGTGATAGGACCTTGTGGAAAGATCAGATCAATGGAGGCATAAGATTCATGCAGCCAATCTCAAATAGTTGGGACAAACCTGGCTTGATGATCATGGTCACAATGATGAATTAATTGGATGCCTAGAGTTCAAAGATTATCCTAAAAACTTTATGATTTATTCATTGGTTCAAATTATTTGAAATTTACATCTGACCTTGGAGATTACTAGAAACTTTAATCAATCAGTTCAATGACAGGTTGTCAACCACTTATTCATCCTTAACTATGTTGACGAGCTATTAGCCTTGCAAAATCGATTATTTTCCATGTTCTGTAAAAGATGTTTGCAAGTTTGTCTTAATTAGATGTTTCCAACTTGGTTGCAACTGCTCAAATGTGTCTCGGTTCCCATAAGAAAGGTCTTCCCTGGCTTTTTTTTTTCAAGAAAAAAAAATGATATTTTTATATACAAAAACTGAAATCCTGGTTTATTACATAAATATTTGCACTGATGCCCTGGGATGCTGATCAAATTATTCATCTTCGTTTAAATTTGCTCAAGTTTTGAATCCTAAAATTGTTATTTACTGAGCTAGTTAAGGAATTAAACTACAAGCTATAGTGTTTACATTTTTATCAACTATGTCTACCCAGTTGTTGACAACATCTGTGGTTTACAATAGCTTGATTTACTATTGTTTGACTTGTCTTTCGCGATTGAATTGCACTTGGCTTGAAAAATGGATGAAACTTGAAGCTATATGCTAGATTGTCCAAAACCAATGGGCACACTATGCTATGATTATTGATTAACTATTGGAAAGCCTTCTACTCTGATGCAAGCCGTCAAATCCTCCATTGCAATAGCAATGACAGTGATAAGATGCATCTTATCTTCATCTCTTACTAGGTTAGATCAACATGTGTGTGTTCATTAATTTTGGTTTTTATGCATTTTATGACAATGGTTAGGTTTATGAAGTGAACATGCTAATTTTCCTCAAACTATGTTTTGACATTTCTACCATTTTATGTCTTGTTTATAACATTAGTTATAAAATTGAGATGTGTTGTTCCCGTGGATGCCCAGAAGACTTCCATTGCTAGATTTCTACTGCAACAAATCCTTTTATGAATATCTTTTATTAGCTGAGGCTGGACTCTGCTGGAATGCAGTTGTCCTGATAAACTAAAGTGCTTGGTTTATGTTGCTAGTTTTCTTGTTCTGAATTGGAATGTTTTTTTTTTCCAGAGCTTTGCTTTTGATCACAATTTAATTTTCAGCATTGTCATGTAATAGGTATTTGCCTAAGGTATTCGACAAATTTCAAGAAGCAGAAGGATTTCTCTGTCTTCAGGATGATATGATTCTTAACTATTGGAACTTACTTCAAGCCGACAAGACGAAGCTTTGGATAACGAACAAGGTAAAACTTTTGTTGATTTCTTCATACGGTATGCGTCAAGCTGACTAGCCATTCGCTACATTCAGGTTTCCGAATCATGGATTTCGGTTTCTACTGATGGAAATGATACAGATTGGCATGTCAGTCAAGCAAATTTGGTCAAGAAGATCGTAGACAATTTCCCAGTTCATTTTCAGACAAGTTACAAAGAAAGTGCAACTGAGGGGAGGGTCATCATCTGCAGCGGTGAGATATTCTACATCCCTCGAAGACTTGTTACCGACTTCTCCGACCTTGTGGGAATCGTGGGAGACCTGAATATCCATCACCGGATAGCCGTGCCAGTGTTTTTTCTCGCAATGGACTCACAAGAGAATTTTGATTCTAAAGCTCTAGCGACGACTGTCTATAAGACGCAACCAAAGGCTACCGATCCATTTACGAGCTATTACACTGCCCAAGCTCCTGCCGTGTACCCGCTGAAGGTGCACAACGAGTACGATTTCATAAAGCTAATCAGAGCGATGGCCACAGGGGATCCCCTTTTGCTGGAGCTGGTATGAGTGACTCCCCTTGCCGAAGCACACTGTAGAATCTCCAAAGTGAATTTTCATCCTCTGCACTTCATATTCTTCATTCCTATCTGTACCTTTCTTGTGTAATGTAATGTTATTGATTTACAGACAAAATAGTAAGCTTTTAGCAACTTCATTTTTGGATCTAAAATGTCGTAAATGATACCACATGGTGATGTGGTCTGCTCTGAATCCAGACATCTGGCCACCAATTTGAGAATGGCAACGCAGTAATCTTTGTAACAAAAGAAATTATGAGAAGTTGCTAATATTGGAACTTTGTATGGAGAGTGCAGTCTGAAATTAGTAGCTGAAGCATCATTCATTATTTACAAAGACTTGTTCATTATGCTTTCTTTTCCCTTTTTTTCTTCCTAATGTCTGTTAGTAGTCTTAGTAGACCAACTGACATTGTTTGCATTGTCGCCCATGCGCGTCGTTTATGAGTATTGTACAAGCTAATATTTATATATATATATATATATAATTAGAATCAAATATATTTTATATTAAATTGAGCACGACTATTTTTTTACCTGACCAATTGCTTAAAAGTTCATACCAATCGATTGAAAAATATACTAGATTCTCTTTAAATGATGCACAATTGAATTGAAAATATATTAGATTTTTTTTAAACAAGGCTGAATTTAGAAAGATTTATATTAAGAGGGAAAAAAATCGTGTTCAATTTAATATAAATATACTTGATTCTAATTTAAATATGTTAAATTTAAAAGAATTATAGTTTATTTTAAATTTTTTTATCTAAAAAATAAAAGATAATTAAGTAACGGTGTTTGCGTATAGAGAGTTGAGAAGTAAATAAACACGTTGAGATGGAAAATAAATTTTTTTTTAATATAGGGAGGGACTCATGTAAAGTTCAAATTGTGATAAGCGATTTTACGGCAATTTACCGTTATTTTTATTTGAACATTTAAAAAAATGCGCTTCGTTTAGCGCTATTTTGATTTTTGAATGTCGTCATTCTTACAAGATGACGTGGCGAGTAACATGGCGGCACAAAATCTAGCAACTTCGGAAAGGGAATCTGGCACTGCGAAGCCACGTGTCACCCAACTCCATTAATAGACGCCGTTGACAAAACTCACTCTTCTCGTTACGGACACACACGAACGGTAAAACGGATTCAGCCGCAAGATGGTCAAATCATCTCTTCGATTAATAATAATAAAAAAAAAACATAAACAAAATTCCGACAAAACCAACAGAAATGGGCGCACGACTGTTGCTGTTCCTGATTGTATTTCGAACACAAAAGGAGATGATGATTATTTGGGGGATTCAAAGCTAATTCATGAATTCTAGTGAAAAAGGAGGGAGGCTGAAAATCAGGGTCGCCTCCCATTTTTTAGGTGGAAGGATCGGAGTTCTCAAATTAGAAGAAGAGCTAATCAAAACGACAATGGAGGAAAAGAGAATTTGGTTGTGATAACGACGAACCTCCCAATTTTGGATCTCGTTGTTTATCGTAATCTATTTTTGTTTCTGCGTGAATTTGTGAAGAGACAAATTTGATCTCTCTGTTTTTTTAAGAAAAAAAATTTTGAAGAAAGAGATTTTGGAACGCCGGTCGTCGTGTCGGGGAAGGAGTTCGACGGGAGAGAAAGGGCGGCGGGGGAGAATGTACAAGGAGATCAGCGAGCAGCAGAGCAACGGCAAGGTGTGGGAGTCGGCCGTCCGGAGAGCTCAGCAGCAGCAGCAGTCGCCGGGGTTCCAGACCAGCAGCCGGCGCCGCATCTGCCCGATGTCCGCCGACGCGGACTCTGCTTCGACCTCCCCTCGCGGCGGCGTCGGCGGCGGCGGGGGGGATGACGACTCGTCGATAGCGGCGTCGACGGAGGCGGAGGAGGAGGAGGAGGAAGAGGAGGAGGAGGTCTACAGTACAGAGCTTGTCTTTCCCTCCGGCGACTGCTACTCCGGCCAGTGGTCCGGCGGCGTCCCGCACGGAACAGGCAGGCTCCTCTGGACCGACGGGTGCATGTACGAGGGGGAATGGCGGCGCGGGAAAATCACCGGCCGGGGGAAGTTCTCTTGGCCGTCGGGGTCGAACTACGAGGGGGAATTCAAGGCAGGGTTCATGGACGGCTTCGGCATCTTCATCGGCGCCTCCGGCGACACCTACTGGGGCAACTGGTCCATGAACCTCAAGCACGGCCACGGCAAGAAGTCCTATTCCAACGGCGACTACTACGACGGCGAGTGGCGCTCCGGCCTCCAGGACGGCCACGGGCGGTACGTGTGGTGCAGCGGGTCGGAGTACGTGGGCCAGTGGCGCGCCGGCCTCATCCACGGCCGCGGGACTCTCAGCACGGCCAACGGCAACCGGTACGAGGGCGGCTGGGACGACGGCTTCCCCAAGGACAACGGCAACTACCGGTGGGCGGACGGCAGCCTCTACGTCGGGGTGTGGACAAAGGACAGCGCCGGGATCCAGCAAGGCGTGTACTACCCGTCGCCGACGGCGACCTCCTCCGCCGCGCGGGACCCGCAGGAGGCCTTCCTGGCCGACCTGCGCGAGTGCAAGATCTCGCCGGGGGAGACCATCTCGGTGTTCCCCTCGCAGAAGACCCTCAACTGGTCGGGCACCGACGCGTGTCGGTCGTCGGCCGACAGGCCTCACAGGCGTGCGTCAGCCGACATCAGCACCCGCTGCTTGCCGCCGAGAAGATCCAACGGTCGAACGCACACCGTGAGCGGCGGCGACATCCCCGTGGACGACTCAGACCCGAAACTCACCTCCCGGCCGCAGCAGCGCCGCTCGTGGGCGCCGCCACGGCCGCCGAAGAAGCAAGGCGAGACGATCACCAAAGGCCACAAGAACTACGAACTGATGCTAAATCTCCAGCTCGGCATCAGGTAATTAATTTCAAACAAAAGAGAATACAACAAGATCACAGATGAGATTTCCCATTTCCAAATTCTGAAATCTGCAAATTCCTCGTATAATTTCTTCAAAGTTAATCTGTGTCACAGGCATGCGGCCGGCAAACAAGGTCCGACTCAGCCGGAGCTGAAGTCGTCGGCGTTCGACCCGAAGGAAAAGGTCTGGACTAAGTTTCCATCTGAAGGATCAAAGCACACGCCTCCACATCAATCTTGTGAGTTCAAGTGGAAAGATTACTGTCCTTTGGTGTTCAGGTTAGTTAAGAGTCCTACTTTCGTCTCGTGTTGCATGTATCGAATCAGACAGACTTGTTGTTGATCCCTTAAACTTGGATTGAATCTTCTTCAGGACCCTTTGCAGGCTGTTCAAAGTAGATGCAGCCGATTACATGTTGTCGCTTTGCGGGAACGATGCACTCCGGGAGCTTTCGTCTCCCGGGAAGAGTGGAAGCTTCTTTTACTTGACCAACGACGATAAGTACATGATCAAGACGATGAAGAAATCTGAAGTAAAAGTGAGCATCAATCTCAATCTTTAGTCTTTTCTTTCTTTAGATTAAGATCAGTGAATGTGATCCCAATGTTGTTGTTCTAGGTCCTTTTGAGGATGCTCCCAGCATACTATAACCATGTGAGGAAGTTCGAGAACAGTTTGGTGACCAAGTTTTTCGGTCTTCACTGTGTGAAACTAACCGGAGCTGCTCAGAAGAAGGTCAGTTTTTTTTAGTCTCAACGGCCATCTTCAATTTTTTTCCCCCACTGAGAATGTTTATTGAGTGAGTGAGTTCATTTGATTAGGTCCGATTTGTTATCATGGAGAACTTGTTTTGCTCCGAGTATGCTATCCATAGGCGGTTCGACCTTAAAGGATCATCCCACGGCCGTGTGACCAGCAAGCCTGAATCGGAGATCAACGAGCACACCACCTTAAAGGATCTCGATCTCAACTTCATCTTTAGACTGCAACGTTCTTGGTTTCAAGAGTTCCAAAGGTATCATTAATTTTCAGTTATGTCAGTTGTACTGCTTTGTTAATTTCTCTTCCTACTTTGAGTGAAAAGTTGAGATTTTGCACATCATTTGCACAGGCAAGTCGATAGGGACTGTGAGTTTCTTGAGCAAGAAAGGATCATGGATTATAGTCTTCTAGTCGGGGTCCATTTTCGATACTCCAGAGAGACTACCCCTCTATCTGAAGGTCCATACTAAACGATAACAAAGTATTTTCGTCGTAGATTACTTTTCGGTTGTCTGTTTGCTTAGTAGTCTCTTTGTTTTTTTGGTGGAAGGCGGCGGTGATAGCCAAAGAGAAGTAAAATCTCAGCTTTCAAAACTAGAGAAAGATCAATCTTTTTCTGATTCCAATAGGTATCAATCACCATTTCGATCGTAGCTACTACAATCACATTGTATCAAATGGCTAGCTGATGTGCCATTGTTCTTAATTTGCAGGTCGAGACCGATTCGATTAGGGGTGAACATGCCTTGTCGGGCCGAATTAACAGTCAGAAACGAGTCTCAGCTTATAGGAGAACCCACAGGGGAATACTATGATGTGGTTCTGATTTTTGGAGTTATAGACATACTGCAAGACTACGATATCAGCAAAAAGCTTGAGCACGCATACAAGTCGATTCAGTATGACCCGTCCTCCATATCCGCGGTCGACCCGAAACAATACTCGAGGCGCTTTCGGGACTTCATATACAGAGCTTTCCGAGAAGAAATCTAACAACACTATCAGACTCAAGCAGCACCAGCCATTGCAGGTCTTGAGCTGGAGTACTCGATGAAATGATGTGGCTAGCCCTTACCGCGGCACACTGAGCCTCTTTAGCTTTGCTAAGTGGCTGCTTAGGACCTGCCTGGAAAAACTTGTGAATAGAGAGCTTCAAGTAACAATTCATTGATCATTCATTGCTACAGGTAGTAGTACTAATATCTTACTTCAAAGTCCCCAATAGAAAACTGAAATGAGCTGCCTATTTAGAGATGTAAATAATTTCTTATGGAATATCTCTTTCTTCTTCTTCTTCTTTTGTAACAGTTTTGATGTTCTATGAGGAGCAACAAGAACTTGTTGGATGTACTAATAGTCTTTTTAGTAATCTAAGTTAGGCTGTGTGGAACAAATTGATAAATAGATAAAGAATTGAGTAGTGTGGAAGTTGTGGTTGTGTTGTCAATAGACAGTTAGCTCTTTGTGGATGCCCACTATGGATGATGAATACCATCAAGCCACTGCATGTTCTTCCAACTTATGAGCTTCTCTATGCGAATGTGCCGGTTCCGCTCGCTTGGCTCACTCAATCAGTTTGGCACATCTAGTCTAGTCAACTTGATTGGTCAACGGTGTAATTGAATGTACTAAATGCAAACACAATACTCAACCAAGTTAAGTCTCTAATCTTACCAAATGTTTAGTTGAATGAATTAGCATCACGGGTATCCTTGTTCTAAAGATTGTGTGAATTTCACTTAGGTTTTCCAATGTAGTTCTTTCAAAAGTAATGACAAACTAATGATATTGAAATAGAATGTTTAGATTGTGTCGGCGTCAATCTACCGATAGATTTAATGAATGGTTAATGACACCTATTTTTAAGCCAATTACGAATGTTAGTGTTAACATTTATAGTAGAAACAAAATTATATTTGATATTCAATTACTAAATTAGTGATAGCTTTCGCACGACAAAAATAATGCAATCACAACAATATTTAAGTCTAAATGAAACTCTTGAGGCTTGAACCACCTACCCATCTATTTTCTATTTAGGATTAGTTTCTAGATTAGTGCAATTTTGACATTTAACACATCGAAGCCCGACTCTACAAAACAACTGAATAAAAAAAATTATCTTCCTCTCGGTACATTTGATCAAACTTGTCAAATTATGTCGAAGATCACACGCTTCAATTTATTGTACCTAATCTAAGCTTTAGTTTAGCTAATGCTCAATCATGGACAATGATTGAGATTGGTGTAGCAAGTTTCACCAGCTATGTATAAGAACTTGAACTCGAACTCGAACCGAATAGATTAAGTTCACACATCCGAGTTTGAACTAGGTTCAAATCCACTGATCATATCTAAAACATTGTATTTTTGTTCTTTTGACATGGTAGGTTCAGTTACTGATATCTAAACCAAACATAGATGTCTTCATTCAGAAACTGTGAAACAAAACAAAATTCAGAAATCACATCAAATTAATCACACCATCACCTAATCCACTGTTTTCAAACACCAAAACTTTTGAAACTAAAACATGATGCAACACAAAAAAAAAAAAAAATAATACTTGCAAGTTCAGAAATGAGTGTTGTGCTGAAATGCTCATTAATTATGATCTGATGGTTCTTGAACAACAAAGCATACTTCTTGCAGGGCCATCTGTTTGTGCAAGGAATAAATATGCCTGAGATTTGTTGACTCATCCACTGCAGCATAATGCCGCCAAGCAAAGCGAGTCCATTTCCTGATGAGGACCTTTGATCGATCATTGGCAGGCAATTGGAGAAGTTTGTCTTTAGTTGTGAACTGCCTCAATTTAGTTTTAAGTTATCCTGTTGATGTTTTGGCACTGTTCTATAAATTAGAGATGCAGATGGAGGAGTCAGTGACCAGTTGCACCTGTGCCCTTTGCTTTCTCTTGTTCAGGGTCCACCACTTGGGAGAGAAGTCCACGAGGACGATGAACTGCAAATTGCAGGAAACCAGTCAGTGTCCAGCTTAAGAACAGGAGGAGGGAGGAGTTGAAATTAAGAGCCTCTTCTGTGTGTGTGTGTGTGTGAGAGAGAGAGAGAGGTGAAGTGCTGCCATCTCTTAAATCTTTTATGCTGATTGTTCTTGGATTTCTTCCTTTAATTTCCATAATCTTGTTAGGCACTGCGAGCATCTGATCGAGAGCATCGAAAGATTATCTTGGATATATGGCAAATAATCAAGGAGAGGGTGATCATTCTGCCACAAATTTCTTGTACTATTCTCTGAATTTTTATTTTTCCAATCCTGCACTCATCAGTACTACTTCTTTGTTCCTCATCTTCTTGCTGTGTTGATCAATATAATTCCTGTTCAGTGACCACGAGGGAGCTGCTTACTTTGGGGAGTTGGAGGAGGCTCTCGTGCATGGAGTTGCAGGAATCACAAGTACTGACCAACACAAAAAGTGTAAGCAAGAACTAACAATCATCATAATCATCATCATCATCATCAATCACAAAGGTTGTAATTGGCACGCCCACAAGGGTATTGATCACTGTAAATATGAACAGTGTGATAATTGATGCATCTCACAGACAGCATCATCTCTGACACATGAGTCTTTATTCTTTTTTCTGATTTGGCTCTTCTTCCTTCCTGCAGCCTTCTGCTCGAGCAGGCCCCCAACTCTGGATATCTTCCCCTCATGGCCAATCAGATTTCAGCAATTTTCCAAGGTATACAGAGAGAGAGAGAGAGAGAGAAGAGAGAGAGAGAGATAATTAGCTGCTACAGATAACTACAGTTCTTCTCTAACATGCCAACAGTGGGATTCACAGACTGAGGGGAGCACGGATTCAGGATCAGAGCAGAACACAGTTTCACAAATGGACTCAGAGGAGTCTCCGGTGAGCAGAAAGGCTTCATCGGGACTGTTTGGAAAGCAGAAAGAGAAGATGGCGAGTGATGCTCCTCACACAACAGGAGAAGAAAACCAGCAGTTGAAAGCCCAAGAAAAGGTATGATTTCCAGTTGTTCTGGTTAAATCACCAAACATGCTGTGCTACCTCTTCTGGAGGCTACAAATCCTGCCAAACTCTTTGTTCTTTCTCTGCTTGACATCTTTTGCCGTGCGTTTCATGTGGCAGAGGAGATTGGTGGCTTCTACTCCAGACAAAGATGGCAAATCAGTCGATCCAAAGGTTTCTCCCTCTCCCTTTAATCTCTCAAAAGGTGTGATGTTTGTCTGTGCCTCACTTTTCTTAGTTCCTGCAGACATTGAGACGTTTGGCTCAGAATAGAGAAGCTGCCAAGAAGAGCCGGCTAAGAAAGAAGGTTCATTACAGTAACTATTTTGTATGAAAAAAAAACCAAAAAAAATCTTCTTTTTTTTATTTGGGTTTGAAATGGCAGGCTTACATACAACAATTAGAATCCAGTAAACTAAAACTTACTCAGCTTGAGCAAGATCTCCAGAGAGCTCGTGCACAGGTACAGTTTTTGTTTGGTTCATGATATCATCATCATCATCATCATGGAAGTGACTAAATATCCATTTTCAGGGTCTTTTCTTAGAAGGTTGTGGTGCAAACGAAAATGTCAACTCTGGTATAGTTCACCACTTGTTCTGCATTAAGATCAATATTTGAGAATTGAGAATTGAGAATTGTGAGTTGTTGTTGTTGTTGTGCTGCAGTAGTGTTCGATATGGAGTACTCACGCTGGCTGGCTGAGGACTGCAAGAACACGGTGGAGCTCCGGCGAGGTTTGGAGACCCATCTCCCAGATGCAGGTCTAAGAGTTGTAGTAGACAGGTGCCTCACACATTATGATGAACTATTCCAGCTCAAGGCAACAACAGCTAAGGCGGATGTGTTCCACATCATCACCGGCGTGTGGACTACTCCGGCGGAGAGGTGTTTCTTGTGGATGGGTGGATTTAGACCATCTGAGCTTTTAAGGGTGAATTCTCATTCCCTATCACCTTCCTCCTCGATCGAACAAATGCTTGATAAACAAAGATTCTTACATTATTCCAATTCAAGCTGCAGGTCGTATTGCCACAACTCGATCCTTTGACTGAACAACAGCTAGTGGGGATATATAACCTCCAACAATCTTCTCAACAAGCAGAGGAGGCACTTTCTCAGGGCCTCGAGCAATTCCAACTCTCACTCGCCAACACCCTGGCCAGTGACTCCCTCATCGAGAGTGCCAACCTCGAGAATTATATGGGTCACATGGCCATGGCTGTAGGGAAGCTTGCGAACCTCGAGGGATTCGTTCGACAGGTACGTACTCTCTTCTGCATCTGCTGAATCTGTTCATGCAATCAATCAATAGTTACTAGTCCCAAAATTCAAATAACAGAAAGCATGAGAATTGGCCATTCTTCGAAACAGCAACACCTGTTTGTTCATCAAGCTAATAACTAATAACAACCCTTTAGGATGGATGAAGTAGTGAAAGATGAATCAATTCCATGAAAAGTGGTCCTGGTGCATTCAAGTGCATTTGCTGCTTTGTCACAAGGCAAGAAATATATCCATTCCATTCACCTTCTCTATCTGTAGTAGGCCCCTTGTGGTATCACAACCAATGTCCTTTTCTCCCTCTTTTGCTCACTTTTCTCTTCCATTATGTACATGCTTTAATCTCTTGTTCTTGGATACTTAGTGCTTGCCCGTCAAGAAGGAAAGCTACATTGGCATTTTCAATTTTGAGTGCTTTCAGATGTTGCTATCTGTCCACAGTCCTAAGAAAAGGACCCAACAACCTCTCTTTGTCCTCTTGGATGCAGCCAATCAGAGAGATAGCTTATGGCTTAATCCTCCTCTCATGATAATATTCCATCAAAGATTTGACACACATATCCTTCTGTCTCTAATTCTTTCTTCTTCCATGGGACAGCTCCATGATTTCTGCATGAACCAATATCAAATTTCAGTTTATTTTCTCCTTTATAAATTCAGTAACATGGCATACAAGTTCAGTTTATTCTGAATTATGATTTCTTTGTTTCTGATTTATCTAGGCTGATAACTTAAGACAGCAGAGCCTTCACCAGATGCATCGAATTCTAACGACTCGACAGGCCGCAAGGTGTTTCCTGGCGATCGGAGAATACCATAGCCGTCTCCGGGCGCTTAGCTCCCTTTGGGCTTCTCGGCCGAGAGAGTATGATTCCTTCACACATCACCATCAGCAGCTACAAGATAAAATTCGCTTAAGAACTATATTTAACTTCAGATATGATAATGCCCCAACTAAAAGCTTATGATATGATTGATAATGGGCCACTTTTCTCATCACAAAAGAACAAAATATAAAAGCTATTTTGGGGCAAATGAAGTACAACACATCCTTATTCTTTAATTGGTGACCTCTGCATATTAAAAGTTCATCCTTTTTCAGTGTTTAGTGTGTCCCATTCATTTCTTGATAGCAATCGACTTTTTTCAGATTATTGCTTTAGTTAATTGATGCATTCTTGAATACATACATATATATGACAGGAACTTGATGAATGAGAGTGCCTTGTCTGTGACCACAGATCTCCAAATAGTTCAACAACAAGTCGATGGCCATTTTTCAGGCTTCTAAAAGTGCAAGAATGTGATCAGATTCGTTGCATTTATATACAAAAAGCTTGTTGGTTCCACAGGAGGAAAGAGGAAGGCAACAGCTGATGAATCAATGAAATGCATGGAGAGATTCCCTGACAATGAGCATGAGGAAAGTTAGGCAGAAAAGGACTATTCATTGTCAAGAGGGTGTAGATAAGATTGGTGTTCCTTCTTTAACGTACCATCACACACTGCAACATCAATCCCTCGTAATCTATAAGTTGTGTTAGCTCACATTTTGATTTTGATTTTGATCACAAAATTAATGTAAAAAATTAAAGAGCAGCTTATGGTTCTTAATTAATTGTCAGTTCTTCTTCTTGATAGAATCAACAATTCCTAATGGTTACTATATCCTTCCTTTCAAGTAAATAAATAACACTTGGGCTATTATAATAAACAACAATCAATCAATTCTTCATCAACTTTAAACTCACAATACAAGTCATTGTGAACTACCAACTAATTGCACCATGCATGAGAACTGTCAAAACACATTACTTACAAGTGAAGTCTTTTAACATATCCAATCAAGCAGCTACTACTATATATATATGAGACTTTGTATATAGGACATTTATCTAGGATTTGCAGACATACATGAAGATACAAGTTTAATAAATCTACCAAAATAATACAGAAGGAATGAGTCATTGATTTGTGCACAAGTGAATATAAATCGACCATGACGGAACCTATTTAATTTGTTTTGAGAACGATTCCTAGATTAAAGTAAGGATCGATTGATACTCTGCAAGCTTGACACATTCTTCGCTGGCCGGCCGGCAATATAATTCTCCATCTGTGAAAAAGTCGTCGGATTGAAGTCAACTCCGAGAATGAGTCGAAGTCTCGATCGATCGCCATCTTCATCGAATCATCATCTACATGTATAGAAATGAAGGTGAAGGCCGGCCAAAAGATACGGTTAGAGAGAGAACTGAAATGGCAGGTCGAACCTTCCAGCTGCTTCTTTCCGTAGTAGTAATCGCAATAGCACTGACAGTGGCGGCGGCGGCGGCGGCGGCTTTTGCTACCGCTGCTGATTTACCACCAAACTGCGAGCGCAAGTGCGGCGGCGTCGAGATCCCCTACCCCTTCGGCGTCGGCTCCGGCTGCTTCCGGGACGGCTTCGACCTCGTCTGCAACCGCTCCCGCCCCTTCATCGGCGACACGTCCATCGAGCTCATCGACGTCTCGGTGGCGCTGGGCCGCGCGCGCGCCTACACGCACGTCGACTGGGTCTGCTACAACGCCACCGACATGCTCGGCTACGAAATCGTCCCCTTCAACCTCTCGACCCGGCCGGCCTTCACCATCTCCGCGGCCGAGAACAAGTTCACCGCCGTCGGCTGCGCCACCGTCGCGCTCATCGGCAACGACGACTATTTGACCGGCTGCGTCTCCGCGTGCACCAGTGAGGCCGGCGTGAGCAACGGCACGTGCGACGGTTTCGGGTGCTGCCAGACGACGATCCGGGAGGGAATGACGGCTTTGGAGACCGGTTTCTCCGGTGGCTACTACAACAACTCGCTCGTGTGGGAGTTCAATCCTTGCAGCTACGCCTTCATCGTTGAGCACGAGTGGTACGGTATATCGATGTTCTACAGTTACAAGCTAAGCTAAGCTAATTAATTAACTGGAGTTAATTGATAGACGATTAGCAATTTAGCACGTACGACATTTTTATAAATTGATTGTGAACAGCCAGCACTTTAAAGTTTTTGATTCAATATACTTTATTTAGACATGAAAAATTATCAAAATTTAACATGTCCGAATATGTATCTCTTTCCTATCTTGACCATTTATATTAATAACTAGTAGTCACATGTAATTTATCTCCTCCGTTGACCTAGGAACATATTAACAGGCGAGCAAATCGCCTTTTTATCACTTGGTTGAAGAGGCTTCCCTCCTCCCTTTTATATCAAACATTCTATACAGATGATGAGACTAACTGACCTATCAGATTCAAATAAACACAAGTAAAATTACAGGAAGTGAGTAAGTGAGTAGGAATGAGCAAAAGTTTGCTTAAACCGAATTAACCGATTAAATCGACCGAAATTAAAAGTTCAGCTTGGTTAATTTGGAAGTTTAGTTTTTTTTTTAAATATCGGTTATTTTAGTTTAATCTGTTTGGTTTCGATTTTGAAAATCAAAATTCAGTTAAACCGATATTTTTTGATTGAATCGAACCGAACCAAATCAAATCAGAACCAAACTAATCAAACTAAATCAAATCAAAACCAAACTAACCAAACCAAATCAAATCAGAACCAAACTAATCAAACTAAATCAAATCAAAACCAAACTAACCAAACCAAATCAAATCGATATTATAAGTTGAAATGAACCAAACTAAACGAAACTAAATCAAACTAAATTAGAACCAAACTAATCAAACCAAACCAAACCAAATCGAAATCAAACCCAACCCAAAAATTTGGTTATTTCAGTTGAAAACCGAATTAACCGATATTTTATCAGTTCAATTTTTTTTTAATTTCGATCGGTTCAATTGGTTCAAAAAAAAAAAAAAATCAATCAGTTCGGTTTTTAATTTAATCAGTTTAAGTCGGTTTAGTTTAAATCGATTCCTCACCCATATGAGTGAGTGAGTGAGAGGAAATCAAATAAGAGTATTAATTATATATATTGTTTAACCTTGTTACTTACTTGATCAGGTACAACTTTAGCTCAGCAGATCTTGGTGGGAATACATTGAATCAGAGTTACAAATCTGGGGTGCCAGTGGTGTTGGATTGGAGCGTAGGGAATATGACAATTTGTGAGGAGGCTCGCCGGAACCTGATGTCGCCACCGCCATCATACGCTTGCGTTGATAAGAACAGCGAGTGCTTCAGTTCTAGCACCGGAGAAGGATACATCTGCAACTGCACGAGAGGTTACCAAGGGAACCCTTATGTATCTGGTGGATGCCAAGGTAGAGATCGAGTATATATAGCTAATTAATTGAATAAAAAGGATAATAATTGCCACAAGGATTTTGTTGATTTTAGACATTAATTGTTTGGTTGCAGATATTGATGAATGCAGTCTCCCGTCAGAGTATAGTTGTTATGGAAGCTGTACAAATACGATAGGCAATTATACCTGCTCGTGTCCAGGAGGCATAGTGGGTGATCCAACCACCAAGGATGGTTGCCATCCAACAACATCAAGCACTTTGCCTCAATATCTAAAGGTGCTAATTGGTAAGTGAATCTAAAAATGATAATGCAATTTGGATTTTTATTTTTATTTACATACTTATTCCTTGACAATTAATCATGACACATTGTCCACTCACTAATGGTAAGAGAAAGCAAAAGATCTTGCCCCGGAGCAATGGTGTGATGGTTAGGCCACCTAATATCTATAACATCACAAGTTACTATATTGAAAGTACATAGAAAACCTTGGACTTCAATTAGGAGAAGAGTTAGCATAACATAGACACAAGAATGTTCTAAGCATGATAGGAACTTCATAGCATCTAGAAAGGCAAGAGTTTGAGTCTAGTAGATAACTTAATTAGCAATGGAGGAACAAAATGTTGGATTAGTCCTCTGAGTTTACTTGGAGTATGAAAATTTTTTAGGTAAGTGGTGTGATCTTCACCAAATACTTAGCTATTAGATTATGGTATCATTATAAGCCAAATAATATGAGTGTTAAGGATGGGTCATGGAGGTAGATGCACATAACAAAGAGATTGCTGGAAGACTAACAATTGTATTCTCTTTTCTACTTGTAGTGAATGAATATGCTTTGACCACTGTTCAAGGCAAATGATGGTTAATATCAATGATTTTGTTATTACATGTAACAATCTCTTCAATCTGCAGTTCACAATGTATACTTATCAATTTCTTTTATGTGCAGCTACGATGAGCAGCGTCCTTTTCTTAACCATCTCAGGGTTTTCTATCAACTTGTGGTTGAAAAAACGAAAACTTATGAAAACTAAGCAAGAGTTTTTTGAACAGAATGGAGGTGTGTTACTACAACAACAAATGAATTCTTATCGAGGTGTCACTTTTAAGTTGTTTACACAAGAAGAATTGAAGAAGGCTACATATAACTTCAGCTCAAGTAGAATTATTGGTCGTGGAGGACAAGGAACAGTTTATGAAGGAACGCTAGAAGACAACAGACTAGTAGCAATCAAGAAATCGAAGCTGGCCGACGAGAGACAAACTAGGGAATTTGCAAAAGAGATGCTCATCCTATCACAGATAAATCATAAGAATATCATCAAGCTCTTAGGATGCTGCTTAGAGGTTGAGGTTCCAATGCTTGTGTATGAATTAGTATCGAAAGGAAATCTATTTGAGTATCTACATAGCAAGATTCACAGGTTTCATATACCACTGGATGCCCGTTTAAGGATTGCTGTGGAGTCCGCTGAAGCACTTGGCTACTTGCATTCATCAGCTTCTACACCGATCATCCACGGAGATGTGAAGTCCTCCAACATCCTCCTGGATGACGAGTACACAGCAAAGGTTTCAGATTTTGGAGCATCAAAACTAGCTCCCAAGGATGCAACTCAATTGGCTACATTTGTGCAAGGGACTTGTGGGTACTTGGATCCTGAGTACATGTTAACTTGTCAACTGACCGAAAAAAGTGATGTTTTCAGCTTTGGAGTAGTGATTCTAGAGCTTCTCACAAGGAGGAAGGCATTTGAGTTCAATGTGTCGGGTGAGGAAATGTTGCTCACGGCCAATTTCATTACTGCAATGAAGGAAAATAAGGTTGAAGAAATGGTTGATCCAGAAATTAAGAAAGAAGAAGATATGGTAGTGATTAAAGAGGTGTGCAAGTTGGTTGTTCTTTGTCTGAACTCTAACGGAGATGAAAGGCCCACCATGAAAGAAGTGGCAGAGGATCTTGGAAAGCTGAGAAAAAATAAGCAAATTTTAGATATGCAAAGGAAACACCAGAAGCCTGTTGATGACATAATAAAAGTTACATTAGATTATGTTCATGAGCCTCCACAAAGGATGCAAAATGTAACTTCATCTGAACACTCTACTTCTAGATATCGAAGTTTGGAAGTTCAGGCACTATTGAATATCGAAAGTGGAAGATGATTCATCAGAGAGCAAGCTTCTTACTACCTTCTGAATAGTTTGTATTTTCTTAAATAAAATGATGATTTTATTCTCTGAGATATTGACTCTATGCACAATTCATATGAAAGATAGTCTTTGTATTGTGTGTGATTCTGTCAATATAATTTGTTTGGATAAATTTAGGGAAATAACCTAACAAGAAGACCCTTATTTTTATAAAGTCAAAAGACGACCTCAGCTTTCCTTGAGGTTGCTCATAAATGAATTTCTATTAATAAGTATGTGTGTTGTTTCTTTAGAAAATCTATGGTGGTGAAGTTGTGTTATGTAAATGCATATTTCATAACGCCCCTTATTATCACATGGATTAATGATTACACAGGTGAAGCCGATAGAATTTTCAGAGTGACAATTGAAGTTCATTCTATCAATTAGAATCATGAGTCATTTATGCTATCCTTACTCAGAAGGGTGGATAGAAGGACAGATAATCATTAGGGAAAATTTTCCACCATGGAAAGAAAGGAAAGAAAATGAGAAGGGAAAAGAAGGGATGAGGATCAGTAAATCAATGACTAGAGATTATAAATTAATTCTATCTTGGAAAAAAAAGGATGAAGAAAGACCATTGCACCTTTGAGGATTAATCTGCCTTTCTGGTTCCAAAATACCAAAATTCATTCTTCCAAAAATTGAAAACTAATTCTAATTGTGTATACAAGCATGTCGTTAGTACTTTCATGGTGCCTCATATAATGTATCTTCAATTGGGAAAATGCTAATACAATTAGAGAAACGGCAAGATCGAAGAATTCAACATAATGTTAAGGGTGAGAATCTATATACAAACTTACTGAATTTAGCAGCAGGGAGGAAATCCAGTGCCTAGATACAAGGCGACACCATGCATCACCATTCACCAAGGAATCTTATATTAGCAGCCACTCTGTATAGCACTGATGTTTACCCCAGAAGCTTTATGATGTATTTCTGTTCGGGTTGCTCCTTTTAGAAAGAATCTGACATGTCTAAGTGAGATAAGTGGATGAAATGCCAGAATTATACCATCATAGTCATAGTACTTAACAACCTTAACCATCTGTCTGCCTATGCATACAATAATCTTAATCTATTCAAGCATAACGAGCACTTCTACCTAGAGTGACTTCAATTTGAAAGAGTCCTAATATGCAGATATTATGATTGGTTTCTTCATTCTATGAACTATCAACATAAGAAAATAAACACACACACACACACACACACACACACACAAACTAAGGTGGTTGATTAACGTGTTGTCGTGACATGTTTACAAACAATTTAAGTACCCAACCCCTTCTACGCTAATGTAGCATAGGGAATGGCTCAAGTTGTTTCTCACAAGGAACGTAGTCGATGCATGATAATCCTAAGAGCGAGTTTTATTTGAACATGGGGTTTGGGTTTTGATTTCTAAGACTACTAATTGAAATAGCAATGCAAGAAATGAAACCTTAATCTAACCTAAACAACAATTGCGCTAGAATTAAAAGCAACATCAAGAAAAAATCTAATGAAACGAAACATTTAACAAAACCTAGAGCATGTAATGAAACCTAAGCTTATCTATCCTAATTTCATTCAAAGGAAGGGCAAAACATAATGGAATCAACATAAGCAAAGCAATGCAATCAACTAACCAAAGGAATTACCAAACTAAAGTGTAAGAAACATTCCATCAAATACCTTGCAAGCAACATTCAATTTAAACCTATTGCATGGGATCTTAATCAAAGGGAATCCAAATCAATTACAATCCATCGTCAATCATACAAGAAATTAATAGCCAACAAACTAAAATCATGAAGAAATAAACCCAATGCAATTGGAAGCTGCGATGAAGCTTCATATGAACCGGATCTGGATGAAGAAGCACTGATCGGAGATGAAGACGAGGTGCTGTCCAGATCGAGCAGAGGAGCTGTCCAGACGGAGAGGATCAGATCTGGATGGAAGAATCGCCAGTGGAGGAAGGTGTTGCGATTGAACCCAGATCGGATGGAAGAGGAGATGGAGATGGAAATGGCGTGGAGGAGATGCAGCCGGCGGTAGAGAGGTTGGCAAGGAAGAAGATGGAGAGGAGAAGATTACTAGGCAGGGAAACCCCTTACCTAGGTGGATGAGTCGATTGGTGACGATCGGAGGGAGGAAAGCCCCTTCCCTCTGTGTGCCATCGGTGGAGATCGGAGGAGGAAGTGGCCGGCGTCGAGTGCTTGAAGAAGAAGCTGCGTGATCCTCTGTTTTGACGAAGGAATTGACGATCTCTCGCCCCCTCTGGCTCCGAAGCTTCTCCTTTTAAATCCCAGCCGCTTGATTCAGATTTCCATCAAAGCTCTGATCCAACGGTGGAATGAGTTTATGTATTGATCAAGTCTCCAGATCTTGATCCATGGTTGAGATTTACTCGTCCCCTCGGGACAGTGCGATGGTTAAGGCACAAAAGATTACCATATGAGATCATATAGGATTGAAATTCGGCGCGTCCAAACATGCCCTCTCCATGCCTTGACCACTTGCATTAATGGCTAGTAACTACCCGCGAATGAATGCTTTTAAGATAATAAACAGTGAGCTCATTGGAATGATGGAATAGCAAATGCTATTGCAAGATAGGAGCTCAATTTGGATCAGCTACTGTCCAGAACTGTTTTTATGAAGGCTTGGCACAAAACAGTTTAAATTTGATACAAGACTCTGTGCTGCTGTTCTACCTCATGAGCTGAAACAATATGCTGAGATGGTTGTTTCAGACAATTTGGTGATTCAATCCCAGAGAATTGTGAACCAATTTACTTGCTTTCAGCAGCCTTCGAGATATGAACTGCTGACCCCACTCCAGCAGCAAGGTTTCTGGAAATTCTCTACAGCATATCCACAATACCTTCTCTAGGACCAACTTACAAAACTTAAACTCAAACCTTCACTCCTTAACAGCTACAGCAACATCAACACCATTGCAGTCACTCTGATTTCTTCTACTGCAGTGAACAGCAGCATTCCTCACAGATTTCATCAACAAATTTTGATTGTATTCCGTTTTATTTTGTTTTTTTCAATCATTTTGATTTGTTGATGACAAAAACAGCACATCAATTGACTCCTAACAAAAACAATTGATGTATCAATGAAGCAAACCAACCAAGTTGTCTCTCAGAATTGTACTTGGTGCATTCACACCAAAACTCACCAATTTCAACATTCCTAATCTCTATGAACTTCAAGCATATGTAATCCTCCCCCACACTTAAAACTTTTCATCCATATAGGGCAATCTAACTCATCAAGAATTCATCCAAACTCTCAATGAAAGGATGACAAGCAAATATGGTGGAAGATGAATTTGTTGAGTGAGTTATTCAACTAGAATTTGGAAAGGACAAAGAATCAAAGAATGGGAAAAAGAATATGCTTCATCATATTCATGCACACATATGCTATTGTGATTTCAAAAAAAGCTAAACAAGTTCTAGAGTTCAATTGTCATGAGTGTCATCACAAAAAAGAAAAACTCAATAATAAGCATGTAAGTGGTCCTTTCTAGGCAATTTTGTCTATTACACTTAATCAATCAAGACAGAATCCATCACCACATACATAACCAAATGCAAGTAAGGGACTCACTTATGCAAAAATATCCAAAATTTGACGGTTAAATTTAATTAGCTTTTACAATTCTCAAGGCATTATAAAGGAATGCATAGGAAATTATTTCAAAACACATCCATACAAAATCCAAACAAGACCAAAACAAAGTGCATAAATGGAAAAGTAAGAAAAATGTAAAGCAAGAGAGCAAGGTACGGAAGCAAACAACTACACAAGTATAAAAACAAAGAAAAGCAAAGAACCAATGAGTTCAAATATCAAAACACGCGCATAGACCCTGGTATATACGAGACTTTAATTGTATACCACATTAATTTATCTACGATAGAATTCAACCCAACACATCATATTTACTTTTCTCACCAAGGAAGGAGAAAGATCTGGCCAAACTAGTTCATCGACTTTAAGCACAACTTCGCTTGTCCTTATTTCTTGTCATCACTTCAATCACTATTCCAATATTCAACAATTCAATTAATACGGAAGGTATCAAGAGTCATTGATGTGTGTGGAGCTATTTTATTTTGAGAACAATTCCTAAATTAAAGACTAAAAGCTAGTCATCGTATTTGATCCTCCAGAGCGTTCTTAGCCATTCATTCTGCATTTGTGATAAGCCGTCGGAATTGAGTCAACCCCGAGAATCACCAGGCAGTAGGCACGAGGTGTATAGAAAGAAATGAAGGCACGGAAGAGAAAGGAAAAACAGGGGAGGGGAGGGGAGGGGATGGGGATTCAAGTCGACTCCGAGAAGTCGTTAGAGTAGTCTTTCGCTGCAAATATCGATTTCTATTAAATAAGTTAATTAAGAAGGTTAGGGAGATCGATCGTGAGCCGAAATGGCAGGTCTAACCTCGATCTCTACTGCACTGACAGTGGCAGCTTTTGCTGCTGCTGCTGCTTCACCGGCGAGCAATTCCAGCGTTGCTACTTTACCAAACTGCCAGAGCATGTGCGGCGACGTCGAGATCCCCTACCCCTTCGGTATCGGCCCCGGCTGCTTCCGCGACGGCTTCGACATCGTCTGCAACCGCTCTCGCCCCTTCATCGGCAACACCTCCATCCAGCTCATCGACATCTCGCTGACGACCGGCCGCGCGCGCGCCAACACGCACGTCGACTGGATGTGCTACAACGCTACCAGCGAGATCGGCGGCGAAGCCATCCCCTTCAACCTCTCAACCCGGCCTGCCTTCACCATCTCCGCGGCCGAGAACAGGTTCACCGCCGTCGGCACCGACGACTATGCGACCGGCTGCGTCTCCTTGTGCACTAGTGAGGCCGGCGTGATCAACGGCGTCTGCGACGGTTTCGGGTGCTGCCAGACATCGATCCGGAAGGGGATGACGGCCTTCGAGACATTTCTAGTCCGTCTCTACAACCTTTCTATCACGTGGGAGTCGGCGTTCAATCCATGCAGCTACGCCTTCATCGTTCAACACGACTGGTACGTACGAGCTTCTGAACTGTTTAAACACTTGCTCAAAGTGCTTAAGCTGAAGTTAATACTAGTTAATACAAGTAAAATTACAGGAAGTGAGTGAGTGAGTGAGTGAGTGAGTGAGAGGAAATCAAATAAGAGTATTAATTATATTGTTGAACCTTGTTATATACTTTCTTTCTTCATCAGGTACAACTTTAGCTCAGCAGATCTTGGTGGGAATACATGGAATCAGACTTACAGATCTGGGGTGCCAGTGGTGTTGGATTGGAGCGTGGGAAATATGACAATTTGCGAGGAGGCTCGCCGGAATCCGATGTCACCACCGGCATCGTATGCTTGTGCTGATAAGAATAGCAAGTGCTTCAATTCGAGCAGTGGAGAAGGATACATCTGCAACTGCACAAGAGGATACGAAGGCAATCCTTATGTATCTGATGGATGCCAAGGTAGTCAGATTTTAGCTAGTTAATTCAAAATAATAATAATAAGGATAATTGCCACAAGGATTTTGCTAAATTTAGACATTGTTTGGATGCAGATGTCAATGAATGTCTTCGCCCATCGGACTATAATTGCTATGGAACCTGTACAAATACGATAGGCAATTATACCTGTTTATGTCCAGATGGCCAAAAGGGTGATCCAACAACTGAGAATGGTTGCTATTCAACATCAAGCACTTTGCCTCTATATCTAAAGGTGCTAATTGGTAGGTGAATCTCAAAACGATTATACAATTTAGGGTGTTTTTTTTTTTTTGCATATTTTTTAATGGTTGTTTTCTGTCTTTTGGCTCGTGTTGTTGTATTCTTTTGAGTTTTGGTAGTAGACCTTGTGCTTCAATTAGGTGAAGAGTTAGCATAACATAAACACGAGATTGTTCTACTTCTAAGCAAGATAGGAACTTCATAGCATCTAGAAAGGTTCTATATTTTAAAGTTGGATTGGAAGTCAGATTTTTTTGATAATTAAGGATGACATATTTATTGGTGCACGAAGATTTACAGAGCATTCTAATGGGCAAAGAAGACACAAGATAATAATTGAAGAAAAGTCAATAGAAAGTAATATTAGAACAAACCCAAACGTGGTTCGATTTTACTAACTTGGTACATCACAAAATAAGGTTTTACATGCATGCTGGTAACAAGAAGAGTGTGAATCTTTATAATACAGATTAATACAGATTTAGATCGAAATCTGTGTTCACTATATACCATGTGCAAAGTATATATATATATGGTTATTTCTCTTGTTATTTGATCAAACGAAAAAAAATATATATATGCAACTTCTGTATCATTGTATGATTCATATTTAGACTTCCAATGCAAATATATGATCAAGACATTGAGTCTAGTAGATAACTTAATTAGCAATGGAGGAACAGAATGTTGGATTAGTCCTCTGAGTTTACTTGGAATATGAAAATTTTTTAGGTAAGTGGTATGATCTTCACCAAATACTTAGCTATTAGATTATGGCATCATTATAATCTAAATAATATGAGTGTTAAGGATGGTTCATGGAGGCAGATGCACATAACAAAGAGATTGCTGGAAGACTAACAATTGTATTCTCTTTTCTACTTGTAGTGAATGAGTATGCTTTGTCAACTGTTCAAGGCAAATGATGGCTAATATCAATGGTTTTGTTATTACATGTAACAATCTCTTCACTCTGCAGTTCACAATGTATAATTATCAATATCTTTTATGTGCAGCTACGATGAGCAGCATCCTTTTCTTAACCATCTCAGGGTTTTCTATCAACTTATGGTTGAAAAAAAGAAAGCTTATGAAAACTAAGCAAGAGTTTTTCGAACAGAATGGAGGTGTGTTACTACAACAACAAATGAATTCTTATCGAGGTGTCACTTTTAAGTTGTTTACACAAGAAGAATTGAAGAAGGCTACATATAACTTCAGCTCAAGTAGAATTATTGGTCGTGGAGGACAAGGAACAGTTTATGAAGGAACGCTAGAAGACAACAGACTAGTAGCAATCAAGAAATCGAAGCTGGCCGACGAGAGACAAACTAGGGAATTTGCAAAAGAGATGCTCATCCTATCACAGATAAATCATAAGAATATCATCAAGCTCTTAGGATGCTGCTTAGAGGTTGAGGTTCCAATGCTTGTGTATGAATTAGTATCGAAAGGAAATCTATTTGAGTATCTACATAGCAAGATTCACAGGTTTCATATACCACTGGATGCCCGTTTAAGGATTGCTGTGGAGTCCGCTGAAGCACTTGGCTACTTGCATTCATCAGCTTCTACACCGATCATCCACGGAGATGTGAAGTCCTCCAACATCCTCCTGGATGACGAGTACACAGCAAAGGTTTCAGATTTTGGAGCATCAAAACTAGCTCCCAAGGATGCAACTCAATTGGCTACATTTGTGCAAGGGACTTGTGGGTACTTGGATCCTGAGTACATGTTAACTTGTCAACTGACCGAAAAAAGTGATGTTTTCAGCTTTGGAGTAGTGATTCTAGAGCTTCTCACAAGGAGGAAGGCATTTGAGTTCAATGTGTCGGGTGAGGAAATGTTGCTCACGGCCAATTTCATTACTGCAATGAAGGAAAATAAGGTTGAAGAAATGGTTGATCTAGAAATTAAGAAAGAAGAAGAAGACATGGTAGTGATTAAAGAGGTGTGCAAGTTGGTTGTTCTTTGTCTGAGCTCTAACGGAGATGAAAGGCCCACCATGAAAGAAGTGGCAGAGGATCTTGGAAAGCTGAGAAAAAACAAACAAATTTCAGATATGCAAAGGAAACACCAGGAGCCTGTTGATGACATAATAAAAGTTACATCAGATGATGTTCATGAGCCTCCACAAAGGATGCAAAATGTAACATCATCTGAACACTCTACTTCTAGTTATCGAAGTTTGGAAGCTCAGGCACTATCGAGTATAGAAAGTGGAAGATGATTCATCAGAGAGCAAGCTTCTTACTACCTTCTGAATAGTTTGTATTTTCCTAAATAAAATGATAAGCCTAGATTTATATAATACATGGGACATCAAGGATTTTATTCTCTGAGATATTGACTCTATGCACAATTCATATGAAAGATAGTCTTTGTATTGTGCGTGATTCTGTCAATATAATTTGTATGGATAAATTTTGGGAAATAGCCTAACAAGAGGACCTTGTTTTTATAAAGTCAAAACACGACCTCAGCTTTCCTTGAGGTTGTCCATAAATGAATATCTATTAATAAAGTATGTGTGTTTGTTTATTTAGAAAATATATGGTGGTGAGGTTGTAAATGAATTTCTATTACTTTCATGGTACCTCATATAATGTACCTTCAATTGGGAAAATACAAATACAATTAGAGAGAGAAACGGCAAGATATAAGAATTCAACATAATGTTCAAGCAGAGAATCTATATACAAACTTAGGTGACATTTTGTTTGAAAGTCCGGAATGAAAATGAGTTTGATAGTAGACTGGAATATGAATGAATTTAGCCATTCTAATATTAGTTTATAAGTTCTGATTAGATATGATTACTTTTTTTTAAATTGTAGACAAAACAAAATTGTAGACAATAAACAAAATAAAAATTAGACCTATAATTCTTGTATAAGCCCAGAAACTCCGAACCTAAAATTGTAGACAAAACAAAATCGACTATAAGTACAGTATAAAATTGTATAAATGAAACCCTATTTAGATATATTGTAGATAATAATATATTATATATCATATTCTTTTATCTAACGAAATTCAGAGTAAAATCACAATGAAACATAGAAGAAAAGATCAATTAGACCTCATTATTTTTAGAAACTTGCTCTGTATATATATAGTCCTAAAACATTCTTTTGCAGTCGAAAGTTCTTCCAAAATTGTCTGAGCAGATGGCACCGAAATCGTGCCGATTGAATTTGGGGTCTTACAATCAGTAGTAACCCTTAAATTGAATGTCGAATTAATATTTAGTGTTATATATATATATATATATATAGGAATTTTACCTTGTACATCCGTTCCGTGCACACTCATGGCCAAACCTTATAGGTACGGGCGCTCGGAAGCACTTTCGGGTGCCTCGCTTCACTTTTTAGAGTGCGGGCGCCCATACCCGTGAGGGTCGCCCATGCACGCCCACGGAGTGGATGTGCAGGGTAATAAAATTATATATATATATATACAGAGATGATATCCTAAGGGACATCCCACTACAACAAATCAGATATTTAGCGGCGAAATTATTCGTCGCTAAACTATGCTGTTTCATCGCTAATAAATATTTACGACGATAATAGTTCGTCGCTATTA
>JBBPFQ010000038.1:6175109-6187061 GCA_037974815.1 Kaempferia elegans
ATGTAATCAAATTGAAAATTTACTACAACATAAAAAGACTGATTAGAGTTTTAATTTTGACTCAATTTGTAACATGAATGATATGTAGCATTATGATTATTGTGTTAGAAACACATGATGGATGATGAGTTTTCTAACTGAATCCGTAGTGAAGCTAGTGACTTGTAATGAAGTTTTTTGATTTTATATTCATATTACACTTTATGCAAAAGATAATAAGGATAACAAATCTACCTTGTTGAGTATTACAAGAGAAATTCCTAGATTATTTTTAATGCAATGGACAATTTTTCAAGTACTAAAATCTTGCTTCATACTTTGAGAGGATAACAATTTGTTCTCTGCTTAATTATGTCAAAGAAGTTTGTGCTAACAGAAGGAGCAATTTCAAGATGGAAAAAGAGATTTTTTTTTTTTAGATTCTATAGTAATCTATATTGAATGAGAGTTGATTGAAAAACTTGATAAAGATATAATTATTAATAAATATGATTTTAAAAAGAATCGAAAATCACAATTTCAATGGTATTTTTTTTTTTATACTTTTGAATATATTGAATATTAAATATTTTTATTTCATATTTTCAAAAATTTAACATTCACATATTTATTTATTTATATTTTCAAATTAATTGATTTATTGTATTAATTATAGCTGGCAGCTAATCTCAGATAGTTTTGAATACACCCCTTACGTGACAAAAAAAAATTATAAGATATTGGTGTGAATTAAAAATTATTAATATAAAAATTTGGCAAATTAAAAGGGTTAAGAGAGTTAAATGAAGAATCAATTGTAAAAGTATTCGAATCCATTGGAAAAAAATATATTTATTGCCAAATGAATATTTCTAAACTTACTCCACCAACATGATTAACAATTTCAAAAGGGTGCATTATAAAAATAGTCATGTAAATAATTAAAGGACTCAATGTGAGAGATATTCACCACTTAATATTCGATAGAGAAATTTCTAAACATAAAGTAGAAGAGAAGAGAAAATAAGACGTGTACTTAAAGAGAAGAGGAAAAAATTTATAAGAAAAATAATATAAAATAGATTAATTATTCCTTTTTAATTATTTTTGTTTATTTAAAAATATTAATTTTATTTAAAAAGAAATAATTTAAAAATACCTTCTTTATTTATAATAAACAAGATAAATTAACTATTTGAAATAAAATAAAATAAATTAACCATTTTAATATTTTTAAGAATATGTTTTTTTTAATTATATTAAAATATTTCAGAATAAATAAATAATTAATTTGATTGTTAATATTAAAATTATGATAATTTATATTAGAAAAAATTAAATTATTTCCCGTTGCCGTAATCGAAATGGCGAGCCCCGAAAGCTTTGACCGCGCTGCGGCGCTCAAGGAGTTCGACGAGGCCAAGACCGGCGTCCGCGGCCTCGTTGAATCTGGGGTCACCGCCGTCCCGGCCATCTTCCGCCACCCCATCCCCCGCCACTCTTCCTTGTCCTACCCCATCCTCTCTGTCCCCATCATCGATCTCTCCCTCCCCCGATCCTCCGCCGTCTCCCTCACCGCCGCCGCGTCCCGCGATTTTGGCTTCTTCCAGGTCGTCAATCATGGAATCCCCCTCTCCCTCCTTAGTCGCACCCTCTCCGCCGTCCGATCCTTCCACGAGCTACCGCCTTCTATTCGCTCCGCCTTCTACTCCCGCTCCATGAAAACTGGCGTCAACTACTCCTCAAACGTAGATCTTTACAAATCCACCGCCGCCAGCTGGCGCGATACCCTCCGGATGGCCACGGGGCCGACCCGGCCCGACCCGGAGCGGATCCCGCCGGTGTGCCGGGCGGAGCTGCTAGAGTGGGACGAGCACGTGGTGACGGTGGGGCGGGTGTTGATGGGGCTTTTGTCGGAGGGATTGGGGGCTTATGCGGGATTGCTAGAGGAGGCAACTTGCCTGGAGGGGAGACTTATGGCGTGCCACTACTACCCGCCGTGCCCGGAGCCAGAGATGACGGCGGGACTTGCGGAGCACACAGACCCAGGCGTTCTCACCGTGCTGTTGCAGGACGACGTCGGTGGGCTGCAGGTGAAGCGGGATTTGGAGGGAGGGGAATTCGTGTGGGTGGATGTGCAGCCGGTTCCGGGGGCGCTCGTCATCAACGTCGGCGATCTCCTGCAGGTAAGCAGTCCTCTTATCAGAAGTAAGGCGCATGCAGACATAGATTATAGCTTTAAGAAATTGCCGATCAAATAGAGATCTTGATGTCTGTTTAGAGAAAATGAGCTTTTTTATGAGCTTTTTTGATTGTTGAATGATAAGACATACTTGCTTAAATACACTAAGACAAGTTAATTGGGATGATTGATAAAGCAAAATTAGCGAGACGCAAACAACCAATGGCTATTTTGACAAACTATCCATAAAATTATTGCTTGCTTTGGGAGCATGAGAATCTGCAATTGCTGAGGGTTTTATATTTAAAGACTTGCTCTTTGTCTACTTCAAGTCTGCTGTAACCCACTGTGATAGGGCAAACCTACATGCTTATATTTTCCCCCCGGAAAATTGGATTAAAAACTGGTGCAAACAATTTCATTACAATGCTTTAATATAAGCAATGATCAAGCCCAAGTTATCTGATCTTTGCATAACTAAGTTTTCTCCTAAATAAGACTTTCTCAAGTAAAAAAGAGACCGACTCTATAATTGTCTATGCAAAGAAAGACCTGAATTAGGCAGCTCGATTATTATCAAAACAACTCAGTCCTTGGCACTAGGAATCATATGGGCAAACGATGACTCTGCAACAAATACAAGATTAACTGCAATTTAGCACATATCAGTTGGATTGAGAGACCTCATAGATATGTATTTGTTTAAATTTGCTGAGTTGGCTGTTCATTTTGTTTTCCTAATAAGTGAAGGAATAAAATAACTAGTCTTAATTTTTCTGGGGTATTTTTATTTTGCTTCTTCCTGATCTATGTATTATTCGCTTCCATCCATGCATTGAGATTAAAGGGCTGAAACTAAATTTTCTGTTCCACTCTTGGTGCGAATACAGTTTTTTTCAATCTTTGGTGTTCAGTTCCTCATCTTGTGGAATGAGCATGATATTATGATGTCGAAACTAATGGACTTCCATCTTTCTATGCACTGTCCATCTTGTTCAACTAGCCTTGTGGCCTGATTAACCTTATTAATTTGCTTGAGCCACCCCCACTTGATACCAGCTCTTTTGTCTACTTGCTTGCTTTATCCTGTTTGGTGGATCTAATTAATCCTCCCACTGGGTCAGTTTGGCAAGATGTAGTCACTCAACTCATTCGAACGTGTAGCCCAATCAAACCATCATCCAACACAATCAGTTTGTTCTACTCCATGTCCTGTCTGCTTGCCTAGCATACTCAACCAGCTTGGCCTATCTAGCTCGGCCGACCAGTTCAGTGTGCCTAACTTGACCTACTTGACGGGATTCACCCAATTAAACTGGTCCGACAGGGCCATTTGACTCAAGTTCACAATATGTATTTGTTTGGAGTAAGAATATATATTATTAAAGAATGAAATAAATATGGAATTGTTTTTCTTAGATTAAGGAATTACTATTCCTTTTGTATATGGAATCACAGTTCCATGCTAATTGTTATTCCAGATTCAGCAACAACTTTATTATAGGTGCATTCTCTCAAATTTGAATATTATTAATAAAATAGTCTTGCATATGCAACCCTAAGTAGTGGGTAGAAAAGCAGTTTAATGATTGACAATGATGATGTCTTTTCTTCCCATTACTTTCAGGATTTGAATGCAGATTGTCTACTCTTAAACAGCTTCATTTTCACATCATTTTGAAATAGACATCTAGATATCTTAGAATCTCTTTCTGCCTCTAATTGCATGTTCAACCAAAATACATTATGTGCATTCCTCCTTTTCTTCCGGAACCTTTGTCCTTGCAATTTTGACCTTAATTACCCAAGTTTCTTATATATTTTTGTGCTTTTCTTTTCTTTTTCTTTTTTGTGCAGATCATGTCCAATGATAAATACAAGAGTGTGGAGCACAGGGTGTTAGCTAATTCAAATCAAGAGCCCAGGGTCTCGATTGCAACCTTCTTCAACCCAGGAGATCGCGGGGACTCAAAATTTTATGGACCTTTACCTGAAATAGTGTCGACCGATAACCCTCCTCACTATAGAAACTTTACCTTTGAAGAATTCATGGGGACCTTCTTCAGTAAACAACTGCTCAGTAAAAGTTTGGTTGACCATTTCAAGTTATAGACAGATTGTTGTAACTATTCAGATTGCATCAGCAAATAAACCACCTCAATGTATAAATTTCACTGTGTCATAGTTCACTGAGACCTTCTTCAGTGGCCAATTTCAGGTTATATCTGTATGTTTATTGAATTTAGAAATAATGATTGCGATTGTTCAGACTGAGAATCCATTTGTGTAACTTTCTTCTCTCATTCTTCCGTTGCTTAAAAACTACTGCTAAAATTGATCCAGTTCTTCCTTGAAAACGACAAAACACAAATGCAATTGTTGAAAAAAAAAGACATGCTGATGTTGCAAGCTATGGCTTGTGAATGACAGTTTGCAGATCCTTCTCGATTCAGAAACAGGTCGGCCGTGAGTTTTTATTTTATTTTTTTACAAATATATATAGAATCCTAAATAAGTTGTGGTTGCTTTTCTTGCAGGTCCACATCAAACAATGAAGTTGATCAATGTTGGAGGGCATTCATTGTCAATCTTTTTCATTCACTGGGCATTCAAAGTCCTGTTTAATATTCTCTAAGGTCATGGCTTTCTTTTACTATATCTATCATGGTTTGGACCCAACAGATAACAAATTACTCCTTCCAAGCCAATTAATTAGGCTTGGACGATAATGTTGGTAAAATATCATCTGAGTTCATTCAGTGATCTGTGCTACTTGATCTATCTCAGTTTTGGCTGAAATAAGGTTGGCTCTTGGCAGGACCCGAGATTGTGGTTTTGGTTTGGTCCGAGATGCAAGCGAACTTGACTTGGCTGACAGGATTGGCGTTTAAAGGTAATGGAGGGGTCCGAGGACCATAGAGCCTCTAAAAGGTCTTGCTCGTGGTCTAATTTAATTGATATGAAATTAGCTTTGATATGAAAGTGTGTTGCTCAATCGCGATGCGGTGCCATCAGGTTAGAGTTGCTTGATAAGCCATGGATATGCTGGTGTCCACACTGTCTCTTTGGATTGTACACCTGAAGGTCGTCTTATGGTCTCAAACGCTTCTAAAATCATTGTAGAAAAGAATTCTTCACAATTGTATATATATCACAGGGACAGGATTCAAGCTCATAAAAAGGAAGAAGGATCAGTGAAAGATTGAGATAGAGACAAAGTGCAATAACTAATGCGAAGCCAAGTTGAGTGAGACACTTCTTCAACCTATCTCTTTCTTCTTGCTGTGTAGATGTGTCTCCTTCTAAAGCCGTAATGAAACAGGAGTACATGAAACAATGGAGGATGTGGTTTGTGCCACTGCCACTTGCTGAAAGCGATGCCAATGGCCAGGGAGACTAATCAAGTAAGATGTCAGCTTTGCTTTATGGGCGCAATTGATTTATCCCAACATGTTTATGCAAATGTTTTCAAGGAAAAAAAAAAGAATAGTAAGATATTCAAATATATACTTGAGCATAGTTTGAAGTTTCTTGTTCCTTCGTCTGATAATGTCATGTTCGACGTCTCATTTTGTGTTCTGTTGGCTATTTGAGGAGTGGCCTCAATGGAGAAGAATCTTGGAAAGTTTGACAAACTAGGAAGGAGGATGCAGTTCTTTAGCAGTCTTATTCATGCTTGTATATGGTTTAATAATTGTGTTACTTGCATTATGTGTTGACTTGTGTTGTGCTCACTAGGAAGGATGATGAACTTCTTTGGTGAATTTTAGCTACCAAAACAGAGCAGTAACCAATCTCCATTTTGGACCACGATCCAAGTTGATTCCTCACATGATATGAATCAATATAAGTTAACACTGAGCACTTCGACATGGTTCAACTACAAAGCGTTTGACGGACTCTCAAACACCCACTGTTCAGATTTTATCTATGGCGTACCGTAGGATATTTTCTTCTGGTAAGATGAAAAATCTAAGAAGTTGGCTATTGAGCGTGGATCAGTTTGTGCTTTCGGATTTACTCGATGGATGAACTAGGAAAAGATTGTTTTGGTTCTGGATGGAGATTGATTTCTCACACAATATTTGGACCTTGTATTTTCCATATAATGCACCCAAAATTTTGTAATACTCGACAAAATTAAGAGCATTCAAAAGATGCATGGAGAACATAATTCTAATCTGACATATCCTACCACATGATTTTTTTTTAAACCTACTAAACATGGCATTGTTGCAATATAGTTGTTAATTTCTTCTCTAATTTAGCTGGTATTTGTAAATGTATACACATGCGTGGAGTGGTTGAGGCATGACATATAACATGTCCTTTTTCTAATTATTTATTAAATTATCATCAAGTTGGTGGATTTTTAAAATAATGTTGTCCTCGTAATTGCCACACTTCACAAAGAGAAAACTATCACATTAGCAATTTTATTTAGTTTGTGGGAGAGTTTATGCATTCATTTGGAACCTTGTGATGCATGATTGCTTGGGTTAGTTGATTTCATGTTGAATGAGATCATTGGATTATCCACAATTAGCTGGTTAATTATCTAATGTTTAATCCATGAATATGGATAAATTATGAATTAGTTATGACTGATAATTCCTGACATCAAGTTGAATGCGGTCATTGTTATACCTATAATTAGGTGGTTAATTTATCTATAAGTCTTCATTATCTAATAATTATTATTTTTGTCCCCATGCATATTTTTTAATCAAAAAATATATATGGTTTAAAATTTGGAAATTGGATTGAGACACAGTTAAATAGTACAATTTTGTTCAACACGTAATTAACACAGACAAAATGATCTAACTAATTATATAAACAGGTGACACATGTTAACTTATTTACTAATAAATTCTTTTTAAAAAATTATTTTATATAGTGTAATTAATTCTTAGCTTTCTCAAAATCTTCCAACGTTGAATACTTCTCTATTTAAAAATAAAATATTTATTTTACTTTTCTAAATTGTCATCTAAATTTCTCAATTATTTATCAAGAAAATTTATTTTGACAATAAAATAAATATCTTAATGGACATTAATCAAAATTTAGAATATGTTAAAAAAGCTAGTAAATATTGAGAGGCATTTTGAAAATAATGAATGATATATTTTTTTAATTTGTTTTTACGTGTTTAGATTGTGACCTTCAAAATATTGTTGCAAAAAAATGCTTAACAATTCACTAACCTCCACCTTGCATTATACAAATACTGATATTGTTTATTAGAGTGACACTCGTTGAGAAGATAAATTGTGGCATTAAATCTCACATTAATAAATTAACTTATTGGTCAAATTGATTCGAACACTTGGACTAAAAAAGTTAGAAATAAATTAAAGACAATTTCAAATGTATTCCATTGTTAAAACGTTACATAAGAGATATTTTAGTTGCATGTAAGTGAGGGTGTCATTTCGGATAGATTAGATATAGATTCGGATCAGAGTGAAGATTGGTAAAAAAAAATTTCAATTTGAATTCAACTCGAATTTGAACTGAACTCAAAAATTCTAAATTCGAACCTAAATCCAAATTCAAATAACTTGTCTAATGTAATTTTTTTAAAAATTATTTCCCTTAATTTTTTTATTTTTATCTTAATTTTTAATCATTATTATACTATATTTTATTATTTATATACATAAAATATCTTAATTTTAAAATAAAATTTAATTTAACCTTAAAAATTCTTAAAATTTAAAATTAAATCAACATAAATCCAACCTAAAACAAAATCAATATGAAAATTCCAACCCAAATCCAAAAACCTCCGACCTAAATCTAAAAACCCTAAACCTGAATTCGATTTAGCTGACAGGTCAGATTTATTTGACACCCCTACAAGACTTTAAAATGATAAATCAGAGTATTGATAAAATCAAATTTTAAAATGATACAATACGAAATATATTAGTAATATAATTGTAAGGACATATATAGAATTTTGCCAACAAATAAATATTCCTGAACCTCTTCCATTCTCTTCTTATTGTCAGAGAATATTCACCGGTAACCATTTTTTCTCTTTTTCCCCTTAAGCTCAATATTCGTAAATATTATATTTTTGATGAGACATTTTGATAATTTACGAGTTATATTTGTGAAGGAGATAAAATTCGGGATCAAAGTGAAATATTTCTCGCTCCCACAAATCTCCAGCTTGTAATAATTTTAAAAGACTCTGAATTATTTTAACAAAATGTCGGGGCAAAGTGAAATGTTCTGTTGCATAACCGGCTTCGTCTTCCTTCAACAAAATCATTGCCTTTTGGTAATTTCGAAAGTATCAGGGTGTTTTTGAAAAAATAAGTGAAATGTTCACTAATATAAATTACAACGGAGCTGCTTCTTCTCCCTTCCACGAAAAAGCAACACTTGTTTCTTCTCTCTCTCTTTCTCTGAGTAATTTCCACAAACACATCACGAGCTCAAAATGAACAACCTCCTCCTCTTCTTCTTCTTCCTCCTCCTCTTAGCCGCCTCCATCGCATCTCCGACGGCGCCCGACGACTCCGCCAATGCCTACATCTACGCCGGTTGCTCCCAGACCCGCTACGCCCCCGGATCCCCCTCCCAGATCAACGTAGACTCTCTCCTCTCCTCCCTCGTCTCCGCCTCCTCCTCCTCTCCCTACGCTAACCTCACATCCACCGCCGCCTCTGCCTCCTTCCCTTCCTACGGCCTCTTCCAGTGCCGCGGGGACCTCCAGCCCTCCAATTGCGCCGATTGCGTCCGATCCGCTATCTCCAGTATTTCCTCTCTCTGCCCCTTCGCTGCCGGCGCCGCCGTCCAGTTCTCCGGCTGCTTCCTCCGCTACGGTAACGATTCCTTCGTCGGGGAGCCCGACACCAGCGTCCTCTACAAGAAGTGCGGCGCCGCTGGGGGCGGCGGGTACGGACCCGACCAGATCGGTATCCGTGACGCAGCTCTTTCCGGCCTGACCGGCGGGGGAGGCAACGGCGGAGCCGGCGGGTACAGGGTCGGCGCCGCCGGGTACGTCCAGGCTGTGGCGCAGTGCGTTGGCGACCAGAGCGCGAGCGAGTGCGACGACTGCGTGGCGGCGGCGGTAGGGCAGCTAAGGGCCGCCTGCGGGTACGCCGTCGCCGGCGACGCCTACCTCGGCAAGTGCTATGCTCGGTTCTGGTACACCGGCAACGGGGCCTATAACGACGACGTGGACCACCACCACGACGACCACGACGACCACGACGACCACGATGATGACGGTAAGCTCTTCTCTCAGCTCAACGGCGGTGGCCGTTCTATCGACTCGCATCGTTTTAGAATTTCAAATTTGATTATTCCTCTGTTTTCCTTATAAATTATAATCGCAGGAAAAAAAATAAATTAAAATTTACCCCATATTTTACTCCTTTTTTTTTTTTAACTCATGATTTACATTAACAACTTTCTTAATTTATAATTCAGACTTATTTATTCTCAAACATCATAATATCGACTTAATATGATTATACGTGGAGTTATTGTGACATTATCGAAGTATCTACTAAAAGTGACTAGAATTTACAAAAATTGTAGGAATTTCAATAATACTACAATCCATGAAGTTCTTTTTCTTGTTCTTGTTGTTAAAATATAGTAACAATTTACAAAATAAAATTTGGAAGAAAAAAAATCCCCTTCACTTTTTTTTTTTCAAAATATAAAATTGTCAAAAAACCACTTAAAAAAAAACTTTCATTATTTAATTTTCTAATTATAACAATTTTACATTATTTAATGAAATAATCACGTGTCATGTTATTTTTTGAAAATAAAGTAATAATGTGAATGAGCAGTTTAGAAATATTAAAGGGTATTTTAATGCATTTAAAATTTTAGAGGGTATTTTGAAAAGAAGGTAAGCTAAAATTTTGTCCTTCGTATTATTATATACTTGCTTCCTCCTGTGTCATTTTATTATATATATGACGCTGTGATAAATTCTGACCTCAAGTTTGGTTAGATGATGAGTATGTTATTGGAAGCATTCTCTTGGTCGGATATGTTTAGTTGAGTTATCAATTTACTTAGTCATCCATCATTTTTTATATATATCAAGTTTAAAATAATTCATGAGATAATTTATCAGTACCAAGTTTCCTTGATACATAGGACTAACTAGTTGTTTACCTAAAAGAAAAAAAAAACTAACTAGTTGGGATTTGGTAGTTCAACAGCTCTGAAGCAATTGAATTTACTCCTAAATTTTTGTATTTCATAAGATGAAGTTTGAGTAGTCAGTTTCTTCTTTGGTGCAGCACTTAGCCAGACAATTCTAGTTGTAAACTTAAGTAGTCACTGAACTTATCCTAAATGCTAATAACTCTATTCATTGCCCTCCTTTATTTCTATCCGAAACCTTTTTTTGTTCAGTTATAAAATTTATTGCATAGTTAAAGACCTTTCTTTTTGGTCATAAATGCCTATCTTTTCCAAAGCAGCGTAGCTCATAGGTTGCTAAGTTGCTTGAACCTTTAAGACAAGTCCACATATAATTGAAGGCCATTTAATGAGTTACAATTGTAATTATTCCGATTTCCTAATTTCAAAGTTCACAGATTGCAATTTTCGACATGATTAAGGCCATCTTGCTCTTCCTTTTCTTGAAGTTTAGTCATATATACTTGAAGACCATTGAAGGAATTACAGTTCAGTCTTTACTTTACTGGTTTCTTGACTTTGAAGTCTTAAATTACTTTTTTTCCGACATCATTAGACTCATCTTGGTCTTCCATTTGTTACTGTCCTAGTCAAGAACAGTTTTTCTGGTTCCTTGATTTCAAATTTCATATTTGCATTATGTTAGTGCACTAGCCAAGAACAGTTGGTTAGACTACAAGTTTACAAGAAGCTTCTCCATATGAAGAAAACAATTTTATTATGCTTTCTTTCTATTATGAGAGAACACATCTGCAAACAGGAGATATCATAAACCTTTTTTGCCCCTTTTCATTGTGGTATTCATTATGTGAAATTAAGACATCTTGACATTTCAAATCATATAGCAAAACTACTCTAGTTTTGTAAAACTGATTTTTGACTGTCTTTTTTTTTAGTTCAGATCCTCTAGACCACAATCATTAGATCATGCCTGGTCCAGTGCACAGTAGCCGTTGGATCATATCAAGAGGGGATCATTACATGGATCTTACCTCCGATCCATCGAGTGTTGTGCACTGGACCAGGATGGTCCAGTGATTATGATCCAGAGGATCTGGACTGCTTTTTATTGATCTTGTCATTTTCTTTGGACCTCTAAAAATGAGTCAATTCCTATAGTTTTGTGATAAATTAGTCGATCAAATCAGTTTTTGTTGATTGTTTTACACATCCCATCCGCCAACCAATATAAAGCAGAGAGATTCAGCCCAAGTTGTAGAACTTTACTTAGCCTGAAATAAAGGCTTAGCTATATTTCTTCTATGAATTTACGGACTGACAAATGGCTTATTCTACTAATTATAGTGGGTCCAAATTATTGGACGATTTGGTTAAATGTCTTTAAACCTTGCATATTCAAAGACCCTTGGAGTGTGACATTTCGCTCCCCACGATTTCAGTTTAGATTAGCTTTTTCTAAAAGGATCATAATCTTGTTCCTATGCGATAGGACAGCTAAAGGCGTAGAAAAAACATTGAAAAGGACAAAAGTGCTGACTCATAAATTTCTTTCCTTCAATGATTTGCTTTTATATTAGATAAATGTCCCATCAGTTGAAAAGTATATATATATATATATATATAACGGTTCATCCTCACATTAT
>JBBPFQ010000038.1:6191638-6203828 GCA_037974815.1 Kaempferia elegans
GATGTGGGAGGAGTTGGGAATGAAAAGGGGGAATGATTCTTATATTTTCTCCAATTGACACAAACCAAACAGTGTCAATGATATCCACTTATTCCTATTTCTACCTCCTATTACCCCCAATCAAACACCCCTTAGTGTGTGATATGAAAGATTGCATCTAATACTCCCCATATGTTGGAATAGGGGAGACTATAAGGTCTCGAGAAGAGCTTCCATATCTTCTTGTAAGCAAGAGGAAACTAGAGCAGAGTTTTTTTTTTGTCTGTTCATATATATCTACTAGATTACTAGGCATTTACTTTACTGTAGTTTTTTTTTTAAAATTGCGGTGTCTTGGTTGCTTTGCTACCATTGAATGGAGAAATGACATTTTTTCCTTTCATTTTAAAGGCTACCATCCATGATCTTGCATCCATATCAGACAAAAGGATCGTGAAGAACTTATTCAATGCTATTAGTCAGCAACTATTGAAGGTTACTCAGGAAGCTATTAAAGCAAAACAGTTACATAGTTCTGATGAAACACAAGATAATTTATCAAATGAAGCATCACTATGCCATGCCAGGTAGAAATCCCTGCTTTGCTGTTGCTATTATTTTATTTTTTTTCCTTTATGCATACTCCAATATGTCACCTTTTGCATCAAATGGACTCATAACACTAGTGACTCCAGGGCCCTCCTATTGGACTTGGCATCTTCACTTCTGCCTGGACTGGATGATGCAGAGATTTACTTGTTACTCAAGGCTATTGAGCCTGCTTTCCAGGTACCACATAGTCTTGATAACTATCATTTTCAAGTTTCTCTCAAAACTATGCGATTTAAGTAAATTTTTGTTTATCATAGGATGAAGAAGGGATTTTACAGAAAAAAGCTTATAAAATTCTCTCAGTTATACTGAAGGTACAATGACATTTTCCTATATTTTTTGTTGGACTTCAAAAAATCTTGTCATTTATTGATATCAATCTGCTCAATGTTCAGGAACGTTATCACATTCTTTCAGATAATTTGGATGAAGTGCTACGGTTGATGATTGTTTCACTGCCATGCTGTCACTTTGCAGCTAAACGCCATAGACTTGATTGCTTGTATATTTTGATTGTCCATATATCAAAGGTTGGTGATGGTTATGATTCTAGGCAAAACATATTTCACTAGAACAGTATGTAATAAAAATAATATTTTTTAATATATAATCTCCTTTAATAGACAAGTTATTGTCTAATTTTAAACAGACAACATTTATATACCTTTTTTTAAAAACTTCGACCTTCTCATGCAAACCTACTTGATTCTGCACCAAGTTAACCTAGTCCATTTTACAGTCTCTTAGAAGATCTGGTTGTAGCCTACAAAAAGAGTCCTTGTTGTTTCTGTCTTATAAGAAAGTAACCAAGTTATGTAAAATACCACTGCATTTGTTCATGTGGGAACATACTAGTTTCAATTGATTTATCCATTCAATTAATAAGACAACAACTTTTATTATGCTGATTCTTCTCTATACTGATTAGACTCAGCCCATTTGTTAGCTGGATCAACCACATAGATATATAAATCTCATGAGATAGCCAAATGAGACAGATCTCGTTCATGCTGTTGTTAGTTTTATTTAGATTATTTGTTGAAAGATCCTTTTCAAGATAAAATGTTATTTGTTTACAGGATTTATTTGATCATAAGAGGAGGGACCTAATTAGCTCTTTTCTCACTGAAATAATGCTTGCCCTGAAAGAGGTATGTTACTGTTTTCCTGGTAAAGGGTTACATGTACAAAGTAGATCCTCTTTTATTGTGTAGTCTAATTAAAGAAGCTCAGTAGAAATGATATAGTTTCGAATTGGATGAGTGAATAGACTGTATTTAATATCATTTTGATAATTCTAACATACAATCTGTCATTATAAGATACATTAATTTACCTGCATTTTGCAGCTTGACTATTTTTCTTCACTAATTAACTATGGTTGATTGCTTTTGTCATTCGTTTTTCTCCATGAGTATCTTGTAATAGGGTTCAGAAATAATTAGCGATTCAATGCAGGTAAGACCATAACATTTAATGGTATGGTAACATCATTGTAGTAATGTTGATAGGATTCTGTATGCCTGTATTATTTCTCTGTTTGGATCATATTAAATTACATATTCTGATATAATCTTGTATTAATGCTGATGCTTCATTATGTTTTTCTTGTTCTGTGATTGACTGTTGGCATCTGTTACTAGGCATACAACATTTTTTGATATTCTTATGCGAGTTTCTAACCTCACTATGATGCCCTTGCTTTTTAATCACTTATAATTCTCTAAATATAGCTAAGGTTTATCCTAGACTAATAGAATTATCGTTCATCATAATTGTTTGCATTCCTTTGTTAGCTTAAATGAATACCACTTCAGTGGCCAATAATCATGTTCTCATACTACCTAATCCTTGTGACTTGTCGGCGCATTGAGCATAAACTCATTTTGTTTGAGCAATATTTATGCTCTCTAGAATATGAATTTATGCCTGCTTTCTTTTTGGCTTTGAAGATCTAATCCAATACTTTTGCTACTTTAGTGCTGTATCTTAATGTTTTTTCAGTTTATTCTTTCTAATGTTTGAAGAGTTTAATCAGTTAAATAGTGTGCTTTCAGAAAGACTATTTTTTTTCTTGCTGTTTTTATTTCTCTTGTTTGAAGATTTTTCGGTTTATTCGTTCTAATATTTCAAGAGTTTGTTCGCACACCATATAAACATATAGACATCTTATTTGTCTCCTTCCTGCAGGCAAATAAAAAGACAAGAAACAAGGCTTATGACTTGCTTGTTGAAATAGGCCATGCATGTGTAGACGAGGAAAAGGGGGGAAGACAAGAAAACCTCTTACAATTTTTTAACTTGGTAACTAAAAGTCCTATTCTTGTCAACTGTTTTCCTCCTTTCATAGCTAGTGTTTAAAGTATCAGTGTCAGAAATTCTGCACTAGTGTCAACTTTTGTGAACACCTGGAACAGAATAGCAGGCCAAACCTCCTCCATGCTATCTAGTATAGCTGGCTTTGACAGAATCAGTCATGATGCAAACTTTTGCATCTGTGATGCGTTGACAATGTTTAGACTTTGTGTCTTAATGTGTGCATGAGACAATAAATCTATCCGGTATGGGGGATAGAGCTTAAGATTTAAGATACTGAATTGTTTTCCAGTATTTATTTAATTTTGATATCCTCTTGCATTCAGATTGCTGGTGGTCTTGCTGGTGAAACACCACAAATGATCAGTGCTGCAATAAAAGGGTTAGCTCGTCTGGCATATGAATTTCAAGACCTTGTTGTTGTAGCTTTCAACTTGCTGCCCTCCACATTTCTTCTCCTGCGAAGGAAGAACCGTGAGATTGTCAAAGTACCTTGACTTGCCTCCCTTTCTCTTTATGATCTCAACAGGGTTTTTTTTATTCAAGCCAAATATTACATGTGGCAGGCAAATTTAGGTTTTGTCAAGGTACTGGTGGCAAAATCTAAAGCCGATGGCTTGCATATGCACTTAAAGACAATGATTGACGGGCTTCTGAAATGGCGCGATGACACCAAGAATCATTTCAAGTCTAAGGTATTCTTCGCTTTGTTTTGTGGGAATGCTCTCCAGGCAAATCATTTCATTTTTTGAATGCAAGAGCATCCCTTCTTGTTATTTCTCAATTGTTAAAATAACACAAATATGCTTACCGAAGTCAACATTCTTGTTAAACCTTAATCAATATTGCAGTGTGACGCCTCATTTTAGTCAGCATTACCGTTACAGGATGACTGGTTGTGATAGACAAGTTAATGAATTCGGTAGTTTGTTTCATAGCCTGCATAGCTGAAAATTGCTCATTATCTTGTCAGACTCAACCATTAGCCTAAAATAGCAGAATTAGTACACTGATCTAAGCTTATAAAACTTGTTTATTAACTCACACTTACCATTTATGACTAAGTTGGGTTTCTTCCCACCTAAACTTGCACCATCATGCTTATATGCCCTTTCAATACCTCACCATTCTTATGATGAAGTTCGATGCAAATTGTGATGATTCAATTCACTAAGTTAGAGAACTAATATATTGATTTTTCAGGCACAGCCATCTACCCAGAATCTTAAAAGCTCCAATTGATAACCGTTCACCTACCTGAGTCTGCAACTCTACCATTTATGAAAGTTTGGTGTCCCCCTTAAGATCCCAAGTCTTTAAAATCATCATCCCTAAATTGTCTGCATGGGTCCAATGGTGGGCTACACCTTCACGCATGTTAACCAACAAATAGGGTGTTGGTTGATTTAAGTAGTAGCTTGAACAAGTACATTAAGCGAAATGCTTTAAGGTTTGTCACAGCAGAACTGTTAGGTTATTCCGCTATTTGGTTGGACTTCCAGAAATATTGTGATTTACCTATTAACTTTTTTTTTTCTAAAAAAATTGTTGAAAAGTTATATCAATATGTCCTTTTTGTATTACTCACTTTTAGGTGAGGTATGTTAGTCAGACATAAATCAAAACTGTCCTCGTTTCTTAACAGGTTAAGTTACTGATTGAAATGCTTGTGAAAAAATGTGGCTTTGATGCTGTGAAAGCAGTTATGCCTGAAGAACACATGAAACTACTAACAAACATTCGGAAGGTAACTTGATATTTTCATTGACTTGATTTTCAAAGTTCAAACTGTCATGTTCACCTGGTCTTATTATCTCTTGTAGATTAAGGAGAGAAAGGAGCGGAAATCCAATTCTGAAGCTGATGAAGAATCTCTTGTATCCAGAACAACCATGTCGAGGTAACATTTTACTACCTCCCATAAGAGAGAATGATTTCAGTATCTTGATAGCTCTTGTTGATTTTTATGTCACCTGTTTTATTTTTTTAATACTTCTCAGACACAGTAAATGGAATCATTCTCGCATCTTTTCTGATTTTGGAGACGAAGATTCGGATGACGATGATGGTGAACACGCAATGACAAAAACAAGTGGTCGGCAGACAAAAGCTTCTCGTCCTGGTACAGGCATTTCGTCTGTAAGGTATTGAGGCCAGTTCTGTTATTTGAATTGAACTCATTATTGGCAAAAAAAATAATTATATCATGGTTTTGTAAATCATAAATATTTAAGATAACAATACAAATATTTTGAAAAAATAATTTAATACTAACTCATGAGGCATTATATAGTGGGACCGGTATGCGTCTTGAAACCTTATTTTATATTGTGGAAACGACAGTTTGTGATGGAATAACATGAGTATTCATATGAACCCTACTGCAGTTAATTTCATTCTGTTCAAAACCATTTTTTTAATTAAAAAAATTATTATTCTATAGAAATGCATTATGGTTTTTTTTTTTTTTTTCTATTTATAGGTCAAGCCGAAAACGCTCAACAGGTAAGAGCCTGCCAGAAGATTTGCTCGATCAGTTGGATGGTGATCCACTCGATCTTCTAGACTGCGAAAAAACAAGATCAGCACTACGATCCTCAAATCTACTCAAAAGGAATCAATCCTCCATTGAAATGCCAGAATTTGATGCTGAAGGTCGCCTTATCATCCATGAAGATGGTTACAAACCTAAAAAGGATAGAGCTGTTTCAAAGGATGAGGCACCTACAAGAAGCCGTACAGATGCTCGCTCTTTGCCAGCATCGTCATCAAAATCTCAGAAAAAGCGACAGAAGACTTCAGATTCTGGTTGGGCCTACACTGGCAATGAGTATACCAGCAAAAAGGCAGGTGGTGATTTCAAGAAGAAGGACAAACTGGAACCCTATGCATATTGGCCGCTTGATAGAAATCTGCTAAATCGGAGGAAGGAGAGGAGGGCTATCGCCCGGAAGGGCATGGTGAGGATAATGAAAGTTACAAAGAAGCTAGAAGGGAAGAACGTATCTGCTGCACTCTCTTTGAACAGAGCACCGTCATTCAAAACTAAACAAAAGAAGGTTGGGAAGAGGTAATCCGGTTCGACGATTCGAGTGGTAAGAAATGAGTGAGTTAATGTTCCCTAATTTTGTTTAATGTTATACAGTAATGAATTGCGATTTTTTGTATCGGGTTTGTGGTAATTTGTTAAAAATTCCATGTTCGGTTGTATAATTTATAGTTTTGACATTGCTAAATTATAAAACTGGATCAAGGTAGTTTCTTTTGGTTAAATACTATATCAATCATTTATTGGGACTAGCAATTTTATTACGTATTGTATAGAAACGGAACAATGTATTATGTCACAGGATATTCCTAGGCAATTAATTATAAGTGATTTTTACTAGACCGTTAAAATTCTAAGTCAATTATTTTCATTATAGTGACAATTAATTAGCATGTTTTAGTGGATCGATATTATCAGGTCAATTTTGGCATGATTTTAATAAGACAGGTGTTATTTTACTTCCAGTATTTACTTTTTCAAAATTATATATATCTTTTTAAAAAAATTATAGGCACTTATTCTATTTTATGAATAAAACTAAAAATTTTATACTTAATTTTATTAAAAATGATCTACATAGTAAAAAAAAATCTAAGAAAAAAGTTCAGGCAAAAACATTTAAAACGATAGGCCTGTAAAAAGTGAAAATAGTGTGTTATAAATTTATATGTTTATTTCTGAGTTTCTTTGATATTTTTGTTCATATATCATTGCTCCAATTTTATTAATTAACCATAGTTATATATATTTTTTTATCAATTTCAAATAATTTTTGAAATGGCATTTGTATTTACTATTCATATTATTCTAATTTTATCTCTGTCAATTTATCTATTAAAGATTACTATTTTATCTGTTTTCGTGAAAATAAAAAACCCAAGATTTGTATTTGATATTTGCTAGAAAATGTGTCTTAAATTAAATCTTACGTGATATTCAGTATTCTCCATAATTTGTGATTACAATGACCACTTAATGTGAGATACTGGAAGTATTTAAATTTGATTCCAACTTCTGATATTGTATGTTTGACTGACAGTTCATTAGCTCAGCATTTATCCGTTAATTTAGATTCGATTTTGTAATATCTGAAAAATTGAGAAACAACTTATAACTTACAAATTTCCTGAGTTCATAGATTATTAACCATAACGAACACTAATGAACCAAGTAATGAGATCAGTAGCAATCGAGGCACCGGCTCTGTGACCTCTTTAGAAAAAAAAAAATGGTTATGAGATTAGAGAAAGAATAAAAATGCAGAACAATGAATAACAATGTTCAAACCTGGGGATTTCATCGTGATCGATTTTGCCCGTACTAACAGATCGAAAGATCAAGGACTTCTACCATCCTGGAAGGCAGTGATCGGAGTAGGAGAAGCAGCAGCAGGAAGGAATCATGTTTTTAGTTGATATCGGATATCCCATTTACGTTTTAATTCTGACCGATTCAATTTTATATAAGTTTAGTTATTAAGTCAAATCAAAAAGTGCAGTTGACGACTCATCAATTCAACGTTCTCAACTATCCATTATAATAAATTTATCCATTAATTAGCCGAAGTTGGGACTTGATTCATAGATGACTAAGAAAATGAAGTGCCCTACCGCGTCCATGGGCAGCGGTAAGGATTTATTGCTTCATCGAAAGATTAAACATATTGCGATATTGATCTATTAACCCCAAATATTAGGGATGATAATTTTTCCGAATCCGATGCAAAATCCGATATCCAAGTCAAGTGGAGGAGTATATGGAAGGAATTTTTATATCCGATTAAACAATCAGATATTCGGGTAAAAATATTTTTGGATTCGTATATGGAGGCGGACGTATTATATATATATATCACACCCTTATATGGGTGATGGTGGGCGACAGCTATAGCTAAAGCGATCACCTGACGTGGTGTTGATTTAAATTTTTTTAATCTCTCTCTCTTTTCTTTCTTGTATGTGTCTCCTGCACATAATGTGGTGCAGAGATTCTAAATGTTAATCCCAACATGCAATTCAAATTTAAAAAAAAATATTTTGGATATATGAAAATAAAGGAATGATTAAGGAGTTTGATTGATGAGGGAGGAGTTGAGGAGTTGAGAATGAAAATGGAGAATGATTCTTTTATTTTCATTCCAATTGACATAAATCAAATAGTATAGAATGATATCCACTTTTACCCACCCCTTCAGATGCCCTATCTATTTCTGATACATGCTACTCCAATGCCTCTTCTTTTATGAAACAAGAGAATTTAAATGGCATTGGATTCGTGCAGAATGTGAAGGCGATATTTTGAACGAAACATGTTTGGAGAGTGTAGCCACTGCACTTCTAAGATCCAACAACAGTGCGTATCAAGATCATGGTTCGAATTTGGAACTTGTAGATTTTAATAATATCTAATTGATGCTCGCTGCAGGATAATGTAGATTTTCAGGGTACGATTTTCCCTTATTTTTCTTACGAGGAAGAGATAAATTTGACTGCTGAAACTTTGCAACCTCCAAAGGTAAACTAACATTAAAAAAAAAAAAAAACTCTCTATTAGGTTCGTTAGCTTAAGTTGATTAATTGTGAATAAGAAATCGTAGGATGAAAAAAAGATAAAATATCTATCCACACCTTTACCTAGTGGAGAAACAGTATCAAGTAGAGCTCTCTGTTCTATTTCTTTATGTTTTCCCTGTTTGCTTGTTCATTACTAATCTTCCTTTTGTCGAGCTAATTAATTTGATATCAGATTTCCAGTTCTCAATCTCTACAAATGAATGCTATTACCAATGGTTGCGGTGTAGCTGCTAGCATTGCGGAACGAGTATGCGATATTTTTCACTGAATTATATCGTCATATATGACACTGAAAACCATCGATTTTAAAACAACTAAATACAGCTTCCAAGAGAAAGAATTACAGATAGGATTAAGAACTTGCAGGAGCTCATCCCAAACTCTAAGAAGGTATTTCTTTTTATATAAATACATATTTCCTCAGTTATTAAATCTTAGTTTAGCATCCATGTAGACCTCGATCAGAGAATTGGTGCTTGCTAAACTCAATCTTCCACCATTTCATGCAGACCGATGAAGCCTCAATGAAATAATTGACTACGTCAAGTTCTTACAACTGCAAGTCAAGGTACCATAGCTTTTCTGCAAACAATTGATTGTGATTCTTGATTCTATTTGACTATATCTTTGATACTTTTCAAGGTTCTAAGCATGAACAGGCTAGAAGCAGTCTTTCCTCTACCGACAAATGCCCAGGATGAGGTAATTTTTAAACTCCTAACCTTGTTTTTCCCTTGATGCTAATCATGAATTACTATATCACAAAGAGAGAGCCACATGCTAATGAAAAGTCACATTGAACAAGACGCACATGAATTAGTAATATTATAGCAGCCTTGTTGTTTTGATATTGTTTCTAGCTTTAGAAATTTACCTATAAATCTCTTTTCTTTCAGAGCTCTCAGCTCTGGTACCCTATTCTTACCATCCCCAGACGAAGCACTAAATCTATCTGACTATGACAATTTAACCATTGAGCAAGTAGTGAAACTCATGGAAACAAATGTTACTGCTGCCATGCAGTACTTTCAAGATAAAGGCTTCTGCCTCATGCCGATTGTTCTGGCTGCTGCAATCTCAAACCAGAAAGGCTCCTCCAGTGTGCCATGTGGACCAATCTCCTCTTAGAGCAGCCAAGGACCAAGTACCTGGGAGGCAAAAGTTACCATCTTACCTGTTCAATTTTTATTGTTGTTGTTTTGGTTCAGTAACATGACCAGTTGACTAAGAGTAAGTTTTTACTGTTGACTTTTACTATATGGGCTAGTTGACTATTAGTAGGTTGTCAGGGTTGGCTTTTACCAAATTCGTTTAGTAGCATGTAAAGGTGTGCATGATCTTCTTACTTGTACTAATATGCACAGGTGTATTAACATTCTAGTTCATGTTGTTTGTTAAATAGAGGGGTTTTGTCCAGGTGAGGTTATAACTAGCATGAAGAAATGGGATTCAAGTTTCCTTTGAGGTATATAGAAAAAGAAAATTCTTTTATTATTTCTTGCACCGGAAAAAGGATCGACTAGACCCTTTAAATAAATTAGAAACAATTCCAGCTGAAAACTTGTGCAACTCAGCTGAGGAATAGTCAATACCTGTGCCACCATATAAGCTGATGAGTCTTATGATACCTTGTGGGAATGATGTCTTCTTCCCAGCTGTGACATGTTCTCGACAATGTATAAATATATGCTTTGCGGCAAATTGGTCATATTAATTTCCAACTTTCCAGTAATTGGTCCTGTCAATTCACAATATTGATACACAAGGAGATAGATTACTGGAACTGATGTGCCAAAACATGAATCTCATCTAGCACCTCTAAAGATATGTTAATATGTGCCAGTTCAGAATCATGAAACAAAGTTAACAATAACACACTAAATAAAATTTTGAATACAAGATAACATGACAACAACAGAATGAGCATTTGCCTATAGACGCCGGAATGATAGGAATTAGAAGCACAACTCCTCAGAGGGGCATTTTCTGATTACGAAGTAGGTGCATGTGGATATGTAATTAGTTTACTGAATCTAAAGCTCACAAAATTCACCACCTAGCTACTTCTTCCGCGTTGAATAGATCTCAATGCTGTCTCATCTCAGTACTACCCAACAACACTCGCATGGTTATTCCTCATCCACCTTGTTAGCGTGTTGACGATCCTTGACGTCCTTGCGTCAAGACAACACTAAGCCACCACAATTTCTACTCAGTGAGCTCCATCTTCGTGACTTCTCTCTCTAATCAAAACCCAACCCGGGATTTAATCAGTTAGATCCAAAACAGAGTTATTGTAACAAACATAAAACAAAATGGAAAAAAAAGATAGAATAAGAAAATCCTTTTCCTCTTAGATTTTATCTAAAGGCCTTTGTTGAAGAAGATTCAACTTGTTCGAGGACTTCATACTGCAAATTCCGCAGCAAAAAAGCCTACCAAATTATAGTCAAGAGCCACAGAGTTTGATCCATTGTGCTAGCCAAGGCATGTTAGATAAACAATATATTGTAATGTAGAAATAATAGTAAGTTTAACATGTGTGAACCAAATTATAGATTGACCAAGGCATATCAAATAAGATTGCATAGTGAACTTTAACTGTGGAAGATCAACGACAATTAGTTTTGAATCATTTGGAAATATACAATTAAAATGATATGGACAGGAACCCAAATGTACAAAAGACAAACAAAGTTGTTTTTTATATATAAAAAAGTAACAAAACCCGTAAGATATATTGGAGGAAAACATAGTGAATCCATGAATGGGTTAATTAAATTTATTATTGATGCAATGGGAGGTTCATCCAATAGTTTTGATAAATATTAAAAAATGAAACTCCAATATATTTGTCCACTATAACACAAACGCCAATTGCAATTCAAATTGAAAGCTGACCTGCTAAAGTGAAATGGTCCGCCGGTAAAGCACTTCGACATCACTGTCATCCTCTTCCTCTGAAACCAATTGGCTTCCTGGCATCTCTAATTTTCCGCCCATGATAAAAGAAGGTCCTGGTACATCAGCTTCGATATAATCCCCTTGCAACCTCTCCTCGAACCTCTTATCACTACAATTCAGTAGCCAATCTAGACTACATCTGATTCCTTTATTTGCAAGCTTCTGGTATCTAGGTTTAATTCGTGATTCTAGGCTGTAGGTGAAATATTCTGGGAAATCAAACAGTTCCTCGATAGGCCGCTTCATCTCGCTCTTGAAGTAATAGTAACTGTTCTTCATGAGCCCGACCTGACAAGCGAGAACCTGAGGGCACTTGATGATCATTTTGGCAATAGCTTCATCAGAGAAGGCACGGCCTCGTAAAAATTCCACAGGCTTTAAGATCACATTTTGGTGGAGGCTTACAATTTGAGGCATCTTCTCAACCACTCGAGCAAACCCATCGGGATCAATTCTCAGCTTCAAGTTGAAGAAGAACTGTTGCTTCGAGAGCTTGGCTTTAAGGGGTATTCCAATTATCTGAGGGAATTGAGCAATGACTGATGGAAGTAGCTCCCTGTGCACACCGAAGCTCAAAAGAGTGTCCACATTGGGTTTGATCGTCTCCTCCAGATCGTATCCTAGGATGTAGGGTCGCTTCTCAAGCATTCGAGCGAGGATCTGCTTGTTGATGCCAAGCGAGATCAAGTAGTCGACG
>JBBPFQ010000038.1:6282397-6310569 GCA_037974815.1 Kaempferia elegans
GTTTGTTTAGTTTAACGAGCTGTTCAAGCTTGTTTATTTAATTGATCTTGTGTATATTGAACGAACATAAACAAACTTTTACCAAGCCGAACACCAAGCTTATTCACGAACGTTTGGTTCATTTACAACCCTAGATATTTTCACTATGTGTCTTAAATCAAAAGTTGCTGGAGTCTTAGCCTCTTTGCATAAACCTTTTTTTTCCACGGAGTAGAAAAAATGATTTAAGGGAAAGTTGATATTTGGTTAACTAATACTTCTTTTCTTCGAACACAGAACCACTCACCTGTTGCATTGAGAAATTCAAGACATGTAATTTTGTTGTTGCTTTTGCAAATCGAACAAAGGTATCTTACAAACTCCTACCTTTTTTTCCTAGTTGTGTTTTTTTCTTCCAAATTTCAGTTGCATATTTGTCTTTGTAATAGAGGATGCACTTAATTTTGTGTTTTAGTGATCTTTAGTATTGTTTTCTTAGTCATGATAAATAAATCTTCTTTGGCCCAAAGGTTCCTTTCATCTTTGAAATAATCAAGTACCAAATAGTAATTAACTAGTTCAAAGGGATGACTATTTTGTTTGGATTGCAAAAAAAGTTTCCCATGGATATTGGGCTAGAAATGATCAATATATAACTTTAACCTAAAATTGTTCATGATCTCATTATCTTTTTTTTTTAAATTTTTGTATGGTGCATATTTCTTTGGTAGAATGGCAATTTTTTCATGTTACCTTTCGCGGTGCATATTTCCACTTGTAGGTTTGTTGAAATATTTTGTCGTTTGAAGAATTTTGTATATTGTGCCAGTGCAATTAGGTCCAACTTGGTCCTGATCGACGAAGGATTGTCTTTTGATGTAACAATATGATGCTGTAATCATGTCATGGGCAACATAATTGAGGTAAGTATAAGTTAGGACTGATGTATAAGTAGGTTAAAACTGATTGGACACTTGACATTGGACAAAGTCCAAAAGTTTCCAGATTGACTGGACATTTGACAGAGGGAAGTCCAACCGGTGTTAGCATTACTTGAAGTCAACAGGTGTTGATAGTGGAGCCCAGGAAAGTCTATGTAGAACGGATGTTTGGTAGTGAAAGTTCACCTGATAAAGGTTGACCTGAGATTAGGTAAAAGGGAAAGTCCTCGAGATTGGATTTATAAACATTAGAAATCTTTGTTAGTCTAGGTTGAATTGTACTAGGCAAATGAGTGAGTCCTAGAGATATTCAATCTCTCTGCTTTAGAGTTGGATGGAACCAAGGTATAACTGGACTGATGTAAGGTTTCAATCAGTTGAGTAGATCAGGTAATCAACTTAGGTGGAAATACTAGCAAACAAAATATCTTTATTAGGATCTTTGAGGTATCACTAATCAACATTATTATAGTCGTTAAGCAAAATATGATTTGAAGAAGTCGACATTTATCACCTAAAATCGACCAATGATGGCAGAATAAAATAGTCTCTAGAAGATTTGGTCAAGGATAGATAGTGGATAAATTGTCTACCGATGAAATAGTCAGCAAAGGAAATGGTTGCGAGCTAAAGGAATAGTCAAATTGATCTAATTAAATTGACTGATGGTAAAGAATAGTCGGTTGATGGTAGAAAACATGATTGATGACACAACCAACAAGGACCTACTAAATCTTAGGGAACTAATTTAATTGATTTGGATTAGTTGACTGATGATAGAGAACAATTGATTGATGACATACCCAACTGAAAAAAGAGTCAAAATCCAAGTGCACTGCTCGCGATCTAGATGAATTGGTCATGAGTTGATTTGGATCAAGAAAATTCTAGAAAGCAACAAGTGAATATAAAAGGAGGAAGGCTTGGTTTGACATCATGTTATTGAATGCCTCTTTTAATATTTCTACACAACTAAAAACACAAGTTAAATATAACCATAAACTTTACTTAAACCATTCCCCTAACTCATCAAAACACTTGACTGCCTAAATGCACAAGGGGATGAAAGTCCTAACAATCTTCCCTTTTTGATGAATGACAATTCGATTAAGTTAGTTAAAATAAAAGTAGCATGTAAGGAAAGTTTCAAAATCATGACACACGCCTTTCACCTAAGTTTCTCCGTTACCTAAGCTCCCCTTGAATTAGGATTTTTTGAAAAATTGCTATTTATGAACAAGGCTAACTTAACCTCTTAATTTTTCCCCCTTTGCTATCAAAGGAGTGTACCAAAAATTGTCTAAAATACCCATTAGACTTGGTTTAAAACCTCATTTAACCATAAACCATGAATTGTTTCAGAATTGCAAAAAGTATTAGTTAACTAGTGTACCATCAATCGATTGGTAATTGTGTTTCAGTCGATTACCATTCCAAGTTAACTTATATACTAGGCTTCAAAAGTGTGTAGAAAATTTTAGAAATTCCAGAAAATTTTAAAATTTTGTGGAGAACTTCTGATTACATATGAGTGAAAAATTATTTTTAACGAAAATACCTTTCAAAATACTATTTGGTATAAATATATAAAATTTCACAAAAAACTAATTTTGTATTAACTTTTAAAACCATGTTTAAAAATCAACTATTTAAAATAGGTAACTACAATTTCTAAAATAGAAATTTGTTATCAAAATAAGGGCAACAGTTATGGTTCAAAATCTCAAGTCGTGTTGAAATTTCGGTCAAACAATATTGCTTCGTATCGTGCCGATGTTTCGATGTAGCGTGGGTATAGATTGGAGTTGAAGAAGGAAAAGATGAAGCATACGAAGGAGACATTGTCTCCATTGAGCATAGTTTTAAATCTTGTACCATGTTGGGAGAAATGATCAAAATATATCATTCGCTTAGCAAAAATAATGTCTCCTTTTTCTTCAACTCCTTCCTCCTTCAACTTTGAATCTGTCATCACCATCATGCATATCTTGCGGTCAAATACCAAAATTACGACATAGCTTAATATTTTGAACCTTAGGGTCGAGTGATATCGAATTTTGGTGATTTACTAGAACAATACATTTAGATTGTTTCACCTGATACGGTACAAGATTTCAAACTATGGCAATGGTTATACTAAGTCAACCTTATAGATAAATATGAATTCGATACAATATGGTTGACTCCAAGGGTCTTGTAATGGCTAAGAAGTGATTTTGATACCCAAAACAAGTTGGGTTGAATCAGATTGACTAGATTAAATACTCTTTTGGTATCAATGTATTGGCTATTGTTTTGATTTTTCCTTGTCCTTTAGCTATTAGCTAATACAAGAATTTTCTTTCTCCACCCTTGTAACCTAAACCATTTTACTAAAATTCATTCTTTGGCTACCGATTAACATATTGAGGATTGTCATCTTGTAGTAAATTTTTGTAATGCTAATTTCAAGGAATCAATATCTTTTTCAATGATTCATTTTCAATTTTATTTCTTCAATCCTAATAATCATACAATTTATCACAAGGTACTATAAAATTATATTTTTCTTCTAACATTGAATTTTCTTTTTTTGGATAATTTATTTTTCCTTTTACTTTTATTAAGTGATCTATTTAAGGAATTAATTTACTCAATTAATTCAGCTTCATATGAGGAGGAAAGAGTTTACCTCACCATGTCGGCTGAATTATAATCGTTGGCTCCCCTTATCAGATGTGTTCTTGTCTTCCTTTTCAAATGAGGAAGAGATTCAATAGCCTAGCGCCATAAATGTGTTGTTTGCTATATAGGTGGTTCCTTCATATTCGGATGAGGATGTTTCTTTATAGATTGCTGGAAGCGCCAAAGTTTTTGTTGTTGGCTTCAATTTCCTCTGATGACCTTAATTCATCCCAAGTGGTCTTTAAATTTCTTTTAGGATGCTTATTCTTTGGCCTTTCAGATGAGGTTCCCTCTTTTTCTTTATTTTGGGATATTGATCCCTTACATGATCTTAGTCCTTAGAAGCATGCAAATCTAATTTGAAAATAATTGATCTAAAGTACTTACATTTAAATCTCTTGACAATGAGGTAGTTGTTGATGAGATTCTTGTTTGAAATTTGCTTGCTAATCTGTGTCAATTCAAGAACGATTTATTTATACCTGACATGCATGGATATCGACGACCTAGTCTCCTTTTAACATAGTGAATGTGTAGTGTTTTGTCATAGGAGATCTCTCTGTGCAAACTTCTCCTGCGATGATCCTTCATGCATGACTATACTTTCTCCCATATCTCCTTTGTGGTCTTGTATTGCTCGATCTTGTTCATCTCCTGTTCAGACAAGGCTTGTTCCAGCACCAATTTTGTTTTTGTGTTGGATACCGCCTCTTTTGTCTTTTCATCAACTTGGACAAAGACAACATATTATTATTATTATCATCTAATGGAAAATTGTACCCTTCTTCTATGACTATTTCCATATGGATGTCAAATATGAAGAACACCATTTTTCATTTCCACAAACTGAAGTTCCTCCCTAGCTTTGGAATTTGAAATATATGTCCAACCATTTGCTTCATTGGCTGTTGGTCCTTTGAATGTGACAAGGCTAAAATATCACTTGTTAGATTGAATGCCGTAGTGGTAGAGGGCAGTGAATATCACTTCATGCAATGTTAATGTTCTACAATAAAATATATGCAACAGAAAACTATAGAACACAAAACAAAAACTCAAACTAGATTGTTGAGTTGATTTTATGTGGTTCATGATTTCCTAAAATTACTACATACATTCACGACGACCTATAATCTATCAGATAGATCACTTCCGAAAACACTACTATATTTTCTTCTTCTCTATAACACTAGAGGTGGGGAAACCTTGTATAGATCAGCAAATACAAGAAATACAATAAATGAAAAAAGGTCCACAACAAAGCTTTTAGGGAGGCAAATATTTAGCATTGCTTGCACTTGATAGATTATGATTCTCACGGCCCCTCGAGCTCCTTTTGTAGTGATCCTCGAATCCTGATATTATGCTGATGTGGGACCATTAGTTGTTTGATCATTATATTGGTCGACTATTTTCAATTAATGACTAATTCACAAATGTTATCTGGTAAGTCTTCCATCTTCAACTATAGCATCAACAGACTGATGAGCCCTGAGTCAACTAGAAAACATTTTGTTTTCAACAAAATAAATCCCAGTTAACTGGAAAGCATTCTATTTGTTTGCCAAAGTTTGAATCAACAGTTGTCTTATTGTTGCACTCTAATGGACTCTATAATCCAAATAGACCAACTTGGTATTGGACTGCTAGTTGACTTGATTGGTCCTCAATTATTAGTCGATTGAACAAATCATAAACCTTAAAACACTTGAGATGTGGTTTTTTGAACCACCAAATTCCCCTGACTTCAACCAAATCTACAGTCAAGTCTACCTAAGTTGTCATTTACCCTTGTTTCTTGTATACAGATCACCCCACTCACTTCTCTCGTGAACTTTTCTCCAAGCCTTGAGGTCTTCTTGTGTCAAGCTGCGTCCATTGGATGCTCCGAGTCCTAGGCTCTTTCTCATCCCATCCTTCACGTCTTTGCTTATATAGTTCACCCCCTTGGCTTGCTAGTATTGGAATACTAGTTGACTTGACTAGTCCTCAATTATCAATCAACTGAACAAACCATAAACCCTAAAACACTTGAGATGTGGTTTTCTCAACCACCAAGTTCCTCTGATTACGACCAAATATGCGGTCGAGTCTACCTAAGTTGTCATCTACCCTTGTCTCTTGTATACAGATCCCTCCACTCACTTCGCTCGGGGAATTTTCTCCGAGCCTTGAGGTTTTCTTTGCATCCATTGGATGCTCCGAGTCCTAGGCTCTTTCTCATGCCATCCTTCACATCTTTGCTTATGTAGTTCACCTCCTTGGCTTGCTAGATTCCAATGTTCCTCGTACCGCAGTCCCTTGGATGCTCACTCTATCTTTCTTCAATCTCATGGACCTTGAACTATCAAACCATTACTCATCTTAACCATACCAAATCATCCTGTATACATGGTAGATATGTGAAACTAAACACACAAGTTAAACATAATCACAAACCTAACCTAAACCCTCTGCCCAACTCATTAAAACACTTAACTCACTAATTACAGAGGGGACGATATTCCCAATATTTATTTGTTATGTGAGATCTCTAGGATTACATAAACTTTAATGTAATTGGGGCATGTTTGTTGGAAAACAATTAAGATAATCTTCCAGTCTTTTATGTATGTTTGGTTATTTCAAATTAATGCTTAAATAAAGTTTAGTACTTTATTTTGTAATTTGTAAAGCATTTACACAAAATTTACGTTAAGTAGTGGCATGCCGAATTGAATTGAGGTTGGTCTTCTCACGTAGACAACCTTCATTACATTATTAATGAGGATGAGACAATTTTAAGCTTAATTATCTAAGATGACAATTGAGAGTTCAAGCTTAAATTACTGAAATCGCCACTATAAATGATCATTAGATATAACCATAAGAATATATCACTCAAATACTCAATCTATCTTGAAGCCATATTGTTCTTCCAATAAAGAACAAGTATGTGTGTGAACTCACGATAAAGAAAAGTATGAGTGTGAACTCAAGTTAGACATTTGGTGTGTATGAATCTGCATAGTAATACAAAAAGCTGGTACATATACTCATGTTTGAAAAGCAAAGATATTGTATGATGTGATTTATACCACATGCTAAATGCTACCAATGATGGGAACTCAAGTTTGTTTGTGTTTTTTTTAATGTTTGCATCTTGAAGTGTTACTAAAAGATCATATTAATTCAGGACATTTCTTGAAAAGCGAACTGGGTAGAAATTATGATAATCCAGATGATGGAAGACTATGAGTTGATGATTATCATGTGATATTCATTAATTGACCAATTATGTTTATTTATATGATGAAACATAATTATGAATACAAAAAATTGAATAATGAGAACGAGATATAAGTTTGTGATAATTGATCTCGAGTACATCATATTAAATATGCTTTGAAGTTTTTTCATTCAAGAAGTTATATACTCGTATTATTATAGCAAGTGATCTTTCGAAGTCTGTTCGTCTCATGCATTTATCTAAGTAGCAATTATGCAGAGATTGGTAGATGTTGAACTCATGTATGAGTTGGAGATGAAGGAATAGTGATTTGGGTCTGCTCATGACGGATTAAACCCACATTAATTAACTAGTGGTTGTAATAACTACATGGTAGTTGAGATGTGGACACCATGTACATTTAATGAGATTGTCATGATACAATACATGACTCCATCCTTTATATTCTCTCTATAACTATGGATACTTAGTATATGACTAAGAGGATTTTCTATTTTGACGATCTCTCAAGTGATGATACAAGCAGATGTAATCAATATCTGGTAACACCAATTCAATCTCTCCTCTTTTATATTTTCCTTTATTTTGTTTAAAAAGTAATTGTATTTATTTTATTGCAAAAAAATTATGTATGCTTATATGCAAACAAGCAATAAATAAAACAATTACTTGTACTCTTAGAGTCATCTATAGTTACATAAACAAGCTATAGTGTGAAGCATCAATTAAGTAATTGATATCGAGGTGAAGGAGACAACAAAAGCATGTGGATCCAAGGGAAGATGTGCAATCACTTCATATAGATCATGAGGAATAGTACCACTAAGGCTGACTTAGTTTATGTAAATTATTTTAACTGAGAAGTTATTGTCACCTATAGAGACAACAATTCACTAGCAAAAGCTAATCTGATAACTTATTGTCACCTATAGAGCCAGCAATTCATTAGCAAAAGCTTATCAGATATGTATATTATATAACATTTTATATGTTAAACCATTGATCATATCATTTACATTGAAAAACATTATAGAATTAAAAGACCCACATATTCCATAATCTATATAATATTCATGCTATATTTATAGTTATTATATAAATTTATGTATAATATATTAATTATCTTAAATTTTGGTTATCATATTTTTGCTAATCACTAATTTTATAATTTAAGCCTGTATATTGTGTGAGAATTACACTTGGTAATGATGATGATAATAATAATTATAATATATTAATATAATGTTAAATATACATGAGCTTTTAGATACATATTACTATTATATATTATTTAAAAACACTAAATAATAATTTTTATTTTTATTTAGATACATATTACTATTAAATATTAATTTAAATAATATGATATAATATAATATTATTAGATTAATAAATATCTAAGTCATGTACATTAATATGTTATTTATATTATAATATATGATATCAGTACGATTTTTATTTCCTATTATTACATCAAACTCATTATATCTATTGTATATTATTTTATTAATAATTGTTTGGTTTAATGATAAGTGAGCGAGTTTTAGAATGAGGTTCGAATGTCTAATGACACTATTGGAAGAGTTTAGCTTTGTCATTGTCATCTTGATAAGGATTAGTTTCACATCCAATGTGGTGTAAGAACACCTTGTGGTCAAGACCAAAAGAATTCTATATTAATTTAGTTGTATATTATAAGTGGAGGTGTTAAATGGGTTGGGTCGTTTGTGGCATGTTTAATCCCAACATGTTATGTTTGTGCTCAGCACAACTCAAAACATATTGATCTTGTTGTTCTTGGTTCGACCTAAAGTGTGGGTGTGGGTTCGTGCAAGTGCAGGAGTTGCGATCTATAGGCTTTAGCTTGAAATTTGTGGTGGTGGGGGGGGCCGGTTAATTTTTAAAAATAATATAGTTAATCTTATATAAAATTTAGCCTTGGCGACCTTGGGTGGTTTAGGCTCGGTATGACACCCCCAAGCCATAAGCTTGAGCGATTCGTTAGTTAGGGCATTTTGGGTTTTGTCTAACATAATTTGAAATGAGGTGGGTTTTGCTTGACCCAACCGACCTTTTAAAGAGCTTGTAGGGCTTAGATGGGCACGAGCACAACCCTTTAACACCTGTAACTATGTATAGGGAACTTAATTTTTTTTTTAATACTTATGTCTACATAGTGGAATCCTGTTTCTCTGTATATTGTCCCTAGGATTGTCCTTATTTAGTGCCCACTCTCTACAAGTGATCTCACCCAATAGAGAAGCTTCTTTTATGTGTGCAACTCATGGAATGAAATTCTGTACCGTGCTGAATGGTACGGGCAGAATTTATCATTCCATCCACTATCTCACAAGGGCACTGCAGACTGTTGTGACTGATAACTTGCGGAGGCTGCGGTGACCTTTGCGGAGTTGTAGAGGCTGTTGTGATCTCATGACTTTTTTAAAAATTATTTATCATTATTAATTATTTTTAATATATAGGTTAAAATTTTTATTTTTTAACAACTAATTCCTCACCCTTTTTAATTTATTTCGCTTTTTTTTTCTTTCTTTCTTTTATTCATTAACCTTTTTCTTCCTTGTTAATTTTTTTACTCTTTCGTCTATTATTTTTTTCCCTTAGGACAAAAAGGAAAAAATCTCAAAAATAAAAAAAAAATCTCTTAAGGATGATTATTTTTTTCTCTACTTCTTTTTATAAGATAAATAAAGGGAAAAAAATAACCCTTCAACTTTAAAATGATGATCCTTTTTCACGAGATAGTAAATAACTTATTCAGAAAGATAAAAACTAAATATATTATAATTTCTAATTATATAAAATATATTGATACTAATAAATTAAATTATTCTATATATAAATTTAATTTAATTTAAGCTAAATTGACTTTTACTTAATAAACACTAAACATATTATAATATCAAATCTTAAACCTAACATTACATTTCAAATATAACTCAATGATAAACATTTATAGCAATCAAATATTAATAAAAAAAATTTCAATTAATATATTTTATATTTAAAAAAAGTACCCAAACCATATCGGCGCACAATATGGTCATAAATTGAAACTCCGGCTCAAAATTTTAAACCTTGGTGTGAGCTTCTAAAACTAAAAAAAGTTTTCTTCTCCCTCATATATCTCCCATCTTGCCTTGCTAGTCATTGTTCATCAAGATGTGATTTCCATTTTCAATCATGCAAGATCTTGGTCAATTCACAGAGATGTTTCCTGATTTCTTACAAATAAGTTGGCTTTTAAATATATATTTTGAATCTTATAATTTCTTACTCTTTTTAAAGAAAAAAATTTCATGGGGCTATGATGTTTTATCTGAGAGATCTCAGATGGGACTTGTCTGATGCTGATTAACCAAGTTTTCTAACTATGACCTAGCCCTCTTTGTTATGTCTACTAGCAAACAGTCTAGAGGAAAACATTAAAAGTTAACAATCTGATAATAAGTATGTGTTATACACAACGTAACTGCACACCAGAAAAAATAATGCTATTCCCACACATCCTTTTTACATAAGCCATTCAAATGGAATATCCATGTTATTTTGTCTTAAATTTTATATTAGTTTCTTCTCTCCATTATGTTTGTAATAATATAGTTGAAATTAATACACCAACATGGAGGGAGGTAGAAAAAAGCTTCTAGATATGGGTGCAAAAGTGAGATAAAAAAGTTTCAGATGATGTGCATGCATGTAAGGAAAAAAAAGTTCAGAAAATGAAGTCAGAAAAATTAGCATTGCATGCTTCAAGATGGTGCCAAATGGCTTCATGAAATCTTGGATTGTGTAAATAAATAGTTTCCTTTTACAACCTTATTGCCACTATTACCAATGCTCAGTTTTCTCATCTGTACAACCTGAGCTTCCTTCATAAATGTTCAGCTATTTTCTAGTTATGCAGTACTCCAAAATCTCATTTAGCGTCAACTCCAAGTGCAGTCCAAATTCTTAAGATCAGAAACAAAAAATGGATGGTCTTTCATTTTTCTCTTCTAAATAACATAAATTTAAAAACAGAACAAAGATTGTTATAACCTTCAAAATATCATCTCAAAACATGAACAAACATTGGGGATCTGCATACATGATCTAAAAGTTTGTAATAAGTTAGGATTTTAAAATATTTTAAAACAAATTTGAGGTAGTGTCTTGGATACTACTACAATAAAAACCACCACCAAATCTTATCCCACCAGGTGGGGTTGGCTATATGAATTGCCATTGAGCTCTATCTCCTTATTATTTATATTTAAATAAATTTTATTTTGTTTTATTGTTGCTAACTAAGTCTTTTGATCTTCCTCTACTTGAGCAAGGACTTGACAAGACATACAAGAAGTTTAAAGAGTTTGTTACTTGACGAGATCAAAGTGTTGATGATGACTTAGAGTGACCAAGGCAACACACTCATGGCTTGGAGCTAAGGCAACACACTCATGGCTTGGAGGTCTATAGGTTCTTTAGAGATAAGGTTACATGAGACAATTGAGGGACCAAGGCAACACACTCATGGCTTGGAGGTCTATAGGTTCTTTGGAGATAAGGTTACATGAGACAATTGAGAGATTGCAGGATGAGGAACATTGAGGTGGGGTTGAAGTTGTCGCTCATAGAGCATGACTTGGCGTAAAGCTAAGTTGGCAGCTCAATGACTTGAGGTTCAATGGAGTTCGGAGAAGGATGATGTGGAACATCCAAGGGATCGCAGGACAAGAAGCATCGAAGTGCAACGTTCACAACATTTGGAGAGAGAGTAAACGACATTGCTGAAACATGAAGGATAACATGTGGAACAAGCTGTGGGTTTGGTGCATTTGAGGGACAAGTAACTCGATAAGAGACGATTGCGGTGGTGAAATCAAGCTGCGGAAGCTAAGCTTTGGTATGAGAGCTATGAGAGTTGAGAGAATGTATCTGGGAGAGAGTAGATCTCAACTTAGGCGAGACTCACTCATTAGGATTATCAGAGTTTGGGTTCAACTAGTGAACTGAGTTGACTAAAGAGTCAAATTCAGCCAATGAATAAATTGCTTTTGTTTGTGGTTGAATCAACTAGATAGTGATTTGTGATCTAAATAATTCTAATTGATTGATGTTACAATTGAAAAGTTGAAAGGAGCTGTTGATTAGATAAAACTGTGCTACAACAGTCACATGACCTAAGGGCTTTGGTGCATCAGTTGACTGATGGTGGAATTCAATTGGACTTAAATAACCATTGATAGACTTGGGTTGAAGTGATTAGAGGAACTAGTCAACTTATGGTGGATTTAGTTGACTCATTGGTGATAGATCAATTGAATAGCAAGTGAAGATTGAAGGATTTGAAGGTTATATAAAGGAGAGCAAGGTGGACATCTAAAAGCTTGCAAAAATAGTGATTAGTTAAATCATATTGAGCCTTCCCTTATAATCCTTCAAGCCTTTCTCTCTAAGCTTCTTGTATGCTAGTATTGTAAGATGTTTCTCCACCTTTGGAGGTAATCCGCAAAAGAGAAAGATAGTAGGGAAGCTATTCATTCCCATCTAGCATATCGGCGATCACACTACATTAGTCCTAACATCGATTTAAAGGAATTGGTAACTCTATAGAGACTTTTACTTGTATATTATTTGAAGAAAATGTTACTAATAACTACCATCTTCAATTCAGCCTTTTCTTGATATTATTTTGAATAAAATTGTTTATAGTCAATGATCTTATTTTGAGTTCTACGCTACCAAATAAAGCGAATGTTCTAAATCAAATGGTTGATGCTCTTAGTAGAAGACATTCTATACTCATCAGTATACAAGTAAAAGGTGTTAGATTTAAAGTGCTTAAAGAACTTTATCAATATGATCCTTATTTTGGTGAGATTTGGTAAACATGCCAAGATAATCGTTGATTGAGATAAAACTTTAGTGATGCTGCAAGAACATTTCTATAACCGTTTCTACCTAAAGATGTTGGGCCTTATATCAATTTTCTTATGATCATGAATCATTCAAAGTCCTTCAAAGGATTGATAAAATGCTTATAAGATTGAACTTCCTAGACAATATGGTGTTTTAGCTAATTTTATTGTTGTGGATACTATGACTTGCTATAGAGAAGATGAAAATGTAAACTTGAGCATGAGTTCATTCAAACCAAGGGAGATTTTTGCAGAGTACCAGTGTGACTTCTTAACTTGATCTTCTGACGCTACACCATTCTGATCACTCACACTCTTTTTAGGTGAAGAACACTCACTCTTTGATCGGAGAGTTTAAAGCACCTCGAAAAGTGCAGCAAAGGTACATCAATATAGTCAAACATCGGAAAGATTTACCATACGGAATGCAAACATGCAAGCATGTTTGTTTTGGAACTTGGAAATCTTAGCATGCTTATTTTGGTAGCTGAGTTTTTTTATTAAATTGACATAGGAATTTGAGTTGTATGTGCACAATTTTTATTGAAATCATATAGGGTTTACTTACTCTATAGGCTTTGTAAGTTTTTAAAAGTGCCATTATAGATCTTTTGGAGGATAGTTTGAGAGAATGAATATTAATTTATTCTCATTTTTTGGAAGATGGATTTTTGCATCTCTTCAAGGTAGATTCCTTTTCACTCTTTTGAAGGTGATTTTGGCTCCATTTCTCTCTTGGTGGATTCCCTACGAGAAGAAAACTCTTCTTTGATGTGCTTGAATGTAGTGGTAAATCTCCTGATGTGGCTCAAAATTTTACAGTAATTCAAACTCTTATCTCATAAGAGATAGAATCTACAAAGTAAAAAACAACAACAACCAAGGTTTATCCCACTAGATGGGGTCGGCTATATTGATCTTTCTACGGCATTGGGCTATATCTGCTACTATATCATCATTTATATTCAAATAAATTTTATCTTATTTTATTATTGCTAATCAAATCTTTTTTGTTCTTCCTCTTCCTCGTTTGATGTATACATTTGTTATAGATTCACATCGTCTAACTGTATCATTTATTGATCGTCTAAAAACAATCCGTACCATCTTAAATGTGTTTTCCGGAAGTGTAACCCCGACTTTTCTCTAATATTTTTATTTCTTATCTGCATGTCTGCACATCCACCTTAATATCCTCATCTCTGCAATGCTCATCTTTTGCTCATATGCTCGAGTCATAACCTAACATTTATCTCCATATAACATAACAGGTCAAATCGTTGTTTTGTAAAACTTTCTTTTAAATCGTAAAGGTATTTTACGATCATAAAGAACATCTGACGCTCTTTTCCATTTCAACCATTCCGCTTGTATTCTATATAAGACATCTCTCAATTTCTTTATTCTTTTGCAAAAATGATTCTAAATATTTAAAACTCTAATCACTCGTTATCTTCATCTTATGCCTAATATTACTAAACTTAAATTCCATATATTCTCTCTCTATTCTTTTAAATCTAAAACCTTTCTCTTCTAACATTTCTTCCGAATTGAACATTCACTCCTTCACATGGCTCATCTACCAAAACAATATCATTTTCAAACAACATGCACTTTGGTACCGTATAGTGAGTTTGTCTATGATTAATATAAAAAGATAAAGACTTAAAGTTGATCCTTGATATAACCCTATTCTTATGGGAAACGCTTCAGTTAAAAACTCTTCACTTTTTTCATTATATATTTATACATATTCTTAATTACTTCAATATACCCTAAACCCTAAATTCTATCATAAGCTTTTTCTAAGTCACGAACTAGAAAAGTCATGCTCAAGTCAAATTTATTAGAGTTTTCTTGCATGGATAGGCTTTCTCGTAGACCATGCAGAAGTCAAGTAAATTGCAATTTTCATGTTATTCTAATTATAAATTGTGACAAATTTATTTAAATACAAGCTTGGGCAAAGTCATTGCTCGTGAAATGTATTTGTTGGCTCCTTCACTAATCAAAACAGTTGAGAAGTATCCAATATTGTTTAAGAAGATATCCCTTAAAAGTTCAGTTATAATAAATTATATTCTTCCAACTAGTTTTACTTTATCCTTTTGTGCATCTAGATCATTATGAAGCCCATGGTTTTTGGTACAATCAAGAACCAGATGGAAGCGAAGGATGGCAATTGGTATAAGAATGTTCGTGAAATATATGCCGATGTAAGATTGGTTTTCACTAACGCAATGAAATACAATGATGATCAAAGTGATGTTCATGTTATGGCAAAGTCATTGCTGGAAAATTTTGAAGAGAAGTGGCTGCAATTGCTAGCTGAAGTTGCTGAAGAGGTTGAGTTGAGCAACTCTTATTTCTTCTCCCATCTTTATGTCTTCCAGTCTAACATTTTGTCTTCCATTTTCTTCATGGTTATAGTTTCTTTTAACAGCATCATATTCATCATAATATTTTTTTGTTATCTCTTCTCATTTTGGCCGGGTTTACTTGCCAGGAAGCAAGGCAAAAAAATGAGGAAGCTCAATCCCTTGCAAATATGCGGAATTCTCGAAAGGCTGCATATTCAAAAATAGCTAGAGAAACATACAATGAGGTAGCCTGAAATTTGTATACACTCATAATGTGTTCTTGTTACTTTCCATTTCTAGTCACTGATTGTATTTGTTTTTTCACTCTAGTGATAAGGCTGGAGTTGTGACTTTGTTAATAGTATCTTGGTCTGTACTGGTTAATAAACTAATCACGCTAGAGCACAACTCTATTTTTTCCTAATTTTTAATCAAAATTTCAGCTTGATGAGCTCAACTCGCAATTGGAAGAGCTAAGGGCAATGGTAATAAAGAAATGCAGGTAAACAATTTTGCCCCATCCATCATCCTTATAGAATATTATACACGCACAAACACACTTTTTTCTGTTTTATTTGAGAGATTTAATTTAGCTAAACTGCTGAGCAGCTATTGACATTTTTAAGTTTTATCATTCAACAGATGCAGGGCAAGCATTAGAAAACCAGCCTGACCTTATCTCATTCTTAGCTACAAAATTTACTTTTGATTAAGTAGCAAAATATCTGATTAAGAAAGATAATCAGCAAGAGTGGAGATCTGGAAAAAATATTTGTAATATAATTTGAGACCATGTAGAATGATAAGGCAGATAGAACCCCTGGCAAAGCTTTTTATATAGTTTCAGTCAAGGTTTAAAAAATCATTCCTAGCTAGGATATTGATCCCCAACCCAGAAATACTGTATTGATGCCTTGTTGGTATGGTGGCAGTTGGTTTTGGTGGCTCGAATTAGGAGGATGGATGCATCAAAAAGCAGAATCCTATCGGATTCCTTTTGTCTTGATGGTTTCTCTCCCTTACCCTATTCTCCTCATGTCATCTGGAGCATATTGCAATGGAAGCATCAAATAGTTGGCTTACATGTCTTGCACGTGTTCTGCATACCAATTAGCTGGAAGGATTTTTATAACATTATATAGTTGGCTTCATTTGTGCTAACTGAAAGGATTTTTATAACATTATATATTCACTTCATGCCATCAATATCAACCATTCATCCTATTTTTGATAATTGTTTTTTTCTCCTTAGTTCTTAACTTATGTACAACTAATTTTAATGGTTATTTGAACTTTCATAGATTTTTCCCTTGTGGATAGAGAAATATGATTGTAGTTGTACCTGTAACAATAAAGTTATTGCCGTGTGACCTAGTAGTCACAGGTTCAAGTATCGGAAACCGCCTCTTGCAAAAGCATGGTAAGGTTGCGTACAATAGACTCTTCGATCCCACATTGGTAAGAGTTTCGTGCAGTGGACTGTCCTTTAGTTGTACCTCCATGTAAAATATTTTCTTTGGTTTTAGAAATACTAAAACAATTCCAGCACACATGAGAGTTTTTAGGGATCTGTTTATAAAATATGTTAGGAACTTCTGTGTAAACAAAAGGATCTATAGGGTGTAAATTGTAAAGATATAATAATGACTATAAATAGAGGTAAATGGAAGTACCTAGGGATTAAGCTGATTGTAACATGTTATCACAACCCCGTCATAGCTAGCTCCTTGTTGGTACTTCTCATCATCAATCTGATTGCCTGATCTAGCATCTTGCAATTTCATCTCTTGCTTGTGATTTTTATCTTAGCAGTGTGTCACGATCGGGTTATTTTCCAGTTATGTTTTCCATCACCTGCTCTGTCAATTTCCTCTCAGTTGCATGTCTCAACCCATAAACAAGCTTGCTGTGAGGAGGAATCATTTGCCACTTCTGATTTCCATCACCCTCCGCAGGCAATTTCTTCTCAGCCATGCTTCCCAACCACTCAACAGTTGCACCATGAGCTAGGATCCTTTGTCAGTTCTCTTGGTAATTGGGTTCATAGGCATCTTCCTTTGAAAGAGTATTTCTTTTCTGACCGTCTCTGAGACGTCATTGAAGTACTGCCCTTATTCTTCATATTCTCTACAAAATAAATGTAGTCTCATTCAGAGAGAACCCACCAATTTCTCATCTCTGGTTATAGGATGTAGAACACTTTATTTGGTTTCTGTCAACTCTATATATAAATCTTACAATTATGCAGAACTTCACAACAATTGACCACTGCATCACAGTTGCTACGTCAGTATCTACAGTTGTTATAATCTAAAACAGAGCTAACTGAAAACTACAACAGAAACAAATTGAAAGATAATTTCAGTCAATGATTTTTTTTATCCCTAGGTTGATTGCCACTTCCTATGTGAAAACCTTGCTTTGCTGTTGGGAACTGCTGAGGATGCAACTCGGAGCACAACGTCGAACCTATGTTTTGATGTATGTTTAAGTTTAAAGTTAGTGTGCTTTGTGTATCGATGAAATGTTGTCAAGTGTGCAAGTGCAAGTTACTTGACTAGAGTCATAGCGAGGCTAGGCGGTGCAAGCCTTGGTTGGGCAGGCAATGACTAAGTCCTAGTGGAGCTAAGCAATTGAAGTCCTAGTTGGGAACCAAGCAGTAGCTAAGTCCTAGTGGAGCTAAGCAATTGAAGTATTAACTAGGAATCAGGTAGAAGCTAAGTCTTGGACCTCTTGGTTGGCAACCAAGCAAGAAAGTCTTAGTTGGGAACTAGGTGGCTTGACAAACAAGTCCAAGTGAAGTCAGTTAGGAATTGAAGGTTTGGTAGAAAAGTCCAAGTGGAGTGGAGCTGAAGGCTTAGTAGACAATTCCAAGTGAATCAGTTGGGAGGTGTAGCTTGGCAGTTCAGTCTAGATGAGTCAGCTGGAAGCTTAACATCTAGACCCAAAGTAAGTGCCGGTAACTTAAAATATTATATCATACTCATCATGTATAACCATTGCAGGGAGGCTAAGTTCAACGGTTCCAAGCGATCGGAGGGAGTTCGGGCGACTGGCTGGTGATAACTCTCGACAAACGAAGTCGGAGAGGCGAGTGATCGAAGCGTACGGGCGATTGAAGAGTATGGGCTATCGGAGTTGTTTCCATGCAACTTGTTGATGATAAGTTCGAGCGATCTGAGCGAGACGGTCAAGATCAAGTTTGACCATGCTAAACCGATCGGAGAACGCGGATGACATTATCTACTGGATAGACGTTGCAGCAGGAACCTCTAGGCGATCGAGGAGTTTCCAGTCGATCGAAGGATGTCGCGTCAGCAACAGACAGAGATTATATGCTTAGATCACTCATTCAATCGATCCCAATTCAATTTATCTGTGTTTGTGCTCTCGTGCTTTCTATACTGCAACAACGACATGCTGCAACACCGTGCTTCAATTTTGATTGACAACACCTAGCGTAATCTTTCGTTTTTCTTGTGTTGTCATACTTGTTTTATTTGTGGTTAATTTTTTTTTTCAGTAAGGTTTCTCCACTTTTCCTAAGGCTTTCTAGGGAGAAATTAAGAAATAAGAATGATATTTTATTATTATTGCGTGTGTCTATCTTTGCTTTGATTGATAAACCGTTGAATAAGTTTTGCATGTTTATATTGCTTTGTTGATTTTGATTAAATTTGTATTAAGTTAATATTTCAATTATTTACGCTACTTTGTTATTATTTATTTCTGAAAATATTAGCTCGTAAAATTCATAACTTTATTCATCCCCCTTTAGCATTGAGTTTGATTCTATAGTTTGGTATCAGAGTTGGTTGAGCTGATAGTATGCGAGGAAAGTTTGGTTAGGTGCATGCCTAGGTTGGGTACCTACCTGGCGCATCTAGTCAAGTGGAACTAGAAGAAGCTAACTCACCTCACTCTAAACAAGTTACACCAAGACATTGTATTGAAGTTGATTTAGCGTTAGATTCTTAAATTAGCTTTGTATTACGAAATTGTCATTGTTCCAATGAATAAGGACCCCTTGTGCCTCATCACTGCTTGGAAGCTAATTTAGGAAACTCTTGCTTAGTTGGATCAAATCAATTTAAATTAATTAACAATCCAATCCTAGCCCAAATCCAATCCCAACTCTAATTTCAATTAGACCAAACCCAAACCCAAACCAAACCAAAATGTCCTAGTCTGTAACTACAACTTGAACAAATTTGTGTGTTCTTTTATTAGTGATCTACTAACCCAAGGTTTATAAGAATCTTGGAAAATGTCCTTGCAAGAAAAATCCAGCTCAATCTGTCCTCTCTTCGATGGCAAAAATTTTGTAAATTGGAGGATGGAAGAGATTCTTAAGACTTAACTCATAATGCTAGGAAAGCATCTAGAATGGAACCAACTTGCCAAGAGACACAAAAGGTGAATTGTGACTTGACGAGCAACATGAAGTAAGTGGCTCAAGCAAATGCAAAAGCGACCACCATAATTCTTGTGGTCTAAGTCTAAGTCTAACTCAAGCTCAACTTGAGAAAGTTGGGCCATTTAAATATGCAAAAGAGTTTTGGGAAAAGCTAAATGTTGAAAATGAAAATGCTAAATCAAAATAAATAAATTGCACCGCTCTTATTGCTGAATCATATTCTGAGGACTCAACTGAAGCTCAGTCCAAGTCAAAAATTCGAATCCGAGTCAGAATTCAAACTTGAATAAGAATCAGATGAAAGCAAGTTAAAGGTAATTGAATCCGATAACATTTTTTTAAATTCAAAGTTATTAAGAAAATTTTTTATGTTGAAAATTCCTTGACTAATTTACTTAGCATAAATAAATTGTGTGATACTAGCTATAAAGTAAAATTTCTTTTAACTAAGTACATTGAAGAACCAAACTTAACCTTATTAGGAGTTAAGAAAAATGGCATATACGCACTTAACCTAACATGTTCCTCACACAAGTGTTCTGCGGCACAACAAGAGGACATTTTTGGACAAGCTAAGAGATCGAGTCATAACCATTTAGGATATAATCCGTATTGAATCACCAAATATCATGTTCATTATATGAATTCAACTCATCTTAACTCTAGCTCAAACCTAGGAGGAAGATAGGAACTTTTGGACGAAAAGAAATAAACCTCCAACGTAGGGGGAGCTAACGCTTAGTTTTACTTAGACTAGGATTTAGGTCTTGTTAGGTTTATCTAGTTTGACTTATTTTGACTATGTAATAAATTCTTTAAAGTTAAGCTTAACTTTAGATATTGATACTTAGCTTATTTGTCAAGATACATTATTACACATGACTCACCTAATTTGATTTCAAATTTACTTACCTACTTGATTTTACTTATTCTCATTGTTTACATAAGAATTTATTTAAAAGATTTAAATTACTCACTTAAAATCTTGCTTAATTATTCACTTATTCAAAGTCATTTTATTTAACACTCACATGTCAACACTTATATTACCGTTCACTTGCTTTACTCAAACACTTATTCATTTAAGTATATTCACTTACTCATTCAAGTTAATGCTTACGTGTTCTATTAATAGTTATGTTGATTTATGCTGACCATTAGGTTAATTTTTTTATCTTTAGTTTACTTGTTTAGTTGCTTCCATGTCTATTGCATCATGATTATTATTTTCGACTTAAGCTTATTCTATTTCAAGCTTACTACATTTACTTAAGCTTAGGTTATGTCTTACTTGAATCAAAATTTTTGAAGCACCGCTTACTAAGTAATTGTTAACGTTGACTTTGACTTGACTTAGGTTGGTTTATCTTGTTCTTAGTTTGATTTGAAGTGACTTATGTTGACTTGGAATAGGCTCAAGCATATCGTACTCATCTTATTTTAATGTTCTTAAAGAATTGCTTAGATTTTTAAAATCATTTTAAAATCTTTAAACCTACGTTACTTACACCTCCCTGCTCAATTACTTGTATAATTGTTCATTTTATAAAGACTTACCTTCACTGTACATGCTCAACTTAATTTATTTAAATTAATAAATTTGACTTTTAGTTGTTATGCATGTGATATCACTTAATTTAACAACATAAAAATTTGAAGTTTACTGAATTAATTTTCAAGCACTTGAAAATCAAGTGACTTAATTTATCTTACAAGCTTGACTTCACTTGACTAAATTTTGGTTATCTTTTTAACTTAAGTGTTAAGCTTGAAAAGACCATTAAAATTTACTTAGTTAAACTGCATGTATCATTCTGAAGCCTTATTTAAACTCATACTTCTTTCCCAGTTTTGATGTACGTAAAAGAGGTAGAGAAAAGTCTTGTTTAAAGTTTATTTACTCTAAGTATATATTTCCTCTATAGTAAAGAGTTTACATTAAGAGGGAGTTTTATATTAGGGGGGAGATATTAAAGAAAGTCCTAATTGGAAACTAGGTGGCTTGACAGACAAGTCCAAGTGAGAGTAGCTGGGACTGAAGGTTTGGCAGAAAAGTCCAAGCGGAGTTAGGGAGTTGAAGGCTTGGCAAATAAGTCCAAGTGGAATCAGTTGGGAGCTGAACATCTAGACCCAAAGTAAATGCGTGTAACTTAAAATATTATATCATACTCATTACGCGTAACCATTGCAGGGAGGCTAAGATCGATTGTTCCAAGCTACCGGAGGGAGTTAGGGCGATTGGATGGTGATATCTCTAGACGAGCGAAGTCGTGATCATAGCTAGGTCGGGGTGATCGAAGCGTACGGGTGACCGAAGCTAGTCCAAGCGACCAGTAGATGATGAGTTCGAGCGATATAAACGAGACAGTCAAGATCAGGTTTGACCATGTTTTAGGCGATTAGAAGGCTTCTAGGTAACCGGAGAACGTGGATGACGTTATCTATGGAATAAACGTTGCAGGCACATCAATAGCCTCCAGGAGACTGAGGAGCTTCCAATCAATTGGGAGCTTGCGGTCGATTGGAGGATGCCACATCAGCAACAGACAGAACCTATGTAAAGGGCCTCGAGGCAGAGCTTTCAGATCACTCATTCAATCGATCCCTTTTGGAATTCAATTCATCTGTGCTTGTGCTCTTATGCTCTCGTGCTTTCTGTGTTGCGACAATGACACGTTGCAACCTCGCACTTCAATTCTGATTGGCCACACTTAGCATAACCTTTCATTTTTCTTGTGTTGCCATACTTATTTTATTTGTGCTCAATTTTTAGATTCTTTTTTTCTCTACATTTCCAGAGGCTTTGAAAAGAGAAATTTAAGAAATAAGAATCATATTTTATTATTGTTACACGTGTCTATTTCTACTTTGATTGATAAAACAAGTTTGTATGTTTACATTGCTTTGTTGCTTTTGATTAAATATGTGCTAAGTTAATATTTGAATTATTTCCGCTGTGCTATTATGTTATTAGTTATTTCTGAAAATATTAGCTTGTAAAATTCGTAACGTTGTTCACCCCTTCTAGCATCGAGTTCCATCCTACAATAACGCAATTGTCTATTGTCATTATTTCCTATTTGTTCATTTTCTCTGGAACATGTGGATTAGATTTACCATCTTTGCAAAACCAGAAAAGTGTAACCTTTTGCATTTGACCTTTGGATGTATGCACCTTTGAATTTTCCCACATGAGTAATTCCCAATTTTGTTTTATCCGCCAATTGGTTTAGGTGCACTATTCTGGGATGTGCATATCAAATAAACTCCTACCTGAATCTGAAAATATTTCAATGTAAAGAATTTTTAATAAGGACCACATCGTGCATCAATTTCCAGTCCCACTTAAAGGGAGATTATTTCAAACTTGAAAGTTGGTAGGTTAATAGATAATTGAATATCACATGATTACAAACATTCTAGTATTTCTTGTTGCTCTTCACTTACCAACATATTTAATTTTGTATAAGAAATTCTTTCCACTTATTTAAAGAACTTTTAAATACTAGTTTTGCTTTAGAAAATTTAATCTATTATTGTCAGCAACTTATCATTACTTCTAGGAAACTGGTTATCAATACAATACTTCCAACTTAAATATAGGGCACCTTCAATTTGTGTGCAGACGGTATCACCTCCATTTAGGCTTGCCATCATGATTTTCCAGCAGTGTGAAAGTGAACCACGATTATGGTGTGACTAATGTTTAAATTTCTGTCTCAGAAAAATAACTACAGAGGAGAAAAGGAAACTTGGGGTTGGCCTTAGCACTTTATCCCCTGAAGATCTTAACAAGGCTCTAGAGATTATAGCTGAAGACAATCCTAACTTCCAAGCTACTGATGAAGTAGTGGACCTCGATTTGGATGCACAGGTATTTCTTTTTTCTTTACATATTTTATTATTGTACTAGAAAAACTAGCCAATGCAGTTAAGAGAAATAGCCTCACCTAAGCTCAATGTTGTCTTATAGACCTTTTGGATTGAATTTGTAACTTCTGATAGTGGGTCACTACGTTCTTAAATATCTTTCCATTTGTGACTACTTTTCCGGTCATAGTGCATATGCTTTTTTCACAGTTTGCCAGTGACATAGTGCATATGCTTTTTTCACAGATGTGCTAAAAGTGGTTCACTTTACTCTTCACGTTTCAGATACTACTCTGTAGTTTGTATTGATAACATTCTCTTATTTTGTCATTCTGATTGTAGCCTTCTTCGGGGCATTATTCTCACTGATCAGAGAATTCAAGTTGCTTCTCTTTGTATTGGTGCAGAGTGAGAGCACATTGTGGAAGCTCAAATTCTTTGTGAAGAGGGCATTAGAGAATCAAGTAAAAAACCCTGCAAGAAAGGCGGATGACAACTTGAAGCGAAAAAGAGAGATTATTTGTGAAGCTTTGGTGAAGAGCGCAGCAAAGAAGAGAAACAGAAAGCTTTTGGTGCCGTGATGTTGCTTGATGTTATACATGTAAATGTAACCATGTTTTTGTAGCTAAAATAATTTAGCAGGAACTTTTGAAGTAGGTTGCCTATATTGTTGAGATGTTTGAAAGACGTTTTTTAAACCTTTAAACAGCTTTTGCCAGAGGTAATACTTATGGTAAACTGAAAAAGTTTAGCAATATGGTTATGAATATATAATTTCTAATGTTTGCTCTAATTAATGGCACTGCCTGTCAATGTGGTATATTCGCTTTAAATACGTTATGGCTGGATTAGTACGTGGGAGAAGGGGAAGAGAATAGTAAAAATATGTGATTTATTTTCTATAGATAAGTTGATAATCCTTTTATTATTATTAATATTGCTTTTTCTCTTACCTTGTCGTCCAATTAAACTCAGTCCATCTAATATCTTGATGTTTATCGATTGAGAAAAAAACTCTTCGTTGGCAAAGGAAGCAGTGTGATGTGGCCATTGACACATTGTTGTCCCTTGAGTGATTTGATTATGAGGTTTGATATTTGAGCAAAAGGTTTAAATTTGATTTGTATTATATTTTGATGTCTGTCCATGTGTGCAGAGATTTTGAAATACATGAGTAACTACATTTGAGGCATTGTAGGATAAGAAGCATTTGAGGTAGCTGAACTAGGAGAATGATGCCACATTGATAACTTTGATGCTAGTAAGTATTTTATATGGTAAAAGGTGATTCGTTTGCCCTTAAGGTAGAGGTGAGTGTACTAGAAGAATGGTGCCACATCAATAACTTGGATGCTAGCAAGCATTTCATGGAGGAAATTATTTAAAGGGGTTAGAGTCAGAAAAAAAAATATATCTCCAATATTTAATTATTCTAAAAAGAGACATATTGTAGCTATTATTTATATATTAATCTTTAGTAATGCCCCTAAACTCATCATGTAAGAGTTTCTCCACCTCCACCACATTATTAAAGGAGAAAAGGCAGTAGATCTGAGTGTGATAGATCTTAAGACCATAAGCCATGGACTAAGAGGATGTGAATTTCCAAACTATATTATATCGTTGTCATTCTTTGATATTTGTGTGTCATTTTCTTATGCTTCTGTAGCTAATCTATTTTATGTTGATGGCTAATAGTGAGGTGTTGTCAGCATGTAGTTAATCTATTTTATGTGTCTTTGCTAAAAGTACAACAAGAGAAATAGATCTTTCATCACAAAGTCACCTACAACCTAGGAATAAAAAAAAATATTGAGGATGTGATAGAAGGGTATATTGTAGTAAAATATGATTATGCGTGTCATTTACAGTCCGTCTATAGATTATGTGCAAGAAGACAAATCACGAGGTTAGTTTATAGTTAACCGTCAAGTAACTAGGGGGTGAAAGCATAATAAAGGTCATATGAATGATAAATTTTGCCCTGAATACTCAATCATCTCTATAATACGAAGATATACCTCGGTGAAAATTTAACATTTAGATACCTACAACTCATCAAATGGAATACACTGTTGTGGCATTGTTTTTTAGCTCTTCGTTGGGGAAGATAGTGTCAAGACATTGGTTTGGGGCGTGGGGCGGTAGCTTCTCTGACGGGTCATGTCAATGTAAGACCCACACCGCGAATAAGATCGTGGGAAAATGAACAGATCAAAGATTACCAACAACAATCTCAGATTAGCTGGGGTTGATGAGGACAATCAACGAAAAACTAAACTTTACAAAGGGGCGTGCCCTCCATGTTCTGAAAATGAAGATTTACAGACAAAAGTCGTAGTGCACAGTAACCTCTAGCTATCTTAAAGGGATGAGCTTCAAATCAAGGTTGAGGGTTGGATTTGAGGTGGAAGAACAATAGTGGAGAGTAATTTGACGTGGAACAACATGAGGAGGTATATGCTCGAGCGCGCCGAATTTCAATCTCAAAATCTCATATTGTAACCTCTCATATTTTAACCAATCCACCTCCTCGAAGGAACTACAGTTCTTCCATCGAGAAGTTCTCTACATTAGTTATTTATTTAGGAATTGTTATATTATTTGCCTATTGCATTGTGTTTTACCTTTCTTGCATTCAATTTTAAAATTTATCTTAAAAACCAACATTTTATAAAAAAAAAAGGTTTCTCAAAAGAAGGATTTCAAGGAGAAAATATAGTAAAATTTTATCAAGGAGTGATTGGCCTAGTGAATCATATGTCATGGAGTAGAAACTTAAAATTTTTTGAACTATGTTATTTATTTTTTTTGTTATTGCTCTTAGTCTTAGCTCATTGTACATAAAATTTTATTTGATTTTAAAATTAAATTTAATATTCAAAAATCAAAAGTTTAATCTGCGTATGTGATTTAGAAACATAAGTTTTAAAAATAATACTTTACTTTTTTTATAAGCATTATTCACTCTACCGCTCCAGTGTCCATCCCGATCCTATAAACTTTTTATCAGCTGACTACAATGCTAGTTCCAGCCTTACTAAGGATGAATCTTAATTATTCCAAGAGACTCTCTATCTCTAGGACTTTCTCATCTGCATCGTCATGTCGATCTTAACTTACTAAAATTCCATCGTTACTTAATATCTAGTTGATATTAACTTTCTAGGACTTCTCACAACAAGAGAATCCTCATCTCTAATACTTTCACATTGTCAAAAGATTCCTTGTCTATGAGATTTCAACTATCTAACATTCAATTACCATTAATCTGCTTGGACTTATACTTTATCAAATATTCAACCCTCAATGGCCTACCTAAACTTCTTTCAACGCATGGTAGACTTCTCATTCTCTGTCATACATTCGGTCTATCTTCCATCAACCAATTGACATGTCAACCTCAATCCATTAGGATTTTCTATCTGCCTACACTTGTTGTATTTTTACATCTATAAAAACCTATTGCACTTGACTATTTGCCAAGTGGTTGTTAGTGCAATTGACTTCTAAAGTTTCACTATTTATTTGACACTATATTTAATGAGATCTGGTCAAAGTCAGGCCAGTAATTTAGTCAAGGTTGACCTAATTAATAAGAAGTCTTGACAGGTTAAGACTGACCTAGGCTAGAGAAAAATTTAATTAGGTCAAGGTTTGTCAGATAACTAGCAAAAGGAAATGAATTGGTGAGAAGCCTAAACAGGTCAATGTTGACCAGATGCTTGACAGTCAAGTGAGAAGTCTTGACAGGTCAAGATTGACCTATATAATAAGTGAGCAATGGAGAAGTTCAAGCAGTCAAGGATCATCATATGCTTGGCAAGAGAAAAATCCAAGCATGTTAAAGTTGACTGAATGCTTGGTCAAGGAAAAGTCCATGAAGGTCAATGATGACCAAATCTTTAGCAAAGGAAAATCCCAAGCAGGTGAAGGGTAATTAGATACTTAGCAAATGGAAAATTCTAAGAGAGTAAATCCTAATTAAAGAGAAGTCTTAGAACACTAAACTCTAAGCAAGTGTGACTAGTAGGTTGGACCAGTGTATTTGGTTGACTAAAGTATAGTGTATAGTGTTGCTAATACTGTTTTCATTACTATTATTACTATTGCGTTAAACTTTATCTGGTAAGAAATAGAGTTTGCAGTCGACCGAACAATTAGGTTCGGTCGGCCGATTATAAGAGATAAGGTTGAGCTGTATACGAAGTTGGTTTCAGTCGACCTTTACTTTATTTTTTTAACCATAATTATAACTCTTGTCTTGTGTCAAAAGTTTTGTTTATAAAAAAGAAGCTGGTTCCTCACCTGCTTAAGAAATTCATAAAGGAGAAAATTAATGAGTTTTGTAGAATGAAGGGCCATAAATAATAGAGTAAGAGTCAGAGGTTTCGAATCTCATAAAAATATTCTTATTTGCATTATCTTCTTTATTTACCTTTATATGTTGTTTCACATGCTAATCTTTTGTAGTCCCCGGGGCTATGTGCATAAGGATATTCAATTATCTCTTAGATATTCACGATTATAATGTATTTATTGATATTTTTCCTCTAAATAGGATTCGCAATTAAGGGATACTGGACTTCTGGGTCGTCTGTTGCGAGTACTTCCCGATTGACCTTAGTAGTCGGAGAAAAAATTTTATAAGGTCGAATCGACAACCCTTAAGATTAATCAATAAAGCTAATTGAGTTTTTCTTACATGCTAATCTTTTGTAGAAGTTAAATGGCAGGCTATTCACTTTATCCTTTATTTTGATCGGTTACTATTACTTACCTCTTTAT
>JBBPFQ010000038.1:6310669-6337481 GCA_037974815.1 Kaempferia elegans
ATACCAGAGGGTCTATGCTAACACCGCATTTCAATACATTTTTCGGTGATGTCACCATAGCTTTAGTGTCACTAAAAGTATATTATAAGGACGTTTATGTGTGTCCTTAAAGACCTTATTTCTAGTAGTGAGTAGTGGCTTCTTCTCTTAGTTCCACCATCCAAACTAACACTAGTCGACATTAATGTTACACAATTGCCAATCCTAGTTCAACCATGCACCACTCTCGTTCTATGACATGTTACTCTGCATTCTATGGTGTGACTGTGAATATATTCTTCCATCAGATCTTTCTTCTCTAGTTTCTATCCTTAGACTTGACCTTAACATTATATTTTGCTTACATTTTTTTAATCAAATATAGAAACTATATCGAGCCTCAACTATTTATTTGGGGATCCACAAGTACAAAGAGTTGCGAATTGAATTGCAATTTTCTTCCTTCTCTCTGTAGGTGCTCGACCTCCAAAGCCCTGGGAAAGAACTGGTGGTTCATCAGGTTCTGCACCATTTAAGCCCCCATCTTTTGGGAGCACTAGTGATATTGTGGAAGCATCCGGTACTGCAAAATCTGGTGACAGGAATGTTACTGTATACTACCAACAGTAGTCTAGCAAGACCTGTTCCAACAGGGCCATGGCAGAACTATGGTGCTAATCATGCATGGAGGTACCATGTCAGGATCTTCTTCAAATTGTTTTTTTTTTTTCAACACCATTATACCTTAAAGATCCCATTGTGTTAGGTTAATTATGGTTCAAGCAAGCATATACAATTCGAGCTATATGAATCTGACATGCACAGTTCGTCAGTTCGTATGGGGACCTAGCTCGGAGAAGAGGAGAAAATATGAAATTATACATACATCTTTATTTAGTTTTAGATAAATATAATTTTGATTTCAAATCATCAATGAAAAATCATAAGATTGAGATTTTGATGAGCTAAATGTTGAAAATTTAAATGGAAACAGCAAAAGGTAGATGAATGAGACTCCATTGTGCATGAACTTTTAGTTCCACATTGGAAGTCTGATGGTTTATTGTTGGTTTATATTGTACCACATGTATCATAGTTCTAAGCATATAATTGGGGAGACTCTCTCTCATGTATGATTTTTTTTTGTGGTCTAACAACACATAAACAAATATGAAAAATGAGATTGTTTTTTTAAATGAAAATTCATATTTAATCATTAAAATTGATAGATAAATCATTTTAATTGAGCTTAATATAATATGACACTCCACAACACAATTATTTCACTTGTAAGTTCAATATTGAATTAATGATCCAACACTCCTTCCTTAGGATAGCAAAATGACATTTGCGATTTTTCTCCCAGCAGGAAATAAATTAGACAAAAAGCAAAAGGGATTTTAAATTTATACTTCTCTATTATTTTGCCAAACAAACAAAGTAAAATTATCTCAAGTGAATCATCATTTAGTATAAATACAGCACAAAGGATTTTCTTGCGTGGAGTTAAATGAACCTACATGAAGGAAGATAAATTTGCGGACGCGACGTCCCAACACATGAGCTAGCGACCGAGAAAGATGTGGGGCAACAACTTGGATTTTGCGACAATCCAGACATATTCACAAAGTTGCTTTCCGTTCCCAGTGATCCAATATCTACCAAACTATCCATCCTAACCAATTAAAAATGTGCCAAGTATCAGGGGCAAGGCAATGGTCCTGCACATGGCGCGACTTGCTTGCGCGGGAGGCCTCAGGCCCGACGTGGAGAGCAACAGCAACAATAGCCAACAAGTGGTTGTGGAACGCCGTCATTGCCCACCATAAATATTATTAATCGCGCATAATACTCTCAACTCAATTCCTCAGCCGTCCAATTCCTCCTCGTGACCCTCGTTGCACAAATCTGACAGCACATGACTTCTGTTCCTTCATCAGAGCCAAGAAAAGAAGCATATTTATTAATCATAGAAACCATCACGATATACTATATAGTAATGCTTGCTGCCTTGGAAGTCCTTGTCACACACCACTCTCCACACACCGTCCACAAGAAAACACCACTTCCCTCTTGTGCTCTCTTGGTGAATGAAGAGATATTCTGCTTATAATCTGCTAAATTTGGCTGCATGCACATACCTGCTCTTATCTTCTTCTTTTTGCTAATCTCTGCCTGTTGGGGCTATAATCTATATATTGAATACCGTCGTGTCCTAATTAGTTTCGGGAGATTGTTCTTCTCGGTTTATAGTTTTCTGGTCTCTGTGGTGCCACTTGTGCTGGAGATCGTTGCTTCTTTCTTCTGAGTGTCAGATTTTTAAGATTGTTGGGAGTGCCTTTGCCTCATTAAAAAGTGAACTTCTTGTGGCCTTGCTTTGGGTTGATTTAGAAAGCTTCGATGGATTTGAGGACAGAGGTGTGCATGGGATGGGCAAGCACCAAACTGGTTAATGGCAGTATCTGTAACTCAAGATTGTTTCGGAAAACATGTAGCTTTGGAATGAAAGGTATGTTTATTTACATGAGGAAGTATTTGAGTGGCCATTGTGTTCTTTAGCATTGGTAGAATGCTGTGTGTTATAGAGATTGTTTAAAGATTGAAAATGATGGAGATTTCCGGTTTATATATGTTGCTTTAAACGAGCTTCAAAGGATTAGAGAGCAACTGCCTCTTGTATCCAACAGGCAATGCATGTTTTAATTTCTAAAACCCTCATTCTTTTATTTCCCTTGTTCTCCTATTAGTTGTTTATGTGTTGTCCCTGAAATATAAAATCCCTTTTCCTGCTCTTTGTATTCAGGATTATCAGTGAAGAACTACAACTCCATTGCCATGACATCAAGTGAAGATAATATTAATTCAGTAGCTGCAGAAGTGTTTATGGAAAGTGCCTCTTCTAATAAAACTGGACTGAATGGCGGGGCAAGATTCTGGATTTCCTATGAAGAGGACTGCATACTTGATGCTTGTGAAGATGAGTATGGGGGAATGATTGTCAATCCAGAGACGTTACCATGGAACACAAATGTGTTTGCTCATGCTCTTGAGGCATCCATTTCAAGCTGGAAACAGAAGGTACGGTATTTGAAAATTGAAACACAAAAATTGGATATTTGGATAAACTTGCCTTTCCAGATTAGTAATTTATGATGAGATGTATGGAATATAGGTCTACATTCACCATTTTTTTTGTTGAACAGAAAGTTGGACACTTAGATGAAGTTTGAATATCTAGTTGATACCTCTTCTCATGTTCTTAGTTGGAATGTGATTGGGCCTCGGATGTGTATCTCTGTCATAATTTAGCCTGTTTGATTACTTGTAATTGAATAAAACACGAGTTTGGAGCTTTAACCTTGTATTTGTTTCATGGCTGTGAACTGTTTCAACTTTGCCATTTGTCTTTGACTCCGATTTTACGTGCAGGAGAAGAAAGGGATCTGGCTTAAGGTACCTTTGGGTCGCTCTGAGCTTGTTCCTATTGCTGTAAAGGTACATTCATCTGAGATCATAATATATATATATATTTTTGGAATGAATAGTAGAAAGCAAGCACCTAATGGTATGCATATCTAAATTATGAGAGAATATGAACAGTCTTTCATTGTGCCACTAGTCTTATTTCTCAGTCATTGCACAACAAAGGACATCGTAGGGGCTGGAAACATCACTATTGGGTCCTTTGCTCTCATTCCAAGTGTTTGATTGTTCCCCTTGTAGTCCATAATGTCCAAACCCATACCAAGTTTACACCTCTTGTAGTTCTGATTGTTCATTTCTCTGATGGATATTGCTGGTTAAATGTCTATAACTGTTTCAGTAGACAGTTGCTACTATTGTTAACTTTTTGCTAATCAATTGAATGATTTGGCATTGAAATAGTAGGAGGCTTGCAAATTTGATTTCCCTGCATGGAATGCACAGATGGCGGGTGAATAGTAGTTGCAGGATGTGAGAAGAATAGATAACTCCATAGAACTTGATTTTTGAATAAGGCATTTGGTAAGAGTAGTAGATTGGACTGAATTAAGATTAAATTTATCGTATATATGAATGGGTTAGCATATGCCCTTCAGTTGAGTGTTTCCAACTATTTGTCATGCCAAAATTCTTGTTTGCGTGAGCACAGGGTCCATCTCCCTCAGTGTTGATAGTTTCTTTGAAGCCTGTTGGGTGGTTGCAAGCTGATGCATCCCGTTGACATTTTGTTTAAATATATCTCAAGGATTTTGTGATCTTGTCAATCCTCCCTACCACTTGACTAGAAAAGCAAAAGTTTGAGCTTGAATGACATGAGAGATGAGTTATAATTGACTTGACACATTTGGCAAAGAATAAATATACACCAAGGTCATCTCCAAGAGATGAAACTCATGGAATAAGGTGTCATGGAACACTCTCATGTTTCTGTTGTTCTTCTAGGAAATTATACCTTGATTTGAGGTGCTATTTCTGGAGAGTGAGTAATACTATTGAACATTGAAGAGAATGAAATCAAAGGATTTTTTTTTTCATAAAGTATTTAAGCACCATCATATATAGTTTATCATATAGGGTTTGAGTTTCATATTGATATGACTTAGATAAATATCTAGGTGCTAATTGTTGAGAGAACAACCCATTTGTAATGTCAGCCAAGTTAGTGGGTAAGAAAAGATTGGATGTTGCTTTGATAATATTTTAAATGGCCTTTGGAGTCAACCACATGTCTTAGTTCAGTAAATGGGTAATTATTAGGCGATACCACTCGGGTTGATATACATTTTGTCTCAAAATAACCTTTTGACCAATAACTCTAAGTCCCATTTGGTATTTTGGTCCTTCTACTAAGAGAGCTAACCCACTTTGCATTGTAATCCTACTCTTTCACAACAGAAAGTAAATCCAAATTTGGAGTGAACATACTGCTAGCTACTGTGCCACACAATGAAAGAGAGTGAAGACTATCTAAGAGACAATTTGTTCGTCAATTAAATTGGTCAGGCTCAATTGATCTTGTATTCCAAATTTAGAGGTGGAAGAAGTCGTTCTAGATATTTCTTGGATGTGTTCAATTGTACAACCCAATAACGATATTTGCTTTTGTGTTTATCTTTAAGCTTGTCCCTTGCACAACTTCAAAAACTTTAATTAAATGTTTTGGTATATGATACAACAATGTCTATCTTCATATGATGTATGAAACTATTCTACTCAAGTACTCATAACTTGTACAGAACTCTGTTGAGCAAGTTTCTAGATGGGTGGTCTTATTGGCTTGTTCATGTTCTTAGGTGAGTAAGATCTATTGCCTACACATCCTTAGATGAATAAGGTGTTATTGGCCCAAGTCTATCATTACCCAAACATAGGATTGGAATCTCATAATATTTATCAAGGTTTTTGAATGTTGTCAAATTATATCCATTATCTTATAGCAATTTATATTAATAGAAGAATCATTTCGGATATTTAATATGATTTATACTAAAATTCTTGGCACTTACAAAAGTTTGGTGGTTAAGGAAGAAGTACTTGTTGAATTGCATTTTTTTTCTTGCTCAAGACCATAGTTATACATATACAAAGAGAACATTAGAAATTGTAATGAATTTTCTGAAAATATACAAAGTCTTTATGTGCAAATGGTTGAGATCTTCAAGATAGCATAAATCAAAGCTCCATATGCATACAACTACAAACAAAAATTTTCTTTTCAATTCCCTATACTTCTCCTCAATTTATAATCTTTAGTTGAGCCTTGAACCTTTCAATCTTTCAATAATCATAACTTTGGTTAGAAAGTCTACTATATATCATGTGTGCTTATGAACTTAATTCTTTTTACATACCAAATCCTAAATAAAATTATGTTTAATCTCAAGCATCTTGCATGGAAGATGGGACGCTTGATCTTTTCAATTCTTGAAATGTTGTCACAATGAATGACAATTGTTTAAGCTTTAGTATGTAAGTTCAAAAGGATTCTTCTTAATCAAACTGCATCTCTTACTTTAGTAGTTATAATGTATTTCACTTATGCATAAGATAGTGCAATTGCCTTTTACTTCACAATACAACAATTCACCTTGAAGCCTATCCACAAATGTAGCTATGCTTTTTCTATCATCAACTGATCTAGTCCAATCACTATCTGTAAAGTCAACTGACTCGTTACCATTTTTTATAATATTTGATGCCCTATGTTTTGCTTCCTTGGAGATGCCTTTGGACGTGCTTTGTGGCCGTAAAATGCAACTCTGTCATTTCACTTAAGCGATGAAGACTTTTCCTTTGTCTTGCTTTACTTGAATGCATAGGAAGTATTTCATCAATCAGAGATTATACATGTTGAATTCCCTTTTCATGCTTTGCACAAATTCTTGAACAACTTGCATGTTTGTGCCCATGTAGATAAGGTTATCGACGTAGAGACAAATATTTCACACGAGCAGATAAATCACTTCACTTTTTTGGAACCCATATGAACTGAAATACTAGTCAACTGTGTTCCTTGCACATGGAGCTTTGTTCAAGCAACATAAGACTTTCTGAAGCTTGTAAATTTTATGTTCCATGTCTACAACTTCATACCTTTGGGGTTGTTTGATATGTACCTTTTCTTTGACTTTGCTATTGAGAAAAGAATATTCAATAACCGATTGAAATACCTAGAGTTTAAATTTAGTGACAATAGTAAGAACACTGCAACTGCCCCCATTCTTACAGCTGGTGCAAATGTTTTGATGATGTTGTTGTCATGCTGCTGCAAGTATGATCTATCTTCATTAAATATGGTTTTGTAGATCCAATTTATCCTAGCCATGTCTTTCCCATGTATGGTTCTTTTGAGCTGTTGCAATCTCATCATCCATTGCTTTTCCATTCTTTGATAGCAATGGCTTCCTCAAAGTCATAACGTTCACAACAAAAGACAGTACAATTGCTATGTAAGGCCCTATTTCCTACAATGGAAGGAAACAATTAGGGAAAGAAAGAAGGTAGGGAAAAAATATTTATTTGAAAAGAATTATAAAATCTTCTGTCCAACTCTTTCCTTGGGAAAGAGGGAGGAAAATAAAAAATTTTCAAAACTTTATTTGTTAAAAACATTAAAAAAGATAATTTTAATAACTTTAAGGTAAAATTTGAGGTTTATTGCACTTGAAAATGGCATTTCTGCCCAAATTGAGTGAAAGGCATGTAGAGGAAAATTTCCAATCTTCTCATTCCCTCCTTTTTTGGCAAAAGGAAATGGAGGGAAAGTACCATTTGGGTAACCTTTTGTTCACTTGGTTTCCTTCCCTCATTGGAAACACACCCTAGATGTTGCATGGAATGAATCTTCTTTTGTGGTGAATTCTTCCATTGTATTTAGAAAATTTTAAGAGTATGTAGGACTTGAAGATGGAGAGGAAGATAAAGATAGTGTCGTCACTGATATTGATATTGTTGTAGGAGACATTAATTGAGGTCAAGTTGGAATTAGTGTAAGGGAAGAATGTTGCTTCTCACTTTGGTTTATGAACTCATTGACACTTGCCACTTGCCACTTGCCACAGGAGATGAACTCCAACTAGTTGCTTCATTAAACACACCTCTAGATAAGCTGAGCTTGTTAGTTTCTATATCATATAACTTGTAGTCTTTGGAATCATTAATATACCCAATAAATATTACATTCTCACATTTTTCATCAAATTTTTCCTGGTATTGTGCAGGAATGTGACAGCGTGCTATGCAACTAAAAATTTTAAGATGGTCTATATTGGGTTTTCTCTTTTGCCATGATTTAAATGTAGTTTTTTTAAGCATTATTTTTGTAGGAAATCTATTGAATTGAGAATATAGATAACATAATGAGCAACATCAACCCATAAATTGTTTGGTAAAAATTTACCTTTTGGTATGCTTTGCGCCATCTCAATGATGGTGCTGTTTTTATTTTCAATGACTATATTTTGTTAAGGACTCATGTGAACTGTGAGTAACACTTGGATACCTTATTGCCGATGATACTCAACAAATGACTAATAGATGAACCTTTCTTCTTTGTTCATTGTCTTAAATTGAAATCAACTTTAAACTTCTCAACTATGTTTTTTGAATTGGAGTAACCAAGAGAAAACATCTGACTTAACATGCAAGAAATTGACCCATTTCATTCTAATGAAATGATTAACAAATAGGAAATAACTACGTTGGTTCTTTGACAGAGTTCTTATAGGTGTACAATATCCTCTTGAAGAATCTCAGGATGCACTATAACTCTACAAGAGGTTTCCAGAAATGGGAGTTTCTGCATTTATTTTAGCCAAATATGTAACCTTTGCTTACTTGACATCTCCTTTGATATGAAGGAGGTCAGTCACCATATTTTTCCCCTTAAACACCTGCAATCATTCCATGTCCCTGTTGCATATCAAAGGTGCTATAAGGCATATAGATTTTCACTTTTGAATATCCTTTGACATCATAGTTTTTTTTTTTTAAAAAAAAAGCCTTATTTGAACTCATAGAGACACTAATGAATTATTTTCTTATAAAAATTCAGCACCTAAATTGCAATAGAATTCAATATCATAGCATGTTGGTCAATGAATTCGATATCATAGCTCTGATACTAAATTTGTTGATCTCAAATCTACAGGCACTAGTCGTATGCAGATGTTTGAGATCTCCAAAATAGCTTAAATCAAAGAGAGAGTCACATGCATGCATCTAAAGTTTACAAATTATCTTTTCAATTCTCAATACAAATGTTGACACTTCTTTTTCCCATGTTGGTGCTTGAATCATTTTCCCTTGTTTCTTTCTTCCCATTTTTCTGATGGCTGCAATCGTTCTGCTTCATCACTCTTTCAACTCTGTAATGAATGTTCTGCAGGCAGGTTTTAAGTATCATCATGCAGAGCAAGCCTATTTGATGTTAACTTACTGGATTCCTGAAGGTCCTTGTTTGCTTCCTGCCAATGCATCGCATCAAGTTGGTGTGGGGGGTTTCATTGTAAGTGAAAAGAATGAGGTATGGTTCTTCGGTAAACAAATGTATTTTTTTTAGTTCTTTCCATATTTTTAGACCAAGGGGCTAGACCATGAAATTAATTTAAAAAAGGAAATGAAATGATACAATGGAAAAAAAAATAGAAGATTTAGGTTGCTTGGAGGAGAAAAGTAACACAAGAAATGTTTCGAAATGACCGTAGAAACTGATCAAACTAGTCAATAGTCTTTCCTACCCATTTTTTTGGCAAAACAATTCTTCACCTATTTGCTGAATGACATCTCCCCTGAAGGCTTTGTTGTTTATATAGAAATTATATTCGTCTTATCGATTTGTAGTGTTCATGTAATATGAGCTTTACTCCCCCAAAGGGAAATTTGTGTTTCGTTGTGTATACTCACTTACCCTTTTGCTTGACAAACTGCGTAGATACTTGTCGTACAAGAAAAGTATTGTTCTTCGACATCCGTGGGTGGATGGAAACTACCAACAGGGTTTATTCACGAGGTACTACTTTTCATACCCAATCTGTAATTTTCACTGTCATATATGACAGTTAGGTTGTTTATTTTCCTTTCTTAATCACAAAATTAATCATACTTTTTCTTTTAGTCCGAGGAGATCTTCTCTGGAGTTGTAAGAGAAGTCAAAGAGGAAACTGGAGTAAGAAGAATCACATTTTTAAAAATATATATATCAAAATTTATTCCTATTTTTTGTCTAACATTTTATCATCTTTTTATGAACCATTAAAAATCCACTTAATCTATTATACTTCTAATTGATTTTGCAGATCGATACAGAGTTTTTGGAAGTTGTAGCCTTTAGGTAATGAGCCTTTCTATCCTCATATTTCTACTATTTTTTTGTAGGAACAAGAAAGTGAACTGAATACAAATTGGATTATTCACTTAGTGTGAAACATGCTCTTCGAGATTAATATGCACTAAACTAAATTCCTTCCTCATCAAATTGATTACATATTGATAGTGAATTCCTTGTCTAAAGATCCGGTAATTACAGGAGTCAAGTTCATTACTAGTGCATTTTAATCATTATTCTGAAAACTGATGTAACTTAATTTGGTTTTTGATCTGTAGTAAACCTTTTATGTCTAAACATGATGATCGAAAGGTGTTGGAACCATAGTTCCAAATATTCACTTGACTTAACCTATAAATGGCAACGAATTAGAAGGATAATATCCGATTTTAGATCCAACATCTCTTTCATATGACTTGCATGATTTATGCAAATATAAATGGAGAAAATAGTTGTTAGATAGATAAAAACTTTGGAAGTTAGTTGTTGTTAACCTAAATAGTGTTTTCCACTTCATACATGTCTGTATGGTGGAAACTCAGCTCCGCTAGGATATGAGATCCACCTTTGTGGACACAACCACAAGGAGGGTGACAGATTTCAAGTACCAATTTGAGCAACAAGGTATGAAAAAAAAGAGAGTACATTATGAAACCTCTTTTACTTATACTAATATTGCTAAGTAAAGACACTTTTAGCATGAGTATATGCCATACTTAGATTTATGTACCTTGTTCTCTCCATCGCTAACCTTAGAAGTAATTCCACCAACAAGGAATTTGTCTCATTGCTTGTTTGATGGCCACCACTACCAACAGAGATAAGGAATCCAAGTTTAGGTGTTCGTCACCCATTTCCTTTCTTCTCTCTGTGTTTTTCTCTTGATTTGTTCAAAGTGAAGAGCACGAAACATTGCTCGCACAAAATGGTCCATTTAAAGGATCACATTTAGAGCTCCATTCAAAGAAATATAATCTTCTTGATACTTAAAGCCATGCTAAATGTTCACTAAAGTGAAAGGATACACCACATTCGATTTTATCAACTAACTAAATAAAAGCTAATTTGAATTTATCCAACAAAAAGTTAGCACTTTACTAAGTGTTACAGTAAAGAAATTTCATGTGTAAGCTAATCTTCGGACGTCCTTATCATAGGCATGCACATCACTTGGCATTTGGAAAATCTGATTTGTTCTTCATCTGCATGTTGAGGCCCATATCGAATGAGATAAAGATTGATGAACAAGAAATCAAGGCAGCCAAGGTAAATTTTTGTGAGTAATTTTTCTTTTTGCTTTAGGTCCGTGATATGCTTTACCAACAAGCAACTTCATTTCTGAACTTGTTCATTTCTCTTCAGTCCTACAAATGCAATTTTAGGACCTACATCAAATAACACTTTGAGGTGTTTCATATATCTGCAAGTGACATTTTTATGCATTTTTCCTGCAGTGGATGCCCCTCGATGAGTTCACGAAGCAGCCATTCATTCAAGATGACAAGATGTTCAAAAAGATCATCAACATTTGCATGGCGCGGCTCGGTAAGCGCCACTGTGGATTGTTAGCCCACCAGGTGATCTCCAAATTTGATGGCAGGTCTTCTTCCCTGTACTACACTGTTGAGGAGCCTCAGAAGTTTGAGTGTGAAGGGCTATAAATTCACGAGTAATGCATGAAGAGCTAAGCGTAAGCTTGGCTCGCCATGGATTGTGTGGGGTTGAATTTGAGGAATATTGGTCCCAAAACAATATTTAGATCTCATCAGCATGATTCCATCTCCTCTACTTGTTAACTCCTTTGTATATATGAAATAATTAACATGGAATAGATATGTGACATGCTACTGACTCGACCTGTTTAATGTGCCTGAGAAGCCACATTTCTTTGTTTTTCTTCCTTTTCTAGATAAACAAGTGAAAACTAACTGTTAGCAAGAAGTTTTTCAAGTAACTAGCACAAGCAATGCTACCAAGGAAGTGCAGTATTTTATTGAATCACGTAAATAAATTTAAACAAATTTCTGTAGTACTCTAATCGCGCATATATTCAACTTTTTGTTGAATCACGTAAATAAATTTTAGCATTACTCGATTCGCTTATTCAACTTTCATAATATCCAAATTATGTATCATATTCTCAAAATACCCCTTCTCATTTTGTCCATCACTCAATTTCCTTTGAAAATTCAAAAGACCTAGTGATGGTGTCGATTAGTATATCATTGTCCTAAAACTAATAACAAGCTTTAGATAAATTTTATCAAGATTTTATAAGTTTTAAAATTCATTGTTTTTGTGAGATTGGACTGATCATCTCTAGGATTAGTCGATTTGAAAAGATAAATATCAAAATTAAAAAAAAATCATTATTTTCAATTTATACTATCAAATTTAAATCTAAAAGTATAAATACATTTTAAAAAATACGTAGGAATACATTGATTTTTAATTTAAAGTGATTTGAAGTGTTTCATATTTTCATATGATATTGGCTGATATGATATATGATTGATTTGAATATTATGAAAATTAAATATGTGATTCAATTTAATAAAATATCAACAAATTAAGCTAGTTACGTTGGCCTCAAATGAGAGTTTTTTTATTTGATAATTTAGATATCTAATTTTTTAAATTAATTATTTTTAGAGATGACTCATTCAATTCTATAAAAAATTTATATTAACTATCCGAATAAATTATGAAATACTAATCTAGTGAGAAAATTCTTACCATAAAAATTCAAACCTTAGATCTAATTAATTATCTGTTGGAGGACTTAACTGCGTAATTATTCCGGGGACGGGCCTTTTGCTTTTGGACACTGAGATGATCAGTAATAGTATATATTGTCCTACAAGTTTGATGCTCTTTTGTCTTGCTCAACAATGGGAGAGAGACCCTGTCCTTGGCTGCTGCAGCTGTTGTACAGATCTGATGGAAGAGAGAAGGCTAATAATAACTTCATCTTTTCGTACGTCCTTCAGTGGTGTAAATTAAAGTCAATTAGTTTTTTCTTATTATTATTTTGGTTTGTTCTAATTTATTAAATATTTATAGCCATAGGTGGAACGCCGGCAAGTTATCATCAAACTAATCGGAATAAGTAACTATAATTGACTAAGAGCATCATCAATATTTGCTTTTTTACAGATTTATATTGATGCCCCGTGAGATATTAGATTTTTAGTCAGCGGGTTTAAAAAATTAAATCTATTTTTTTCTCTTAAAGATGAAATCAATAATTAATATTGCAATATATTTAAAATAATTAAAATATAAAATATATAATTTATAATATAGGGTCATACAAAAATTGTAATCAGATTTTTTTTTAATTATAAAAATAATAATAAATCTTTTACTTTTGATATTGAGAATTATAAAAAAAAATTATTGAGAGGTATAATTATTAAGAGACAACGTGATAGGAAGCTCCTGGACATGGACTAAGATAAAACTTAGCGATTGCCTGTTTTAATTTTAGAATATTTTTAACTTTTTTACACAAGGATTGAGCTTCCCAGTAGATCTGACGCGTCCGTTTTGACTTCCCAACTTCTGCCTCCATCCGACGGTTCTGGGCTGTCTGAGGAATGAGGAGTGCCACCAATGATTTAGAAACAGCACACACACAGTTAGATATGTGGCCGTTGCTCCATTTGTGAATCCAATCTTAGCCGTTGATGGTTTTCGTGAGGAAGTGTAATCAGTGGTCACCTCCCACCCGGCAGTAAGGTAATCTAACGGCGGCGTTTTTCCTGAGTCGTCCCCCACCACGGCGGTAATGGTTATCTAACGGCGTCGTCAATGGTCGTCGTCCCCACCACAGCGGTAATGGTTGATCTTATCTGACGGAGTTGCCCGGGAGCATCATCTTCCTCTCACACAACCACACGCCAAGGCCCGGTAGTTGCGAAGGGAGGATGATGATGGGTTTCTCACCGTCGAGGATCCTCCTCTTCGCCTTCGTCTTTCTCCTCGTTGTACCCATTCTCACTTCGTGTTCCACACCCTTCCTCGTCTTGCACGGTAAACGCGCTCCGTCCTCAACTTGTTTGGCTTTCCGTGTGCCTACGTTTCTACAATCTGGGGCTGATCTAATTTGGAGGGTGATGTTTAATGAGTTCTTAGGTGTCGGAGACCAGTGTCAGAACGCAGGAATTACGGAATTCACTAAGCTCTTGAGCACTTGGTCCGGCTCCCAAGGATATTGCCTGTGAGTTTCTTGTGCTTCGCTTTCTCAGTTCTATGGTTTCCACGACCTTTTTAGGTTTTTGAGTATTTTACGTATTTTAATCGAGGAAAGGTTTAAGTTTGCCTTTTTCCTATGTTTCTGTCGAGCGTGTTGTGCTGTGATGTGCGCTCCTCACTTCTCCTTTGGTCTTGCCTTTTTTAATTTATTTTTTACATTGTAATTCTACAGTGTACGATAGAGGTGTTTAGGGTGGGATTAATTAGCTTTGACTTAATCGATCATAAATGCCCTTTAACATTGTCAAACAATATTAAGATTTGGTGAATGTTGGTACTTACAATTCTAAATGTCTTTTTGTTGGTCTTATGGTATCTTAATATCGTAATTATAACCGTAGGAATCCAAACAACATTTTTACAAGGGGATGATAATTCTTCTCCTTAGGAATGACGATGAGTAGATTGTTTGAGGGAAAGGAAACCTGCTATGTGCTTAGAAAAACTTTTCTCCCATCTTCTTTAAGGTTCTTCTTGATGACTTTTATTGCTTGGCTAAAAGAAAATATGTCATCATCTTCGCAATTTTGCCTGCATTAGGGAAATATTCCTCAACAATTTTCCTTCAGCTGTTTATGTGAGCCTCTAATTTTAATTTTCTAACTCTTTTTGTTTTTAATTTTATCTTATTTTTATGTTAGATTATCTGATTGGAATTTTTGCACCAACTTATGGTCTAGTTCACTTTTAAAAGTAGAACCTGTATTCCTAGTGATATAATTTCCATTATGATGAACAAAAAATCTTATATGCCAACCTATTCAATGCTGGAATTTGACATGCTATTGATGTTGTCATTTCTGTTCCTAAAGTGGGGTCTGTAGCTCAAATTAAAGCCATGAAACAAGGTTCCATTTGGTTCAAATAAAATGGTGTCATTCCAAACTTCCTGCCTTATTACTTTCCTTCCTTTTCCCTTTCAATTTAACATTTAACAGTTAACACTAAACAATGGTAAAATTTCATTTACTCATTTTGCGTTCATTTCTTTCCATTCTCTACCATCCAAGTAAATAGGTTAAGTGCTGAAAGGAAATGGGGAAATTACATATGTTCTTTCACTCATTTCCACTCATCTTGTTTACTTGGAATAAAATCAGAAGAAAGCAAATTATAAAACTAGATTTCCTTTCTCTTCACTTATGCTTGATTTAGATGGACATAAAATTGAGGGTTTAGATGGAACTAAACTCCTACCTCTACTCTCCCTTCTAAGTAAACAGAGAAACTGGAGCTTTTATTTCCAGTTCTTTCCTTTTCTTCCTACTTACCATCCAAGTAAAACAACATTGTATATGTTGTCTTGCAACCATTAAGAATATTTCTTTCATGGTTTGAAATTTTGTGTTGTGCTGGCGGCACAATTGAAATCTACCAAAAATTGATATGTCATTGTGTTGCTTGTGGTGAGGAGTATTCTACCGTGTCAACACTCGAAACACTTTAACATGCTTGTCAAAGGATGCCAAGATAAATTTGACTAGTGTTTATTACTGAAGACACCTGTCACATTCTTTTAAACTTGTTTCTCTAAAATTATAATTCAATTCGATGTCCAATCTCTATAGTCTTATTACTAGCTGTTTCATTATAAAAAATAAACAAAATAAAGGGGATTAAAAGAACTAACTCATTTGAATTCATTTCAACACTTGTTACAGTATACGAGGTATCAAAATTATATAGTACTGAACCATTTTTGCCTGAAACTAAAATCCCATGTTCCCAACATAGATTTATATTTTTAAGCTTTCTTTTATTACTATTTAACTTTTTTAGTGCTTTTGTAAAATCTTATAACTGTAGACAAGATCTCTCCTGGAGTTTCTTTGGTTTACTTGCCTCTCCATTTAGTCTTGTGCAACACCGCTGCAAGATCTTGTGTTACTAAAGCAAATTCCTAAAAGATGCCTTCAGTGATGATTAGTGTTGGTTTTGTGCGCATGTTTCCTAGAATTTATTGATCCGTTTGCACAATCAGGAATAATCAATGACCAACTGCTATGGAAAATCATACTTGATGGCAGCGGTTCTAACTCAAGACTACCACAATATTTGATAACGTCACCATTTTTTCAGAACCTTAGGTTTTTTGGAAAGCGCCCATTCTATATTTTTTATAGTCCCATAATCCTAAAACATTGTGTTTGGACATCTTGATCAAAGAAAAATAAATCAAAACGTAAGTAGGATAGCATTAACAGAACTTAGACCTAGAATCATTATATCTTTTTAAATTATGCATGAGAAAATGATGTTTTGTAATAGTAAATGAGTGAATTTAACCAATGGGAAATTGATTCTAAATCCTGAGTCTGTTTCTAGTGGGGAAGTTTGTTGGTTAAAATTTTGATGTTCTTGTCACTAGAGTCTATTGTTGTAGGTACTTTAGTGTTCAATTGTGTGTGAAAGAGGTTTGAGTCTATTTTGATTTATAATTGTATGATATTGTAACTTGTGATAAAGTGGTGCGTCTGATGCTTAGCAGTTCAATAAATTCTAACCTTCATATCATAATTGACTACCGTTGTCAGAGAAATTGGAGACGGGATGTGGGATTCATGGGTGATGCCTCTAGAGAAACAGGTCATTTATGATGTTTCAGATTATGATATGCTTCAAGTTCAGCTTCTATTTACACATTTTTAATCATTTGTCTTTCATGTTTACAGGCTAATGTTATATGTGAAAAGGTGGTGCAACTATTAACATTACTTTAAAGCTATTTTGACAGCTATAAGATTCAACAACATTGAACTTCCATTGTTCACACATTTAATAGGTAAAAGAAATGGAGGAGTTCAGAATGGGCTACAACATAGTTGGTCTTTCACAGGTGATATTCAGTTGACCGTATTCTTTCTAGGTCCAAGAACAAATCCTTGAGTTTTTAATACCAAAAATTGAAAAATGGAGATATAAATCTTGTGGTATTTTTTCTTGATATTCTTTATTCCATTCTTGAGGCGAAGTTAAACATCCATCTCATAATATTTGCGCATCAAAGAACCTTATGTGTAGGCTTGTTTAACACTAGCTTAAGACATAGTTAAGATTATTCATAAATAGATACTATAATTGGTGAATTCAGATGAAAATTATATAAAGCTAGAAATTGCATAAAGTTGCTAAGAAAAATCTACTTATCCTTCAGTTTGATTTGTTTTCCTGATTTCATGTAATTTTTACCACTCATATCAATCAAAATTAAAGTGACTTTAGATGATACTAATATAAATGGCTAGTGTCTGCCCAAATCTAGACAGAAAAGGTCTAGGGTTGCATTAGAGTATCATATTTACTATAAAAATATCTAAACCCTATAAACATAGATCTTAGCTATATTTTCCATAAAGTTAGGTACCCTCTCAAAAGTGACCTTACAGATCTTTATTATGTTACCTAAATATGTAAAGAGTAGACTATGAGGTCGTTCAGATATCATGTAGATAGTAAGGGTCACACATTAATTTGAGCCAGTCAAGTAATTAGTCCATGATTTCTCATGCATACAATGAGAGTAGTGAGATTGATGGAATAGTGGTGGAACTAGCAAAGGAATTTTGATTCAACCTACATATTATAGGAGGGTGGATAAAGTTGGAAATGAGGGAGGAGGTGTACTGTACAATGTTGGAAAATATAGGCACGTGAGAGAATAAATGTTATAAAGACTTAGTCTCCAACATTGATGCACTTGGAGTTGGATGTTGAAGTCAATGGACGGCAAGAGCAAGAGGTCATGAATGGAAGCTGGTGGAGGGACACAAATCATAGGTGATAATGTCTTTGAAGTTTTTCAGCAGGGAGGTGGAGACGCACCAATAAAAGGTTGTAATTAGGAATTTAAAAGGATCTTCAATAGGGAGGACATATGCTATCGTAATTAGGGAGGACCTGATTTAAAAGGATCTTAAATCAGGAGAGGATATTTTGTTCTAGCCTATGGGAAAAAGAGGAATTATCAGGATGTTTGTCCACGTGAGCAGAAGATGAGAGTTGCAGAGATGAGGATCTTAAGGTGGATGTATGGACATACTAGGATGGACAGAATAAGAAATGAGAGCATTAGAGAGAAAGTCGGAGTTGCATTTATTGAGGAAAAACTCCGAGAGACACGTTTAAGATGGAACGGATATGTACTTAGACGACCAATTAAAACTTCATTTCGACGATGTGAAACTATGACAAACACGCATATCAAATGAAGAAGAGGAAGATAAAAAAAAAAAAATGGTTAACAACAATAAAATAAGATAAAATTTATTTAAGTATAGATGATGATACAGTAGAAGATAAAACTCAATGGTATAAAAGGATCCATATAGCCGACCCCACCTAGTGGAATAAGACTTAGTTGTTGTTGTAATAGTAGAGTATTGTTCTCATATTAAAATTGCATGCTTAGAGGTGTTATCTTTATGCATATATTAAGAGATTCTTTGTTACTACTAATTATTCTAGAATACATTATGAGACACACACACACACTAATATAGAGAACTGATATTGCACTTTTCATACATGATAAGAATTATGAATCAGGGTAAGAGAAGTGTGACATATGACACATGCAGCTTAGACTCATTTCAAGGGCATTTAGCTAAGTGATAATATATTGCTTGAGATAGTTAGGATCATTGATGTTTAACAGACAAGTGGTTTTATAAAAGATATTGACAGTGTATCGGTATTATGGTATATGCTAATAGCTTATTTAAGGCCATATGGCCTTAGTGATGGGTCTATGATGATTTGACGCTACCTAGCCAGAGATTGCACAACTCAAAATATTGTTGGTCTATGATAGTTGGGTATTAATAGCATTTAACTAGATACTATGAGGTCATATAATTTCGGCCATTAACCTTTTCCTCTACAATGTGCATCAATTTCTATTTTTCTCCATCAATTACTTGCCAATTTCTATCTCTCCACAAGCATCTCTCCCTCGTGATTTTATTGTCCATGTAGACCTTCTCACAAGCAAATGTTATGTGTAACGACTAGAGTGTCACACGTAGATAGTAGCACGTTGTGTGCTTTCCCTCTCTTGTGTGCAGCATTGTTTTATCAATAGAGGAAAATCTAATGGTGGGTGTGACAAGGTGATGTATTGGTGTTATAGCTTGTTTAGTTTGTGCTATAGGTTTTCCTCCATTGACATATTGATGAAAGCCTTTCTTGAGTTAAGGCAACCTCTACAAGGATCCTTCATCGATCTTCTTCTCTGAGTTGGAGGTTCAGATCTTTCCTTGATGAATATTCCGTAACAGAATACTCTCTTTGTTGAAAGTTAGTGTAGATTAAGTGATTTGTTAAGATTTTGGTTTTAAATAAAGTTATATTATCAATAATTTGCAATTAATGGTAAGGGAAGGTTTGACTTTTAATTATTGTGTTTAATGATAATTTGCATGGTTTAAAATCTTGTGTAGTAGGGAGAAACATTTCATTCCACCCGCCAACTGGTATGACACATAGTCCAACACACCCTATGGAGGTGTCGCGCGACCTCCGCAGCCGTCGCAACCACCATAGAGGGGAGGGTCACGCAATTGCTAGCTGTTGGGTGGGTTGTGTCAATGTCGTGAGGGTGCCTCTTAATTTTTAATTAAAACTTAATCTAATAATTTCAATTAACACCCTGCTATAGTAGGGATTATCTAAATATGTTTAATTAAACACTAATAAAACTATCTCATTAACTTAATAAATACATATATAGAGAGAGAGCTGATTTGTCGCGTGCCCTTGGGTGCTCGCTTGCATGCACAACTAAGAGGGAATGCTCACGTGGTAGCATTAACTGCTGACTGCCACGTGGGTGTGCCTTCTCAATCATGCACACAGTTGTATATATTATTATATTATTTATTTTAATTCTAAAAATATATAATAATTTTATTTATTTATTTATCATACAATAGATCTCGTATTCTTTTTTTAATTTTTTTAATTTTTTTATTTTTCATATTTTTTATTTTTTTAATATTTAAGTTAAGTTTTTTTATTTTTATTAATATATTTTATATTAAAAAATATCGAAACCACATTCAATACAGCCTAATACAATACTGAAATCGTATCGTTTTGGTCATAGACTGAAACTCCAATACGGTTCGAAATTGTAAACCATGATAATTTGTGCATATTTGTGTTTTGCCAAAGATTAGCAAATATCTTTGTAGATAGAATCAAAGATGTCTACATGTGTTTTTGTAGGTGGCAAGATTATCCTATCATCAATAAGGCAAGATTCATTTCCCTCTTAGATTAATTCATGGTATGATATTTTCTTATGTCCTTTAATCCATTTGCTTATTGCCTAAATTATAGTGAGTAGTTATTTTCTTGTTTGTGTTAAATGCTGGCTTCAATGAAGATCATCCTCCCATGTGCATGAAAGTTAAATGTTATGGTTTGATATATATGCATACCACAACCCACAATACTTATTATATTTCAAAAAGAAATAACAAAAAACAAATATCATAAATTGAAAACTCTGTGATCTATTAAAGGACAGTGAGCATGTTGGGGTTAACTTGAATAAATTACATAGATCACTATTCGTGTCTAAGAATGGTCCTCGATATAATCAATTTGATATAAATCTGTATCGTCTTTGAGGTTTTAGTTAAATGTATAGTGAATTCACCTTGCATTAGAATTTATCTTCAGCTGGATTTAGGTTGTCGAATTAGACCTAAAACAAATTAATATTGGTATAAATTAAGTCAAGTTGTAATCCAATTTTTAATGCTAGAGGGCCTAATAGGTGGATCTTGTTATTAGAGGTGATATGATTGAAACAAATCTCAATTTGGACTCAATTTCAATGAATTAAGGTTGAACCATGTTAAATGATTTGGATTAGATTTAGTTATATTCTTAAGTCAGTTGATCTAAGGTTTCTTGATGTATCTTTATATACATGAATTTGACCCTTCCTTATTTCCTTCCTACATTGAAACCCTCGGCCTTAACCCCTCGGTGAAACTTAAGGTGGAATAACCATTGCATAAAGACTTAAAGTGAAATAGGTATGGTGAAAACAAATATAAAAAGTAAAATCTTTAGGCCTATTATTTTACTAAATACTTTGACCACCCACAGAGATGTAACAACTTGGGTCTCTATTTATTTGCATCAGAGAACTAAGTCATTGTTTATCAATTGTGAGGACTTTAGCCTGCATGCCAGATGACATTATCAATATTTTTATGACCTAGATCCAATGATTCACTTTTTCGTGAGTCTATTGGTAATGATTAGAGGAAGATAACTAAAAGTGAATTCAATTATGATAATAAAGTGATAATTACATGAACTTACTTATAGAGAATAAATGGTGATAAATGGAATGACCTGTGATACTAAACAGTGATTAATAAATAGAATGATAGGTGATAATTAAATGGAATAAAGATAAAAGATGACTTAATATTAAAATAAATACAACATTTAGAACTCTAGTGTTTTGATGACTTTTTTGAACTTTTTAATCAAATTATAATTCATATGCATCCTACTCCATATTTGCCCACTTAGCAATTTGTGTTTATGCCACATTTTCCTTAGCCTCTAGTTTTGTAGGTGAGGTGATGCGGTTGAGACGTCGCAACGGGTATTAGTAACCAAGGGTTGATTTTGACGCCTCGATTGGTATATAGAATTGCTCAAAGATCCAGGAATGTTTTTACATTTTGTTTGTTCATTTGTCTTTTTTGTTGTATATATAGATATATTCTTTCTATACTTTCTATAACAAAGGGAATGAATATATATTTTTGTTGAATATCTGCTGTTTACATTGAGTTTTCTATTCTTGTTAAGTTTTGATTAGTCATGTGAGTGGAATTACACCTCAGTCCCTGAGTCATGACATTTTAAAAAAATGGCAACATTCATGTAATTAAAACACCTAATGCAGAACTTACAGATATTGCAGATTTTTCAATTGACCAAGTTGGGTAACCAAAGTACCAGATAGCTGTGCATTTCCAAGATCACTGAAAGACATTGGAAATGGTCAATTACTAAAGTAACATAATTACCAGATAGCATAGAGAGGTCAGTGAACTTACACTCTGATAACACTATTGTCATTATTGCATGTAACGTGGAACCATGTACATGGATTGACCAGGGTTGGGTCCCAGCTTTGTAACACATTATTTGGATCATTTAAGTTTGTTTTAAGATAGTGCAAAGCATCACCTGTACACACAATTTGCGTATGTAACACAAGGACATATAGATATGGAAGCATTCCAAGTATTTCTGTTGATAAGAATATGTTAAAATAGCATTCAACTCATTGTAATAAGACTAATTCAATAGCAAAGACACATAGAAGCCCCATGGCTTGATCGGCAATCTCCTGAAAACATAGGAGAATATGAGAAATTTTATTTATCAATGATTTGTCTTAACAAATAGTACAAACCCTTAGATTGAATTTTTACAATAAATCCAACCTAATCAAGAATCAAGCAAAATTGTGTTAGTTCATCCAAATAAGTAAAAAAAGTAACATATTTGCCGCTGAATCAGTATAATCAACAGATATGACTATAGTATTTACACCTTAATAAAGTTATATAAATTGGAAATTAATCTTGATAAATAATATCCAAAACATGGATGAATAGTCGTAAATTAAATATGGATAAGTGTGGATAAGTTGATATGATTAAATTAGGAAACCAATTTAGTTTGTTTTCTGTTGTTTATTGTGTAAAATTCTTTTTAGAAGACTAAATTCATGCATGTCTATCTTGAACTTCAGTTTACACATCTGGACTAATTTACTATAATTTTTGAACTTCAGTTGCAGGTTGGTTGTCAAGTTGGTTGTGATTTCTCATTTAAGGTATGTTGTTTAGTTATGTCGTTTGTACTAACATTTCTTTAGATCATCCGCACCAAGCAAAATCTGCCTTGTAAGGGACTAAATATAGGCAGAGTGTGATGTCCACAAGTACTAGAATGTAATTATTATATAGATTAGTATTGATAAACTCTTAAAATAGAATAAATACAAAGGTCTTTGTAAAGGTTATGTGGAAAAGCCGGTTGTGTCTAAAGATTGAAATTTTGATTGGCGACTTTAGCCATCGTTCTTGCGACATTAAAACAAAGACATTGCAGTATCTAATCTCAAGGATAACCAAAAGAATGTATTAGCTACTAGAGCTGTTTTTTTTCCCTTTACCAAAATGATTTGCAAGGTACCTGCATAAAATTCTCATTCCAAAATGTCCAAGGGAAGTTGAGGAATATTTTTCAAAATTTATCAATTCGACTTCAAATCAGGCAAAATGGAATTAAATCAGCCAGATCGAATGAAAATTCACAATAACATAAAATAAGATTTGGTCTGCAAAAGTTGAATAAGTCAAAGTAAAATCAAGCTACATTTTGCCAAAAATTCTTAAATTTTTTTTAAAAAAAGAGATATTATAAAAATGCAGTGAGGTGGTTCCAAATTGACTCCAGTTGATCTGGTTTTGTCAAAGGATGGGCAATCTACATGCATTTCAAAGGCTCCAATAGGAATCTAGGTAGATTATCATTGAAAAAATGATATAAGAACCCATTTAACATATTAATCAGTTAAAAACATACTGGAGGGAAATGCATTATCATGACAATTCAGTTTTGGATAAACAAAACAGTCATAAATTGTCCAAAAGCTGCCATTAATTCATGATCACCAATTTGGTAGTACAATTATCATCCTCCTAACACTGTTTTACAGAACTAAAACAAAGGAAAATCAGGAATCACTAACAAGAAACAAGCTGCCTATAATGAAGATAATTATGACCTTATTCAATTTGTTTAAATATTTACCGATAAATAGACAAATGTTCCAGAAAGACCGAAAATCTGAAAATTAACCATCTGACCTTGGATTTAACTATGATTGAAGCATCTATAATTTCCTTGTATCAAAAATGCTAGGTGATTGAAGCATTTATAATGTCCTTGTAAAAGAAAAGCTAATGGAATAGATTGTTTTCATCAATTATACTCTAGATTTTTGTTTCTTAGTCTATATATCAAGTTAATTTAGCTTTCTGATAGCTGATTGGATCATCTTTGACAAAAATAACTCTCAAATGATACAGAAAATGAAGAACTGACTACCAAGCCACCAACATTTGGAAGAAAATAAATCATCACATCACCGTCACTCTCTATAGACCCAAATCTAACAGGGAAATTGACCAAAAACACAAATAAGAAACTTTCTACCAAAACAGACTCCAAGCTCAATTACCATATTCTGTTCAAGTTTCTTCTAATTGGATGATGGCCTAAATCTAAGTTCACATTGCGTGACCATTATGGCACTCAAACAAGCCAAGTAGTCATGCAAACTGAATGATCCAGACGGATATACTAAGGCTAGAAGTATTTCTATAGCGGTCCAACCATTAATATCCATTTCCAAATCCTGCTGAGCCCGCGGTGTAAATCCTCTAGTCTGTTCCAATGGTTAAAACTTCCCGGAGAAAAGGAGCCCGGAGGAGAAAAAAAAAACAGAATTTTATCACTCTCACAAAGGCTCAAATTTCAAAAACACCCGGTACCGGCACAAGTCTACAAGGAAAGATCGCTCCATACCTTCCATATTGGAGAGAACCCTAGAGAAGGTGTCGAACGTCAGGATAAACCAAAAGAACCCTGGCAGCGTTAGCTCCCACACCACTCTCGCCATTTTCACCTCAAACCGTCCCGTGCCTTCTTACAGCAACCTGAAGTGGAAACCCATCCCGAACTCCAGAAGGAACAGCTCCAGACGCAAGGACCTCTCAATTAACCAGGATCCTCCGGCATTCCTCGGCAGAACTCCGCTGGACACTAAAATGGAAGCGGGACGCGGTGGTGGAGGCAACCGTTCACAGGATATCAATGCCACTAGGAAACTGTATGGGATTGAATCAAAGATCCCGACGACAAGCGCTTATCTGCTTCCCCTTCCCCGCTTCGCTTTTATTTTTCATCAGAGCTCATTTTTGGAGCTTTCTCTTTGCTCGGTAAGGCACAACCTGGACGGGGTTGCTGTCTCGTAACGAGCAGGAACAACAGATTGGGATCAACATAAAGCCATTCAACATCATCATTTGGACCAACTTGACGCCATCCATCTGCCACTATTGCGTTGTGAGTTGGAGTTTCCTGCCCCTTTGCCCGAATACAGATCCGGTGCGCAGTCAAACTAGATCTAGTCAGAACTTTTCGGATCTCCGCTCGCTCGAGGAACCTAAAACATAGCGATGGGTGTTCGGTTGGGGTACCTACACTGAAAGTAAACTAAAGCGCAAGAGAGTGGAATAGATGATTAAAGTAAGGGGGTGGGTCCCGGTCTCCGGTGTATACTTGTGCGGTCACTTTCCTATTTATCTTTTATTATTAGGATAATTTTCTCAACCTAGTGTACAGATTTACCACTGTCACTCTTCAAATCTTTTTACTTAGCTTTGATTATAAATTGCAGTCTAAAAATTTAAATTTTGTAAATATTTTATATTAATTGAAGTGCATATCCGGCCCGGGTTTGTGTGACCATGAGTACGTCACTTTCTAAAAATAAAGCGCACACGTTCTTTGACATTGAGAGATTTTCATACCTAATCCGTCAGCGGAAAATTTGCATATAACAATTGCTTACCTTATCGCCCTCGTGCTTGACTCCTTTGGTTGTGTTTACGCAAAATGAGTGCGTTCTGCCTTCTATAATAATTATTTTATTGTTAGGAAAATTTAAAAATGAAACGGCCATACAATTATACAAATATAACTACCACATATGGGCCTTTGATGGACCTGTTATGGACATCTACCACTACAAACATAAACATAGGTACTTTGCTTAAATCACGGTAGATTGTTTCATTGGGATTGAACTAATCAAATTTTTTTTAACAAATATATATATATATATATATATAGAATAAATGATATCAAAATTTTTTAAAGGGTCACTCTCCTTCTACCTTAAGTCTACAAAGACAAATAGCTTTTTCTAAAAAAAATCCAAAGTGATTTTTGGTTAGTCACAAAAATTATTCAATGAGCAATTGACAAATTACGCTAAATAAACATCCGTGAAGAAAAAGTAAGCTAAACAACATTTGATAGCCACCTTTGTTACAAAGATCATGGAAATGAACAATCATTTCTAAGAAAAACATATCAATATTGTGTTTAAAAGTCTTCTACTCTATGTTTTAGATCTTTTGTTATATATATAACATTTGATAGCGACCATTGTACAAATTAAACTCTAACCCTTATCAGATAGATAGAACAAGATAGAATTTATTGCTTTCTAAAGCCAACTGAATCACTCAACTTGCATTTTATAACATTTAATTTTAGCACGACTAATCTCATGTCACAGTTTTCAATATTATCTGATGTGATACTTTAGGCTCGACTCATGATTATATTTCAAATATGAGTCATTGAAGCTCAAGTGATGGTTGGTGCAATTTGATTTTAATTTTGATGTTTGCGTAAAATATTTAATTTTTAGATTTTGTGTTGTAATTGTTGATTTTAATTGTTTGACGTGCAACTAAATGTGTGAAAAATTAGATTATATAAATTTTAAAATTTTTTCTCAACAAAACAGTTGATCATGTCTGTCAAGCGGTCGGACGGACACCAGGAAGCGTCCCGCGCAGTCGGACAGAGAAGTTGTTGGTGATGTGGCGCTCTGACGCACTCGGCTCTGCAGGCGAGAGAAGA
>JBBPFQ010000038.1:6381228-6391588 GCA_037974815.1 Kaempferia elegans
GAATTCACTTAGAGGATATGGTCACCAATCTCACGTCACCTTAGGAGTTTTCCGCTCTATTTTTATTGTGTTTACTTGCATTCTTTTAGCATTTAGACTTGTTCGTGTAATAATTAGTCTTGTGGTGTATTTTTTTATCTTAGTTACGATACCTGTTGTATTTAAGCCGTGCTGCTACACAGTCAGTTATTTTATGATTTATGTAGTTTATTTTACGTTATTCGCTGTATTTTTATTTCAACCGTGTGGATTACTTATTATCTTGTGTGATTGTGTATGATTTCAACCGTATGGACTATAGTTATTATACTTGTACAGCCGTATGGCTATGTATCCCGATTTTATACATTGTCATATGGAGCGAGATGCTCTCCGTTTATCCGAGCATGACACTTTCTATTTTTAGAAATAATGGGGTTTAGAAGAACGATTGTAATCCTTATTGTTCAAAATTGAGCAAGTGATGATGCGATAGCGGATAAGTATGTGAGTCGAGAATGCGAATCAAAGTCGAGATTTATTCCAAAGCGATCTTATTTGTATTAAATGGACAAATATATTAGCTACGATAAGGGAACACTCCATGTTTCTATTACTCTCAAGTGGGTACTGCAAAAGATTGATAGACAATTAAATATTGATCAATAATTTAATAGTTGCATGCGTGTGCATGGGCTATCTTACCCTTAGCCAACTATATTTATTATGCATTAAGTTTTCATAAAGTCACTGTCTAGTGGCAGATTTGATTCCCCAAAATTGTAATTACGTTGGTTAGTTCGATCTACCGGTAAGGGCACTATCCGCACCCCATTCACATTAGTTCGATCCTACCGATAAGGGCATTAGTTCGATCCTACCGGTAAGGGACCACATTAGATAATTTCAAATCTCAATAATATTGCATGATTTAATATGATACGTCCGATCAGTAAATAAGATATAGGGACACAGATAAAATGGGACAGAGAATCCTAACTCAGGGTGCTATGTGTGCACATTTTCTTTAAAAAAACCATTTTTATTTAAACAGGGATTAGAGCATGCACATGTGGCACGTTCTGAATGGTTTGCAGGGGAGTGTCCACATCGGTAGAATTGAATTAACCCTATATGTCCTTTATGATGCTCCACCAAATATAATCTTTAATTTAGAATGCAAATTATGTGCAAGAATTATTACTTGTTTTTATATATAAATTGCTTATTTTAATTTTATATTATTAAAGATTTCTAAATGCCCCCTCAATAACATATAAATATGCTTCATCTAAATAGATTTTCTAGATGATTATATAGACAGAGAGTTGAATTGTGATTTCAGAATAACTTACTATTATTTGATTAATCAAGCTATTTTCTTAAATACCCTAATCCATCTTTACAATTGTTAATTATTCAATATTACAAAATATTAATTTATTTTTATTCTACTCCATATTCTCCATGGATATTTGTTATTGCTCTATTTTATTCTTTAAACTACATGATTTATCGAGAAAGATTGATCAAATTGAAGATAAGCCAACTAACTTACTAATGTCAACCAAGTGACTCAAATGAATGAAAAGGATTGAAACTACCTCGTTATTCAAACTAGTAAGAAAGATCAATCAGGCCAAGAGGGCTTGATGATATATATATGTTGGATAAGCTATATATGTTGATCCATAGATCAGGACAAGTGGACTGAGCATCATAATGGATCGAGTGAGACAACCAAATCAAACCCATTAATCATGTCTTTTAGACTTTAGCATTTTTGTAATAAATTTGGGACTTACTAATGCATTTCTCTTGGTTTGCCAACACTAGCTTTTATGAGTCAACAATTAGAATTAGTGACAATTTTATATGATAGTAAAAATATTATAGCAATTAAGGTTATTCATCGTATTTAACTATAAGAACATTAGTTAAATAAGAACATGAGAACATCCAAGAACAAGTTTATTGGATGTTTTGATGACACTATTGTATCATTAGAATTTAATTAGAACATACAAGAACATGGTTATTCACCTTATTTAGCCGAGCAAAATATTATAGGAAATGTTTGATATTGGAAATTGACATTCATTCATCAGAAAATTTTGTCTCAAAAAATACAACCAAAGTACAAAACAAAAATCTAATGATTTAGAAGGTGCCTCTTCACACCTTTTGTTACAATTTTCTCTAAAATTAATTTAAACCTCATCAAGATTTCATGACCATCTCAAACCATCCTAAAATCTATATCTTTGAACCAAGTTAGGACAGATTCAAAATTAAATTTTGTCTATGTTTAAATATTTTAATATCAAGAAAATTTAAGGTTGAATTTTGGTATCCATATGTGGATTTTACCTTGATCTAAGTGGTTTTATAAGTGCTCTTATAATTGGCATCCTAAGTATGTTTATAAGTGGTACCCTACCTTGTCCGTTTACACTAGTTATTAAGGAAATTCAAGTTTTGAATTTTGATATCTATATGGTTTTTACAAATGGTATTTGTCTTGTTTACTTTATAAGAAATTTTACAAGTTGTTTGTTGCTTCTTCATGAACGTTAAAGAGGCAGAAAATATAGTGTTTTAGTTAGAAAACTTCATTTTACCTAAATTGACTTAGAAAATGGATTTAAATCTCTCTAACTTAAATGGAATACTAAATATTAAAAAGGAAGAAATTATTAGTACTGACATCCCAAGTGGTCGAGTTCTACCAAATGATTGATATCTAGGAGATTAAGTTGTTGAGAATATTATTGATACAATCACACCTTGACCAAGTGGTTTTGATAATTGGTCTAAGTGTTAAAGTTAGATTAATGTGGTTTGTCAAGTAAATTTGATCAAATAGTTAGCAATGAGAGAAGTTTAATAAACGTTGACAGAGAAGAAGTTAAGGCAAGTCAAGGTTGATTAAATATTGATGATTAGAAATTCAAGTAGGACAAGGTTGATTGAATGTTTAACAAATGAAAACTTAGGTAAGTCAAGGTTGATCAGATACATTACAGAAAAAGTACTAAAGGTGATGTCTCTTAGCAAATGGAAGTTCTTCTATCAAGGTTAACTAGATAATAGACAAATGATAAAGGCTTAGAGCCTTACCTCTTGACAAAGGAAGTCTATGAGTCGAGATCTAATAGTGAGATCAAGAAGTTCAGGAGGATTGTTTTCTTTGTAAGATGAGAAAGTTTGGAGGTATGGCCTCTTGATAAGACAAAAAAGTCCCGGAGAAGGATAGTCTAAGTGAGATGAGAGTCTATGCGTATATTATTTTTAGGGTTTTTGGTAAGTTTGAGTTTTAAGTTACTTTGACTTAGGTGATGACTCAACCTTAGATGGTGATAGTCAATGATTCATTTGACTAAATTTTGGATTCAATCAACTAGTGTGTGAGTCAACTAGACAGTCAACTCAAGATATTTTCTAGTGTATATAATATTTTTATTCGAGATTTAGTCAACAAGGAAATTAGGCAAAAATCTAATAAAAAGTTAGAAGAAAATTATTGATCTGAAAGAAGAAGGTAGGAGCCATCAGATGGATTACGTGATCAAGTTGGTTAGTTAATTATATTGTGAATATAAGCAGTTGATTTAAGTATCTGTTGTCAAGCATTGCCAAGAATTAAATAGTGTCAAGCTGAAGGTTATGATATTATAAAAATAGTTGACTAAATAAAGGAGCAAGTGATAGTGTTGAAGCATAACAATTGATTGCTAGGCGAACTTGAAGGCTATAGATTGAGGGTCAAAAGAAAGGCTTAAGAGAAAGTTGAGAAGTGCTTTACATTCTTGCGCTCTCTTTATTTTATATTATTCTTATTTTTTATTATTTTACTTACAAGTTGACAGTCTTCTTGTTCTTACTTTAATCAAAGAATTGGAAGAGATTTTTTTTTTGTTTGGCCTTCGCAAGGATCTGAAAAGGAGAAAGAGGAATTTAAGGAGTAATTCTCCGACGAGTAGTAGGTTATAGAGTAGAAATTGAGTATTCTAAACCATTTAAATAGAAGTATTAGTCGTGTTTGTTGTGATGTCAGGGTGTCGTAGTTAGGTTCTCTGGTGTATTGTTGAGAATTTTTCTCTTTAATGGATAACATATCTGAAAATGTTAGTTATTAGAACGGATTTTCATGTATACTTTCCTGATTTATCCAAGTATCTAGTGAGAAACTTCTGTAGGGCTAGAGGAGTCATTTAGATTTTACGTTAATTATCTGACCTAGTTAAAAATTTTTTATTAGTCGTGCTTATTGTTCTTTTTTATGTATTTGTTGTGCAACTAATCCAGAGAAAACTTGAGTTGAGAGATTGTTATTTTAAGTCCTGGTACCATTCATTGGCTTACAATCCCAAGTCCCTGATCGACTTTGTTAACTTGAGTTTCGTCCTTTATGGTGATTGGTGAAGTGTCTTCCTCATCATTTTTATCATTGGTATCTACAAATTATTGCTTTCTAAGGTTCTCTATAAATCAACAACAAGTCCCTATAACTTTAATTTTTATTTATCTATCTCTATATGATCCATGAAAAAAAAATAGAATGTTCTTCCTTATGCACTAGTTATTGTTCAGGCTAATAGTCCTCGTGATTTAATTTACCTCATTCGTGTTGGCCTTGGGTCGGATTGGCAGAGATGCTAGGGCGAGCGAATCACCTTTTTTTTGCCACTATGAAAAAAAATATATAGAAATATGTTATTAATAATGTAATATGACTTTGTCCTCAAATGGGAACAAGGAGTACTGTCAAAGAAACTTAAGTTAGGAGACATTCAAATGGTTGAATTTGGTTCAATTGGATTCAGTTGGCCAAGGTAGATGGAAGCTACTGCTAGTTGATGCAGAGTTATGAGTTGACATAGCTCGGTGTTTCACAGTGGATGGTTTTCGGAGAAGGTGGCAGGGTGGGTAGTTGCGAATTGAATTGGAGAAAAGGCTTGGGATGGATGAAATGAGGTCGGAGAATCTTTGAGACGCGAACAACTGTGTATCTTTCAAAGATTCCCAAAATACTTCCAAATGATTAAAGCTTATTCCCTTTTATGTCTTTCAAAGATTACCCAACCATTGAATGATTTACTTGTCCTCCATTGCATAGCTCCTCTGGTCCAAATTGGTTCAATTTTGTTTCTCTAAATCATTTCTCTCTATTTATAGAAATAATATTTTTGTTTGTACACGTGCCACTCATCTAATAATTATAAAATTAGTATATTTTTAAATCCACGTCAAGTCCAATCACTAGGTGTGACTTGTTGTCGGGGTTGAGTGTCATGGTTAAGCTTTCATATGATAAGGATCTAAAGTTCGAGACTCAACTGTAGTGTATTATTGAGAATTTTTCTTTTTAATGGGTAACGGACCTGAGGATTTTTTCATCTCATGGATCCTATGTGCACTTCCCTTATTTACCTTAGCGGTCGGGGGAAACTTTCATGGGCCCGAACCGGTCGCCTTAGGTTCGACGTTGTCTTGCATAATTAATTAATTTTTTATTACCTCAATGGGTAGGGTGTCATGGTTAGACTCTCCTGTGATAAGTCAGAGATTTAAAGTTTAAGACCTAGCTTCGACTATTATTTAGAATTTTTCTCCTTAATAGGTAGCGCGCCTGAAAATGTTGGCTCTCAGAGTGGATCACCAGTGCACTTCTCTAATTTACCTAGTGATCAATTGAAAACTTTCGTGGGACCAAATCAATCACCCCAGATTGAATGTTACCTGACTTGATTAAATATACTATGTACGACTTGTTAAGTAATCACAATGGTAGTCTTGGAATCCAATTTACCGACATCCTAAATTACTTGGCCTGCAAATGAATTACCTGACCTGATTAATCATACTATAAGCAACTTATTAAGCCGGCATCCTAAATTACTTGACCTACAAACAAGTTAGCTGACTTGATTAATCATACTATGTGCGACTTGTTAAGTAATCACAAATGGTAGCCTTGGAATCTTACTTACCAGCATCCTAAATTACTTGGCCTACAAACGAAAGTTTGAATCTTTTCATGTATGGTACCGTATCATTAATGCAATTTCTTATATATATTTTTTTAATTTGAATATTCAAATCTTACTATCCAATCAATTTTGTAAGTGTTCGATTTAATCCCATAAAAAATTTTCATCTGTATGAGAGTTAATCAAGTGTAGATATATCCTGATAAACAACCTAATTAAGTCATAAGTTTTTCAAACTCCCCAAAGGTAATGTACCTTATATGAGATTTAAATCTTTGTTACCTAAGGAGTCTGTTTTACCTCTTACCATTGCACTGTAACCCTAGACGCATTTGTTATATGTTTCATTTGTTTTGTGTGAATTTTTCCCTTGTTTTTTTTGTTGTTAGCTTTTGCAACATATAAGTTTTTTTTTCTATAACGCGCAACAACTATGATAAAACAAATATTTATATTACAATTAGGAGTGTCAAAAATGAATCCGACCCGATGACCTAACCCGAGTCGATCCGAAAAAAATCAGGTTCGAGTTGGGCATTTTCGGGATTGGGTCGGGTTCGGGTTGGTGGATTTCTGGTTAGGTTTGGTTTGGGTCGGGTCCCCGTTGACCCGAATTTAGGAGTTAGTTGAATTTTCAGGGTTAAATCAAATTTTATTTTAAAAATTAAGATGTTTTATGTATATTAATATCAATGTTAATATAATAGTGATGGAGTATTGAGATAAAAGTGAAGAATTATTGGGAAAATGATCAAAAAAGTTATTTTGGATCGGATTATATGAGTTATTCGGGTTGAGTTCGGGTAATCGGGTTGGCCGGGTTCGGGTTGAGAGGTTTCGGGTTGAATTCGGGTTCGGGTCGGGTTCGAATTGAGAGTTTAAAAAATAAAAATTTCGTAACCCGATCCGAATCTGACCCGATCCACCTGAATTGATATCCCTAATTAAAATGATATCAAAATTCTAGCAAAAGCCTCCTGTATTTTCAAAAGAACTATATTAGAACGAAAATTATTAAAAAGGATTCTTGGGTAGTTTTGTCCAATGCTAGCCCTAACACTGTTATGAACATGTCTTTCCTAATCAAAGATCTAAACTATAAAGCATGAATCCAATTCCAAAAAAATTAAAAAATTAAAAACATTCCAACAACAAGAAGGAAACTATAAACCCATCATCGATCATTAATTTTGATGATCGTTCTGCCTTTTCTTATTCATTCTTCCACTGAAATTTCAACACAATGGAGCATGGCTTCCACACAAAAGAAAAACACAGAAAGATCAAGACTCCAATGGTCAAATACCAAGCTAGAAACAGATCGCAGATCTGAATTTGCAAACGAAGAACAAACGAAACACCAAGAAATTAAACCAAGGAGAGAAGGTAGCAGTGATGCCCACAAAAGCCAAGTATTAGACTTGCCTATACATGCCCTTGAGATCTCTAACTTTTCTTCCTCAGCTTCCACCTCCCATCATGCTGCTGCTTCTTGTGTCTGATCCTGTCAAGATCCCTCCTCCTCTATAACTGAATCTGAATCTTAATTTTCCGATCCGTATAACAAGTCCTGCCATCGGCCTTTAAGCTTCGACCAATGGCTGAATGGGAAAAGACACGAGGGTATTCAAAGGATTGGTAGATATTGGAAATATCCAGTTTAAGTCTAGAAGGAATTCATGAAGAGGAGAATTTTGTTTGTCATCCCTCCATCATTGCCTTATGAGAAAGTCTCATGATTGAGGCTTACACCTCTTTAGGTCCTTAGAGTACTGTCGACTAGCTAGGCCCACAGGAGTATCAACATTATGGCCGAGAAACAAATTATCTATGAATTAGGCCACTTTCCTAACTACTGAGCGTGGTCGTCTTTTGCCAACTTATATGTGTTTTATGTCACATATATATGTTTTGTACCATAATTTTTTAATCCTTAGGCGACAATGCATCAAGAAATGGGTAGCTTTAGAAGACAAATATTACTATGATATTGATAAATTTAAATTTGTTTCCTTTTCCCCCTTTATCTGGAAAAGGAGGAATGGGATGGAATTGATGAATGCTTTCCTTGCATTTGCTTTTTGGATATGGATTCCAGAGTTGGAAAGTCATTCTTTGCACAATCTAGTCATAGGGTTTTCTTCACATCCACTGAATGGTGTTTTTACTCAGAAACTTTAGCAACAGTTCATCTTAAATAGGAAATATACTAACTTTCTCAGTATTTCTTTAATTATAAGTTGAAAAGTAATGACTAAGCTAGGAACAATACATATAAAGTTTGTGGTTATTCCATGTACCCTTTTCAGCCTTAAAAGTTTCACATTATTAACTAATGAATGAATCTAGGCATCTAGCATAACAGTTTGAGATTTTAATGATTGCAATATCAATTGTTATTTCAAAAATTCTAACCCTAATTTTATGAAAAATCTTGCTAGAAAAATTTGAAAAACAATTTTCTATGTAAGTCTTTTAAATATTTATTTATTTGTATATCACTTTGACAATGTTAAAATTGCAAAGAACTATTTTATCACTTATGGTTCAAAAATCTTCTACATTATTTACTTAAATGTTTATATATTACATTTTATTACAATATTTTTATCTTGAAAGGCTTCAGCCATCAAGGGCACCCTTTTTGGTTTGCCTCATCCTGAGTAACCTCCGTGTCACATGTCATGTATCAATGGCCTCTTAATTAGAGAGTGAGTAAAAAAGTATGGGATTCATATCTCATAAAAAGTGTAGAGCTCATGTATCACATACACATTATATTAACTCATTCATTCTTTTTCATTCATTTTAACATTAACACTTATTATTATGATGCAGTCCACATGTCATGTACATATTATTTTAATCTCATCAAAAAAATATACCATAAATTTTATTTTATTTATTAATTTTAATTTTATAATTTTTAATTTTTAATTAAAAAAACTCAACTGGTATTTTTTTTTTTGATAAAATAAACCGAACACGTTAATTGAAATGAACACATTCAACGGGTTACCTCACGACAATACGCTCTACATATAATAAAATAATATGTTGAACTATTTCAACAAGTCTGAGGTATCCAATTAACATCTGATGTTCGTACAATAATATCTACAACTCCTCTGGTAGGAAATTATATATTCTATTAAAGAAAGTCCTTCGTATAAATTATTTTAAATGGGTAAATGAATCATTTGTCCTTAGTGGTCCGATATTAATCCTTTCATACCCACTAATTGATATACCTGAGATGCATTTCTTTTAACTCCAGAAAAGGATAAGTCGCACGAAAATTAGGATTCATTTTTTATCTCAAATATTCACTTGTAGCATATCATATCTCAATGGATTGATATAATTTTTCTGCTACGTGTACATTCTCTAAAATAAAACTTTGTTGTTCATTGTCTTGGACTAACCATCCCTTCAGAGTGATTATTAAAAGATCATCAATTTCTAATGAGATAGATGTAGCAGTGGCTAGCTGGAAACCAAAGTTTTTATTTGATTGAGGAATGATCGATAAACTTGCTTATAAGTGTTGGTGCCCCAAACTAGTTTGATGTGACCAACCTAGTTAGGTTAGGTTCTGTGTGTTTCTAACCTTGTGACTAAGTGTGCAAAAACTTAGAATCACAAGAAGTCTAGCAAAAGACGCAATAGACGAGAATGATGGCGCGGGAGAGAGCCGACAGGCTCGGCACATCCGAGGGACGCGGGAGTTGCAGAAGAGTACACCGACAGACGAGAAGGACGTGTGCGACGTTCCGAAGGACGAGAAGTCAAGAGGAAGGTTGCTCGAGGGGAAGGATGGAAAATGAGTTCGGATGAGCCCTATTCCGGATGACCGAGATCACCTAAGCAACCGGAATTGATCTGGAAACAATCAAAATCAACCGGAGAAATAATCGGAGCTGTCAGTAAGAAAGAAGATACTTACAAGAAGCTTGGAGATGCCCTCGCGCATCCTGCATAGGGAAGGCACCCTCATCAAACTGAGGGCGACCTCGCACCTAAGGAAAGGCGCCCTCATCAAGCTGAGGGGGCCCTCGCTCCTGAGGGAAGGCGCCTTCGCGCAAGTCAGCGCTGTTTGAATGGCTGGATAAAGTTTTATCTTCCGCGATAAAATTTTACCCCCTTGAAGGCACTCTGGACAACCTGGAGGTACCCTTAGCCTTCGGGATATGATTTCCAAAGCCTATATAAAGACTCCTAAAGCTAGGAATCTAACAACAACTTCAACACAACTCTTGTAATCATTTTCTAGTTTTTTTCTGAACTTTCAAAGAGTGTAAGAGGTTTCTCCGTCTGCAAATAAGGAGTTTTTTTACTGAGCTTCATTTGCCTTGAATTAACAACCACCTACTTTGTAACCAAGTAAA
>JBBPFQ010000038.1:6430643-6452209 GCA_037974815.1 Kaempferia elegans
CAGGGGTCACATGTAAAATTAAAAATTGTAATTCACAGTAAAAAATTCCATGCTTACAGAGGTCACATGTAAAACTAAAAATTGTAATTCAAGTCAAAAATCCCATGCTTTAAAGGTCACATGCTTACACAGTCAAAAATTCCATGCTTCAATCCAAACAAAAAACATTATAATTCAACATAATCAAAATAAGTTAAAACATAAAATTAAAAATCACAAGACATGTCACGTGTAAATTACAAAGAAATAGAATAATGACCACTCCATTTACAAAAATCTAATAATTCATAAGAATTACATAAATGATCTCGTCAGATCTTTACCATTCATTAAACATGTGATCTTTACCATTCATTAAACATGTCATTGGCTAAATTATCTCACCAATTGCTAAATTCAATTGAAGTCTCAATGGTTAACACAACATTTTAATAAATTTCATTAACTCCATCTTGTTGACTATCCAACCTTCTCTCCAACCTTCTTTTTGCAAGATCCCCAAACATTTTTCTCCTTATAAAATTGTGAAGAAGGTAACATGCCATAATAATTTGATTTTGAGTTCAGATAAGATAATAAGCTGGACTTCTAACTATTGCCCAACGTATTTTAAGTAAACCAAAGCATCTCTCTATCACATTTCTAGTAGCTGAATATCTGAATGTTTCATATTGAAAAACTCTTGAGGACTTCTAGGTACTCGACCTTCTTTCCATTCATTTAAATGATATCTTTGACTCTTATATGGTGCTAAAAAGCCTTTACAATTTGTGTAACCAATATCGACAGCTTATTAAATCCTATAAATTGAATAAATGTATTAAAATATATCACAAACTCAAAACATAGTAAAATATTTAGGATATTTTAAAAAATTAATTAGTAAATCATGTGGGACTTTTAATCTATTTTCCTTGTGATTGCATCTCGTAGTACTTTACTATTTGTTGTTGAACCTTTCCATCCAAAAAATACATGTAAATTGCAGATATTGGGAACAAGCAACAAGCATATTAGTAGTAATTTCACTATTTCTTGTCTGATATCTATGTGTATCCTTTGTTGATACTCTAACTTAATGTGTATTCCATCTAAAACTCCTAAACAATTCTAAAATGAACAACCAAAAGAAAATAAGAAAAAATATCATAAATCGTAACTTTAAAAACAAATATAATAATTACCTTAAACCATTTCTATCTCCAATCTATTAAGTTTGCAGCAATTGGCTTTGGATATTCGAAGAACACATTTTGTAAATGAATAACATCATTCAAAAATCAAGAAAAATGTCTACTAATTGTTTCATCAGACCTTTTGAATCAAAATTGTATAGTTCTATTCTTGACATGATGAGCTAGCAAGTGTAATGACATTGCTACTTACTCATTTACCTTCATATATCTTGTTCCTTTCATGCCCCTTTACTTTTGAGCATATAACAAAACTTTGCAAAATTACTCCTATTTGTTCTTAGATGTGCTATGCAAGTAGTGTCACTCTCATATGCTAAATTATATATAACTCCTCTCTTAGCAAAAACGTCATTCACATATTGTCTTTTCAAGCAATACGATCTATTACGTCATTAGCTCCACTAAAATACAACACATTAAAAAAAATCAATTCACTATATTCAAGATCTCAAACCAATGCATTAACACAACAACTAGTTTACTTGTTCTCATTATATTCTTGGTCTTTAAATTAAGATGAGTCATAGCTGCAAAATAAATAAGACCAATAAATGAAAAGGTCGAGGCAAGCAAGATACTAATTTTGATAAAAACATATAACAAGGTTTGAAAATGACATATATTTATAACTGCACTAAAAAAAATACATGTATTCAAGGTGTTGACGGTGGTATACACAGAATGACCATTACAGCATTTTTTCCTTCTTTTTTTGTGTTACATTGGTGACTTCAAACCATGAGTTGTTTACACCTATTTAGTCAACCTCATGTCCTCATTCGCATATTGGCTATGTAAGTGTAAGGTGTTGATGCAACACACTTGAGATAATTGATATAGTGATACTTGATGGAGCCAACATGTAATACCATTCACATATTGTAGACTGGGAGACTGTATGGGATAATACCGACATGTCTATATTAATGCTCACTAATTGGTGTCTTCATATAGTGGTCTTGCATTAGTTCTAATGTTCACTCACATGAATGTTAACACCTACACAACAAGAAATTATAGTATTTGTTATAGCAATTGATCCTGTTTGCGAGCGGGGAGATGAACACCAGGGATGTTGCCTTCCACGTGGAGTTAATGGGAGTCAACATGAGGGGAACCTGTGCGCTATTCAAAATAATTCGAAGAGGAACATTAGCAGCTAAACAAAGGAACAAGGAGAGATGCCCCCTTGTTTGGTCCTCCGATGCTCAAGTTAACTCAACGTAGAAGATGAAGCGGAGAATGAAGAAAGATGAGATTGATTAGATTTTTCGTACCTCCATTGCTTGTGAGGGGTTATATTTATACATGGAAAATAGGAAACACTAGTTGAGGGTTACCCTGAATAGCTCCGGCAATTTATAACACCCGATTCCCTTCCTTAATGAGTTTTCCTTAATTGAGCGCGTCATCCGTACATGTAAGATTTGGAAACTCCCTTCATACAAGGAATTACTGTGCTTATTTCTGACAGCGAATATTTTCCTGTCATTTGATGTGCTAGGCGACAAAGAAGACCAATAGCTTTTAAGGGCGGTCAGGTACTGCACATAAGTGACTACCTTTTAACCGACTGACTGCTCTTCTTGATATAGACGGACATCTTGTATAACTAGATTGTTGGAGCAATCTTACCCTGAATTTTTAATGTGTTGATAGTTATTTAAGTTTAGTATAATATGTTGTATTTAACACGAATTGCAAGTTTGCAGGATAAGATAAGTCAAAGGAGGTCGATGATCGGATTTTTGGCAAGAGAAGTTTATACAGGTCGGAAGACCGGATGTAAGGCAAGATAAGTCCAAGAAGGTCAAACACTGGATTCTTGGCAAAGAAAAGTCCTTACAGGTTGAAAAACCAGATGTAAGGCAGGAAAAGTCCAAGGAGGTCGAGGACCTGATTCTTGGTATGGAAACTCAAAGATCAGTATACTCCAGGTATAAAGTCCAATGAGCTTATGAGGTATATTTTATCTTATATATTGAAATTATAGAATTGCGCAAAAAACACAACGGGTTGATCAACTGATCGATTAGGAGGAACCAATCGATCAAGCGATCGATCAGTCTTTAAATGCGCAAATTAAAATCTCACAGAGTCTGTCTGGATCGATCAGCCGATCGATTGACACGCGAAAATCACAAAAATTCCGTGAGTTGATCGATCAATTGATCGACTAAATCATATTCAGTCTAAACGTAGTCCAATATGTTTCTTCCATTCTCTTAAGTCTTACTATTCTCCAAAACTCTAAACTCATAACCTCTATCGATATGGAGAAATTATTTTAAAAAAATTTTCTTCTTTACTTTTGACCCTATCAAAGTATCAATATATTTTGATTAAAATTCATTAATAACTTAAATACTTCTGAAATCTTGACATTTTCGTATCAACAAGGTCAAAAGCGTGCAAGAAAATTATTATTGTCTTATAGTAAATCAAAGGTATTTATGTCCAGACATGACATGGTATTAAAAGTAAAAAAGAAATTGATTTTAAAAAATAATTTCTGTAAATTAATAGGGGTTATAAATCAAGCCTATTGAATAAAATTTGGATTGAAATTGACTAATTATCTAGGTCACCAATGAATTTTAGTAAAGACTCATTGATGATTAGAGGGCGCTTGGTATATATTTGAGAATCAGAATGGTAATAAATTTGATTGAGGGGGAATGAATTTAGTGATAACCTAGGGGGTGTGGGTTATGAAATTGGGGGTATGAAACCCATACATGAGTTCTTATTCCCGTCTACCAAGCATCAAGAATGGGAATGAAATAGATTTCATTCCCATTCCAGCCTCCAAAACCCTCCTACCAAGCACCCCCTAAATGTTTATGAAATTTTAAAACTTTATCATGACAACATCAGAAGAGTGCAAGAGAGGTATCGATGTTGGTTTAGAGTAAATTAGAAATGTATTAATTCAAATATGATATTGTGCCAAAAGTAGGAAGACTGAATTTTTTTTTTTTAAAAATATATTTTTAAGTGGATAGAGATCACAAATCAAGAGGTCCATTAATATATTTTGATCAAAATTAATTTTGAAATCTTAAAATTTTAGTCCTGATAAAATTTGAAAGAGTCTAGGAATGCTGTTGGTGTTACCGTGTTATCGCAGGTAAATCAGAGATGCCACATGCGCACAAAGCAAAACACGTTGAATTATTTATTTATTTTTTAAATCGATAAGGGTTATAAATTAAGATATATATTTTTGAAATACGTTGAAACTCAATTTATTGAATAAAATTTGGATCGAACTGATTTATCTAGTTTAGTTTTGCGTCGCTTCAATGATTTTCAAATCTTAAATTAGACGCTTCATTATTATTGTTAAATTTCAGTGAGAGGAGGAACTACCACTGCAAAGTGCAAACCCCTTCTTATTTTCGGCATTTCATCGCCGTGCTTTTTGATCTCGATTCCTCTCCGTCTCTGCTCTCGTCGTCCGATTCTGGTTCTCCTCTTCTTTCCCTGGGTGCGATCTCTGGTCCTTTGTTAGGGTTTCCAGTGTCCTCCGACGCTGGCTCATATCCAGCGAGAGCTCGAGCTTAGAGAGTGAGATAGAGGGCGAAGTGAGCGACGAATCCTCGGCGGAATTGTTTCATTTAAAGTCCAAAAGCTCCGGCTGCTTCGTATAGAATATCTTGACTGGATAAATGGCAGAAGATCTTGTTCGAACAGGATCCGGTCAGCTACTGGAGTAAGAGAATTTTTTTGTGGTGAGAATCTAGGTGTTTTGGGGTTTCGAGGCTTCTTGATTCTATTGGAAAATTGAGATTTTAGATCTTATAGGGGTTTGCAAGTAGTGCTTTAGTTTCGTAAGGAACTAATATAATTGTTGTCGTATTTAAATTGCAGCTATCTAACTCACTGATCCTGAATTTAGGGTAAGATTGTTGATTTTACATTTTCGGTATAGATACTGATTTCACTGTTTTTTCTTGTTGCCGATTTTGATCCTTACTTAATTTACTTTAAATCTTTGCGTCATACATTATATTAGTCTTTGTGAGCATTTTTGAAATTATATTAAATAAAATTAGTGAAATTCCTTAATTTGAGTGTTATTCTTCCCACCTTTTGCGTTCGCGTAAATATTTTTGATATTGGATTCAGGTTTGGCTGTTGCTGTAAGTCATTTGTATAGATTTTTTTACTGTTGCTTAAGGAACAAGCATCCTCTTCTCTAGTTAACTAATTTGATGGAGGTGAATGCTGTAAAATAAAGAAGATTATTATTAATCTTTCATTCTCTCCAACCCTACTAATTTGATGGAGGTGAATGCTGTAAAAGAAAGAAGATTATTATTAATCTTCTACTCCATTCTCTCCAATCCTACTAATTTGATGGAGGTGAATCCTGTAAAAGAAAGAAGATATTATTAATCTTCTACTCCATGCTCTCCAATCCCACTACCTGATTCTATGTGATCGTTACTGGATTTATCTTCAAACGTTTCCTGATCATTTTTTTTTTTTGACTTTCTGTAATACAATACCATCCATATATTATCCATTTACGTTAATTACTAATCATATAATTATGTTATCATCTATATAAAAGAAGAATTATATATTTTCATCATAACATATCAATACAATAATTATTTACTGACTCTCATCTAATTTTTATCAAGAGATTGACATCGAGAGGAAGTCATCAACACCAGCTCCCTTCCCTTTTGACACCATTACAACCTCCCACTTAGGCTTCTTCAATATTCTCTATGGCACACTCTTTCATCACAAAACCACTGGTTGCTAGCATTGAGCCCAGGCTACTCTTGCGATGCATGATCTTGTATCCCCTTATCATCACTCTTGCCATGCATAGTCATGTATCCTGTTTCCTTTGCAGTTGGCATTGCAACCTTGGAGATTCCCTAGGTCACTACGATCTGCATCACCATAATTGCTCTTTGTTAAATTAAAGCATTAGTCTATATCCACTGCATGCATCATCTGGGAAATCCGTTTGTTATCCTTTCATTCTATTAGCATATGCACCAATCATCTGTGAAGCATATAGATCATTTGATTGACATTGGTGATAATTCAGGGTCCATGGACATGTCATAGATATCTCGTAATCCCTAAGCTTGTAGATCATTCTAGGCCAAGTGTGTTATTTGATCTTGGTTCAGTAATTTGAAAACATTTAGTGTCTAACAGTCATCCATCCATGCTCAATGCAAACTGAAGATAGGGCAATGTTAAAGATGGGATATTATTCTTAAACTCCTACTTTATTCACTTTGATCCTCATACCTGATTGTTAGTGCAATTGTCCCCCGGTCAAGTTGACCATTAACAATGTATGCGAAGATTGTTGGTGCAATTGTCCCCGGGTCAAGTTGACCCGTTTGACTAAGCTGAAGTTGGCAAAACTTGAGGTTCGATGTTGGACAATAGATGGAGTGTCCATTTTGGAGATTGTTGAACATAAGTCAAGTAGGTCAAAGTTGACCGAATACTTGACAAGGAAAGTCCTAACTGGAGTTAGGCAAGGGCAAGTCTAACGGGAATGTTGGTAGAAGAGGAAAATCCAAGTGGGTCAATGTTGACTGGACACTTGATGTGGAAAGTCCCGGTGAGTGAAATTGGGTAGATTAAAAGTCCTGGTGAGTGAAGCCGGATAGTTGGAAATCCAGGTAAGTGAAGCCTGGTGAAAGTCCTGGTGAGTGAAGCCAGACAGCTAGAAAATCCAGGTGAGTGAAGCCTGGTGAAAGTCCTGGTGAGTGAAGCCTGGTGAAATCCCTGGTGAGTGAAGCCTGGTGAAATCCCTGGTGAGTGAAGCCTAGTGAAATCCCTGGTGAGTGAAGCCAGACAGTTAGAAAGTCCTAGTGAGTGAAGCTAGACAGTGAGGAAATTCAGGTGAGTGAAGCCCGGCGAAGGCCCTGGTGAGCGAAGCTAGACAGATGGACAATCTATATGAGTGAAGCCCGATGAAAAGCCCTAGTGAGTGAAGCTAGGCAGTGTGAAAGTCCTTGTAAGTGAAGCCAGACATTGGGAAATCCAGTTGGGTCACGGAGGACTGGACACTTGGCCTGAGACGACAAGTCCAAGTGGGTCAAGGTTGATCGGACACTTGATACATGGAGAAAAGTCCAAGTGGGTCAAAGTTTTGACTGGACACTTGGTGACGAAGTCCTAGCAGGTCAAGATTGACCGGATGTTAGGTACGAGGAAGCCCCAATAGGTCACGATTGACCGGACGCTGGACAAGGGAACCCTAAACTTGAGTTAGGCAAGTTAGGGTGGCTCAATCGATACCTGATCGATTGAACCAGAGCCCAATCGCGTAAGGAAACAAAATGGTTCCCAATCGATCAGCTGATCGATTGGGACACTCCAATCGATCATTGGTTTTCTCGTGATGTGTCTCAAGTGCACGGAAGCGCTTTGGATCGATTGACTAATCGATCCAACTGTTCCAATCGATCAATTGATCAATTGGGATCGTGTTTCTCGTGAAGGCGCGAGATCACATAATGCCTCTAAATTGATTAGTTGATCAATTGATCGATTGGATTATGACCGTTACACACAGGAGTTTTAAAACGTGAGGCTGCTGTGATGCCGAAATACTCCTTCCTCTCCACTTCTTCTCCACCAGTTTTTGCCGATTCAAGAGCGAAGTGCTGTTGCATTTTCGAGTCTATAAGAGGCGATCATAAGCTACGCAAGATCAAGCAAGAAGAGGTTTCCAATTGTATTTATATACATTGACTTCTTATTTTGAGTTGTATCTTGTGTGAGTTTTGTACGATGTTTCTCCACCTCCGGAGTGTTTCCGAGGAAGGTTTTCATAGTGGAGTGTGTGCTCGGGTGTAAATCCTTGGATTAGTCACCTTTTCTTGAAGTGGATACCAAGTAAATCCTGTGTGTTAGCATTGTAGAGGCTTGCGTCGTGTTTTATCAGTTGCAAATCATTTCCGACGAAGTGAGATGAGCTATTCACCCCCCTCTAGCTCCGGAAGGTCCCAACACCGATTAGCTATGATAATCCTACTTGATTTGTTCTAATTCCTTTTGGATTCCTCTCCTCATTGTGGGTTGCACAGTTGGATCGGGCTGTCCTGGGAATCTCATTTTACCTAGGCTGTTGTGGTCACTAACACATATTTCATTGGATCAGGTAAGCTTTTCCTAAAGTTTCTCTTTAATTTTATTGTAATTTCCCTTTTAGTTTGTATTGATATTAAAGCTATCTTCCGATACTGTCTCTTTGGCACAACTTACCAATGAATCTAGAATCCAATTCATGAAATGGCTAAAGAACAGTGTCCTCGTCAACCTGGACGCATCTTTTTCAAATGCAATTCTTGTTTTTCTTACTTGGTTATAAGTTTCCAGTATTGAAATTTCATTTTTTGTTTAAATGGGACATGAATTTATTATTGTAGCAGTTGACGTTGTTGATTCTATTCAAGGTTAGTATTGATCCCTGAGTAAACTTCTCTTGCCAGGCTCCTTCAATAGAAGTCCATCTCTTCTGAATTTTACCAATTAGATTGAGGCTTTTATTTGAGGCAAGCCAAGCTCCTGCTAATGACTTGGAATTTTCTGCTATAGTGGCTTCAATTTTGTAATCCACAAGCAAACGAGGAATTTCAATCAAAATGCCTACGTTGTGGGGGAAATTTTCATCTAAAGATACGAAAAAGAAGAAGTTGAAAGAAAATTTCATTGATACATTGCATCGTTTTATAAGTCCAGCTGAGCATAAAGAAGGCTCAAGAAGGATTGACCGGCATAGTAGCCATGCAATTTCAGAGAAGAACTGCAGATCCAGTTCAAAGTCACAATCTACATCACCCTCTTCACAAGTGTCTCGTTGTCAAAGTTTTGCTGGTAGGCCAAATGCCCTACCACTTCCTCTTCCAGATATAAAGTCAGGCATTACTCGCACACCCTCTGAAGTTCATAATCCAAGACCAATATTGGAAAAACGTGGAAAACCACCATTGTGTTTGCCACTTCCAAAGCCTCATCGCATTCCAAAAGGACTTGATGATTTTGATGGAGAATTGGCCACTGCTTCAGCTTCTAGTAATTGCTCGATTGATAGTGATGATCGATGCGATTCTCAACTTCAAAGTCCTGTAGGCAATGACCTTGAAAATTCCAACAAAACTATTGTAGATAATCATTTCAGGTGTGGTACTATATCTGCATTTTTATTTTTATTTTCATTTTTAGCTAATGTTATTTCAACTTCTATGCAACCTAATGTTGCTTATCTTTTCAAAGTTTGCTGCAAAAGGATCAGTTTTCTCCAAGGAAAATGTGCCCAAGAGAGATTGCTAAGCCAACAAATTTTATATTTGGAAACCAAACAACATCTTCACCCATGTGGGGTGTTCCAAATAGTTATCGGTCTAATATGCAAACTTCTCGTAACAGTGCTACAGGAAGTGCCCCAGATAGTTCTATGTCAAGTCCTTCAAGAAGTCCTATGAGGGTTTTATGTCCTGAGCAGGTTCCAATATCAGCATATTTACCAACAAAGACTGTTAATGATGTAACATTCAATGGATCTGGCCAATGCTCAAGTCCAGGCTCGGGACAGACATCCGGGCATAATTCTGTAGGTGTAGATATGCTGGGGCAGTTTTGGCAACATAGTAGAGGTAGTCCAGAATGTTCTCCCATACCTAGCCCAAGAATGACAAGTCCTGGTCCGAGTTCTAGGATACATAGTGGAACTGTCTCTCCACTTCATCCACGGGCAGGAGGAACTGCACCAGAATCACCTACAGGTAGAAATGATGATGGAAAGAAACAACGTCATAGATTGCCTCTCCCACCAATAAATGTTTCTCGCAATTCTCCTTTCTCTTCAAGTAATTCTGCTGTTACTACGCCAATATCTCGTAGTCCTGGAAAGACAGAAAATCCTGCAAGTCCAGGATCACAGTGGAAGAAGGGAAAATTGATTGGTTGTGGAACATTTGGACATGTTTATGCAGGTTTTAACAGGTAATATCCTTCTATTAATTAAGGTACAAGTTTCAACTTGTTGTACCTTATTAAAATTCTTCTGATTAGATCTGCCATTATCCATGATTAAGCTTGTCAAAAAGTTCTTTCATATGATACTTGCTGATGGATGATTATTTGGTTGACATTTTTTATATTTGAGCTATATTATTGTTGAATTTGGATTGAAGTTAAATTGTCTACTTGCATAAAGGTACCGTTAATTAGTCACTATTAAGGAACTTCAAAGTTAGATCTCAGTTTGAAATACAACATATTTTCTCAGCCGAGGTCAAGGTTTAGACTACATTAGCAACATTTTTTGGCAATGACTTTTTGAGAACAATTTGGGTTGAGTTCATAGACTTCTAGTGTTCAATAAACTCAGAGATCTACGCGAGCAGCTAATTCCTTTATTGTCAATTACAGATTAGCATACTTCTGTCCTAGGTAGACATTGAGAGATGAGCATCATTTACTGTCCCTTTAAATCTCTATTTCTTCCCATGTCTATTAAATAAACACTTCCACATGCATTCACAATCTGATGCTCATATAATCATCCTTGCAAATCTATGGGTAACCCCATATTCAAAGGGGAGTGCTACTACTAGGGTCAGGGATATGGGCTAAGGTCACAACCTTGAAACTGCGGGAAGCCTTTATATTTGTGTTTGGTGATCATTCATGAATATCAACCACTAGTCTGATGAAGGATATAGATAACTTTGCGTGCAAGCTTGAACTAGTAGAGCCAATGGAAACACCTTGGAATTATTTCATGGTAAAAAATAGTTTCATTTTGTAAATCCACATAATTTATCAACAATCCTAAATTTTTTGTTGGTTTGCCATCTTCACCTTGTATACAAATTTTACTGATTCCTCATAACTTTCCATGTTTTTTTAAATTTTTTTTTATGTCACTGTTTATAGTGAGAGGGGTGAAATGTGCGCAATGAAGGAGGTTACCCTCTTCATGGATGATGCCAAGTCAAAGGAAAGTGCAAAACACTTAGGGCAGGTGAACACCTTTTTTATATTAAAATTCCCATCCTCCCAAGTGTGTTTATTAGTGTTCTTTCATTTTCAATTATCTCTTTTGTGTTGTTTTCTTTTGACAGGAAATATCTCTTCTGAGTCGGTTGCAGCATCCAAATATAGTGCAGTATTATGGTAGTGAGATGGTATTGCTTGCTTTCTTGAATACACAATGGGAACATTCTACTACTTACTTGATTACTGATGATTGCTTTAGTGATAAATTTTCTTGGTACATCATTACTATTCATTATCTCCATCGTGGTAGTTTCCCTTCATTTATTGTTTGTTTTGTATTTTTCATTCTCCTAAGGCTCTTTATAAGCCACACTGGGAGACTTGGTAAAATAAACATCTATCAAATATCAGCCTAGTAGGTCTGTCCCTGTATGGCCATTTAGAACTGGTACAAATGATGAGAAGTTGATAAGGATTCATGCGGCTAGAGTCATTCGGTATTTTGGTTATTATAATTATTGTCAAACTTTATGAAAGATAAGAAGAACATAAGCAAAAAAAAAAAAAAATCAACCAAAACTATCAGCCAATTCATTGAAGAAGAGTATAAAAAGTTTGGGTAGGTAAGAAACTACCCCCAATACTATTAACTATCAACCACCAAGAAAAATCAACATTTTAAATGATATAAATCCTTAAATTTGTGCATTATTGTTGTCATAATTTTGCCACTCCTCCTTGGCAATGTTGTTGCACATTACAAGTCTTTCTTTCAAGTATCCTGCCTTCTGCAAGCCTTTGGTGAATACACCAACAAGATTTTCTGGAGAACTATTTTCTTCAACACAATCTTACCATCTCTCTCTCCAAGTCTGATAATATGATCCTCAAGCATGATTTGCTTTGTCCTTGTGTGAAAGATAGGATTCTTAGCCGAAGCAATAGCAACTTAATTGTCACAAATGAGCTAAATAGCATGATCAGTAGCGGTAGTTGCAACATTATTTAGCCTATTTAGTAGAATAAGCAAGTATATTCAACACATTTAGTAGAATAAGCAAGAATTCCCTGCTTTGAACTCCAACAAATAGTTCCAGAATTCAAAATAAAGCAATAACTTGATGTATTCATCAAATCGTCTTCTGAACTAGCAAAGCTAGTGTCTGTGAAACCTATTAGTTTCACATTCACTTTCCTTGGGTATATCACTCCTAGACCAACAGTCTCTCAAATACCTCAGATTTCTTCACTCCTGAAATGTGACTCTGTTGGAGCACACATAAATCTTGACATCAAATTAACAGAAAATAAAATATCTGATCTATTGGCAAATTAATAGACATAATAAACTACCTACCATACTTTTGTAAACACAAAAGTCAATCAAACTAGTCTCATCATCAGGATTAAATTTCTTACATGATGAAATAGGTGTGGAGACGGACCTGCAATTTTACAAAAAAAAAAATCTCTCAAGAAGATTTTAAATGCTGAGCATAGGTTATAAAACTACCAAATTCTGATATGTGATATAGCTTGTCCCTCTTTGCCTTAGCGGCAAACATAACATATACTGTTAAACACCTTTAAATGATCAATGGAAGGCTTCAATCCTTTCCAAACCTCAACAAGGGTCTAGTTGTCATCTAATGTTGCAGTAAGCGACCTACTTTGCAAGTAGACAATTACTGCAGCTGCTCAGAACTTGTTTGATAATCTTTTCAAACAAAAGGCATCTAGACATTTTCAAAATAGTTCTGTTCTTTCTTTCACAACACCATTCTGTAGATGTGTAAGGCATGGCCGATTGATGATGATACCAGTTTGCTTCAAGAACCATTGAAACTCACTGGAAGGATACTCAGCATTATCATCAGATCTTAATATCTTTATCTTCATGCCACTTCATTTTCTACGTGTGCTTTGAATTTGACAAAGTTATCTACTACATCTGGCTTATTTTTCGTGAAATAAGCAAAACAAAATCTTGTACAGACAATAATGGAAATCCAAAAATATTTGTTGCCATTTAAGGGATTGGATTTCATAGGAGTACAAATAACAGTATGCACCAATTGTAATTTTCTAGTAGCTCTTTGATCTCGACTAATAGGAAAAGTAGTTGGACTAGATGATATTTCAATAGAAGTATGAAAGTGCCTAGGAAAATAATGTATTGAATGATTTACAACGTTATTTAATATGATATTGTAAAATAAAAAAATGTCTGATCAATAAAAGGTAAGTATTCTAGTTCCCCTATATAAGAATAAATGAGATGTACAAAATTGTGCAAACTATAACAACATTAAATTAATGATTCATACCATGAAACTTTGGAAAAAGTAATAGAAAAAAAAATTAAGAAAGGAGTGGCCAAAAATTAATTTGGATTTAGTCCTGGAAGGTCGATAATAAAAACTAAATCAAGCTATACATCTTCTCATGCAACTAATTTGAAAGTATCGGGGAACAAAAGGAAGATTTACACATGGTAATCGTAAACCTAGAAAAAGTTTATGATAGAGCTACAAGAGAAATTATATCAAGAGTTCTAGAAAAGAGAGATATTAGCGTAGCATAGATTGAGCTAATTAAGAATATGTACGACGATTTAACGACAAGAGTGAAGACTTAACCGAAGTGTTTCCCATAAAGATAGATTTACATAAGGATCAGATCTAAGTTCCTATCTTTTTACACTAATCATGGACTCACTAGACACATTCAAGACACGGTACCATGATACATGTTATTCGCGGATGATATTATTTTGTCACATGAGACACGAGAAAGAATAAATGCGGAACTCAAATCTTGGCGGGAAACACTGGAAGTGAAAGATTTTAAGCTTAGTAGAGGAAAGACAAAATATATAGAATTTAAGTTTAACTATATTAGACGTAATGAAACAATTGTTAAGATAACATATGACGAGTTTTCTGGAACTGAGAGCTTTGAGAATTATGATCTTTTTTTAGAAGGATGGAGAGATTGAAAGAGATGTCTTATATAGAATACAAGCAGGATGGTTGAAATGGAGAGAGCGTCGGGTGTTCTATGTGATTATAAACTACATCCTGTTTCGTTATATGAAGCCAAATGTTTGGGCTATGACTCGAGCACATGAGTAAAAGATGAGAGTTGTTAAGATGAAAATGTTAAGGTGGATGTGTGGACATACAAGGATGGACAAGATAAAAATTGTAAATATTAGAGAGAAAGTCGGGGTTCCATCTACTTAGAGAAAACTCCAAGAGACATGTTTAAGATGGTATAAACGTGTACTTAGACGACCAATAAATGTTTGAGTTAGGTGATATAAAACTATGATAAATATGCACATCACATGCCGAAGACCAAAAAAAGACTTGTTTAATAATAAAATGAAATAAAATTTATTTGAATATATATAATGATATAGTAGGGGATATAACTCAATGACGTAGAAAGATCTATATGGTTGACCTCACCTAGTGGGATTAGACTTGGTGGTGATTGTTGTTGATATAAGTGTCAATATAAGTTGATTGCTGGTGTAGATTTGTTATAGCCCGGTTGAAAATATTTTTGTAGTCATGCAGCCGATTGGAGTCCATAGATAGAGCGCAAAAAAAAATCATGAATCAACTGGGGTAGTCAATAAACTTGTATATCAATCGATGAGTTAGAAACAATCGACTACTGATAAAGGAGGGATATATTGGAAAATAAGTATATATTTTGGTAAATATGAAATTAGGATACGCAGAGTGAGTATTAAGGAAATTTGACTATGCAATTCAGTAAATTGTTGGTTTATGTGCTAAACCTTTTAAAAGGTTTATAACTCTTGTAAAACCTTTTAAAAAAAATTTATTTCTTCTCCAAATTAATTTGTACAACTCTTGTGCCACAAGCTAAGCATAAATAATACATATACAAGTTATTAGGTTAGTAGAGTTATAATTATATGTTGTATATCAAACTACCCCACTCTAGGTATTTAGGGTGTTATGGTTGACTCATATATATATATATATATCAATCAATGTTACACAATAGTCCATATCTCTCAATTCATTTTTAGGCATTTTACCTTTTTGGATACTCAATTATGACACACTATTTTACTGTCAAAACTTTTACTAAGCGTATTAGCTTTTTGGATGTTCAATTTTCCATTGCTTGATATATGTGATATTTGTTGGGTTTAAAATAATTTAGATATATCCACAATGACATGTTATTGTCTACTTTGGGCCTAAGCTGTTATGATTTTGTTTTGGGTTCTACCCAAAAGACCTCATGCCATTGAAAATATCTCTCTCTTATAAAATCATGATCTTTCCCATGTGTTTTCAATGTGGGACTATGTTTGTAATCTTGCAACCCAACAATCCCCCCTCAAACAAATGACCACATGCCTCCTCTCAAGAGGAAAACCTTATTCGTTTAACATTCGATTCTTAACCCATCAGGACTTCCTGCCCCTCGGTCCAACTGACCTACTAGGACTTTCTTACCTATTCACAATTAGGACTTCCTGCCCCTCGGTCCAACCGACTTACTAGGATTTCCTTGCCTATCCGCAATTAGGACTTCATGCTTGGTGTCTGGTCCTCTTAATTCGAACATTGCAGTCTCGACTTCCTTTGTTCGAGGTCAATATTTTATCCACATGGCTTGATTAGATCATGACTCTCATACACAGTCGGCAGTTAGTCATTCTGGTAGTTTGGACTTTGATAACAATTGTTGAGTCCAAAAGAATTTAGATATATCCATAATAACATGATATTGTCCCCACTTTGAGAATAAACCTTCGTGGTTTTGTTTAGGGCTTTACCCAAAATGCCTAATACTAATGGAGATATCTTTCTCTAATAAATCCATGATCTTTCCCATGTGTTTTCAATGTGGGACTATGTTTGAAACCTTACAACTCCAACAATATTGTTGTGTTTTCTTTTTGATGTTAAAATTGTCATTTAATAAATATTCAGAAATTTGTCAAATCATCACAACAATGGAAAAAAATGTGACCGACAACAATAAGTCATCATCAAACATCAAAACATATAAAATGATCCATATAGTGCAGAAACAACCGTTAGAAAACTTGCTTGAGCATTTTAACGTGCTAAAAATCAAGCGAGTCGTAGGAGAGAGATGGGAGACGATTCGACAACGTTTTTCTTCAATTTCTCAAACTTTTGAGACATTTTCACGGGGGTTTTCCAAGGGTGAAGGCGGCGACACAAAGGTTGAAGAAAATCCTAGAATTCCTCTTAATAAAATGCTAAGGAATATTTCTTTACGGTAAATTAGGGCGGTACAATTAATAGGTAATTAAATAACATAAAACATAAAAACCTCAATTTAATCAATTTAGACCTTAATTAAACAAATTACATACCTTGAGTTTTTTTTTCATGAAATTCACGTGATCTGGGTTTTGGGCACTATAATTTCTCCTTAAATGAATTTCGTCCTTGAAATTTAAAACTTATCGAAATTTAAAACTTACTAAACACTTCGGGTAACGACTCATCTCAGACTCAGCCTCCCAAGTGGCCTTGTCAGAGTGATTCAACCACTTAACTTGACCATCTTGATTGTATTGTTTCGTAGCTTCCTCTCCTGATTGTTTAAAGTCTGCATAGGCCTCTTCTCGTAGGATAGGTTGGGTGTAAGCCACAATGACTCATAATTCAAGACATGTGAAGGATTCAACATGTACTTCGTCAGCATCGACACGTGGCACACACTGTGCACCCTTGCAAAATTCGGCTGTAAAGTCACTCTACATGCCAATGCCCCTACTCTGTCTAAGATCTCAAATGGCTAAATGAAACTCGGACCGAGCTTGCCCTTCATCCCAAACCGAATAACACCCTTCATGGGTTCTAACTTCTCGAAGACATGGCCGCCAACTGTAAACTCGAGGTCTCTCCTTTTATTTGCATAACTCTTTTGCCTACTTGGAGCAGTCTTCTTCCGATCCTGAATTTGGACTACTGTTGCTGTTGTATGAATAATATCCGAGCCTATCTTTGTCCTTTCCCCTACTTCGTCCCAATGGATAGGAGATTTGCACTTCCTCCCATATAAGGCTTCGTATGCAACCATACCTATAGACGATTGAAAACTATTGTTATAGCTGAACTCTATAAGTGGTAGCTTCTTCTCCAACTTTCCGGATAGTCTATAATGCACGCTCGAAGTAGATCCTCTAAAATCTGTATCACCCGTTCGGAGTGGCGGTTTGTCTGTGAGTGAAATGTTGTACAATAACTTTGTTCCCATGGCAAAATGGAGACTCTTCTAGAAAGACGAAGGGAATGGCGGGTCTCTGTTTAACACTATAGAGATTGGAATGCCATGCAACCTGACTATCTCCCTAATATACAACTTTGCATATCGTGTCACGGAGAAAGTCGTCTTCACTAGTAGAAAAATGTGTAGACTTGGTTAGACGGTCAACTGTCACCCATATCCTCTCTCTGTCCTAGGTAGCCCAACTATGAAGTCCATTGAGATATTCTTCTACTTCCACTCGGGAATAGGAAGTGACTTAAGCAACCCCGTTGGCCTCTGGTGTTTGGCCTTAACCTACTGACACGTTAGACACATCAACTCGCAAGGTGTTCGATCCTGGCTCCCAGAGATGACCTCTGAACTTGACGATGCCGTCGTATAAAGTGCACGCCCCTTGGCCTCGTCTTGCTGTCTCCACTTCTGCAGTTGTTCATCTGAGGTCCGCTCATCTCGAATGCGGTCTCTCTGAGTATGTGCACTATCAAAATGGACAATCGTAGAGCACTACCCCTCGCATAAATCTCAAATCCAAACCTCTTAATTGCTGTCTATAGAGGTTTCTGTACTAACATATGTGCTACAATTGTTGTCTTTTGGCTCAGGGCGTCTGCAATGACATTCACTTTTCTTGGGTGGTACATAATCTTGCAATCATAGTCCTTTACAAGCTCTAACTATTGCCTCTACCTCATATTCAGCTCTTTCTGTGTGAAGAGTTACTTGAGATTCTTGTGATCGGTGAATATTCTGCATTTCTCACCATACAAGTAGTGTCTCCTAATTTTCAAAGAAAAAATCATTGATGTTAACTCAAGGTCATGGGTCGGGTAGTTCTTCTTATGCAATTTTAACTGTTTGAAAGCATAAACAATAACTCTCTCATGCTGCATCAAAACTGTGCCCAAACTGAGCTTAAAAGTGTTAAACAACACAAAGTCTTGGGTATAACTAACACGGGTACTGTTGTAAGTGCTTTCTTTAATTCATCGAAGCTCCTTTGACAGTCTGCTCTCCACTCGTACATAGCATTCTTTTTCGTAAACATTGTCAGTGGTACTTACAATACTCGAAAATCCCTTGATGAATTTTCGATGATAGCTAGCTAAGCCTAAGAAACTGCGAATCTCGAATGCATTTCTAGGCACTGTCCATTCTTTCACGACCTCTGCCTTCGACGGATCAATTTCTACCCATTCCATCAAAATGATGTGCCTAGGAATGCTACCCTCTCTAGCCAAAACTCGCACATACTGAACTTTTCAAATAATTTCCGGTCTTGTAGAATTTGTTGTGCTGTCCTCAAATGTTGTTTATGCTCCTCTGTGTTTTTTGAATAGATCAGTATGACATCTATGAAGACAATGACAAACTGATCAAGATGCGGCTGAAATACACGGATCATGAGATCCATGAGGACCGTTGGAGCGTTTGCCAACCCGAATGACATCACTAGAAACTCGTAATGGTCATATCAGGTTCGGAAGGCTGTCTTATGCACATCTTCTTCTTTCACCTTTAACGGAAGATACTCTGATCAAAGATCTATCTTTGAGAATACTGCGGCTCCCCGCAATTGGTCAATTAAGTCCTCGATCCTCTGTAGTGAGTACTTATTCTTCATTGTGACTTTGTTCAACTCCCGATAATCAATACAAAGCCTTATACTATCATCCTTCTTGACAAACAGGACTGGCACGCCCCACAGGGAGAAACTGGGGCGAATGAAGCCCTTCTCTATCATTTCCTGATGTTCCTTCAACTCCTTTATTTCTGGAGGTGCTAATCGATACGGTGCCTTAGTAATTGGCACTGTACCCGATATAAGATTAATAGAAAACTACACCTCTCTCGTGTGGAATACTGGCAATGTTGGCGGGGAAAACCCAATGATGGACTGTCTGCCGTAGTGGCCAAAATCAAACTGGCTAAGAAAGCCTGACAATCCTTTAGAATGAGTTTCCTTGCCCGTATACATGATATCAATCCGGGCAAGGCCAAGCATCTCGATGCCTCAAGTAGGAACTGCTCTCTTCCTTTCAGATCAACACCGACCTCTAGTGATAGTCAATCAATAACCCATTATCAGACAACCAATCCATTCTGAGTATAACATCAAACTCTAGCATTGGTAATAAGATCGGCATATATTGTGTGACCATGTAATTCAAGCTAAAGCTCTCTAGCCTTGCTAGTTGACTAGAATTCTTCCCTTTACAGGGCTGGCACAATATAACACCCCTACATTTCACAAAGGACTCAGATAGGAAAGAATGAGTAACCCTTGAATCTAATAATGCCTTAGTGGCTAACCCGCTATGAAGATTTTTCGTGTACATAGGACATCGACCCAAAACCAACACAACCACAGGTATTTTAAAACAAAAGGCATATCAATTAAATTTTTTAATTTTTCAGCATAAATAGTTAAACAATTAAAATTGTCTAGACTTTTAAACTTAGAGATTTTGAGACTTGACTTTTTGAGCTTCTTGCAACCGCCAGTAGGATAACCCTTAATCAGGATCATGCTCTGATACTAACTGAAACGACTTACAACTTTATACCCTTTCTCTTCTATTTATTATTATTATTTTTTTAAAGAGATAACGTATAGAGCTGCCGTACAAAACCTCCGAATTTTCGAAAATTAATAAGTTAACCCCGAAGTCGTGCATTTCAAATAGGTTCAACTAGAAATCCAAAAAAAAAAAAAGGAAATCCTGTCTGACATCATGGAAGTAAATAAATGTGTCAAAGATCAGAATGTGCAACCAACCAATTTAAGAATCCTAAAGACATTTGACTAATGAATACATTAGACACATAAAATAAAGAGAACCAACATCCTAATGCGGAGAGTAACATAAACTAAAAAGAACAAGGCCATCTAGTGTGCACTGCTTGGTACGAGCTAGCTTATCCATCAAAACCCTCCGTCTCCTCATTGCCTGCACCATATGTATCTAATGAGTTTAAAGACCAACAAGTTCAAACATTTAGTATCAAGAAATAAACATACTTTCACATGCTTCTCAATATATATATATATATAATCTTTAAGAAAGTACCTTGAGCATTTTAAATTAAAACTTGCTGTCATTAAATCCCATAAACCTTCTAACTTTTAATGGAATAACATCAATATTAACTTTCAATATCAACGCCATATATAAACATATTTTTGTGAGTTTGGATCATTGAATGTGACCCATTTTTACCTCATACTCTAATCGTTTGGCTAAGTATTTACCATAGTACTAGGTTTTGTAGTGTCACTGGAGTCTAAGCCGGGCTCGACATGATTCGGTAAGAATTTTAATATCCTCTAAGTCGGATTCCACGATATTTGGTAAGAATGCCGGTATCCTCTAAGTCGGATTCCACGAGATTTTGGTAAGAATGTCGGTATCCTCTAAGTCGGATTCCACGAGATTTGGTAAGAATGCCGATATCCTCTAAGCCGAATTCCATACCCGTCAAAAAATGGTCACAAACAATTTACATCACTTCAGAATTTTACTTTTCATGCTTCAAAATAAAATAACAAAAAGAAAGCATTTCAAGCTAATGCAAGCTCGGAGAAATATTTTAACACTTATAAGATATGTTACACGGAAATCATAGTGTGCTTCCTGGAACGTTCGAGATGCTGCCATCTCTCTCATTCGCACAAAAGCACCCAAACTCACTTCCATTCACCACTAGACGTACCCGTATAAGCCCGAACCTAAAATTCCTCAATCTAGGACCTTAAACCTCGACTCGAGTCCCCTTACTAACACTTCAAGAAGCTGTCCCAACCCAGATCCAACCCCTCTCAACTCAAATTAGATCCTCTAGACTCTAACAATATAAAGTCGTCACCCGATCCTCCTCTTAACCCTTGGTTTGCACCCTTTCAACTCAACCATCGACCAACACCATCTCCCCTTACTTTGACTCACGGCCAGAACATCGGACCAAACCCCCTCCCCCATCAAACTATGCTCTCACAACTCCAGCCGTGGCTGAACCCCCCTCGCATTGCCCCAAGTTGTGACCACCTCCTCTCGCCCAACCCTCCATTTGACTAAA
>JBBPFQ010000038.1:6462090-6476684 GCA_037974815.1 Kaempferia elegans
TTCTTATATATATATTCATATATATTTTTTTCTTCATACAGATTGATGACAAACTTTACATTTACCTCGAATATGTTTCCGGCGGTTCAATACATAAACTCCTTCAGGATTATGGCCAATTTGGCGAGCCAGCAATTCGGAGCTATACTCAACAAATTCTTTCTGGACTAGCATATTTGCATGCTAAAAATACTGTTCATAGGTATTACAAGGCATTATTTCTTTTGAGTGATCTGACTCTTAGGAAATGATAGTGTAAACCTGGATTTCTTTCTGCAGGGACATTAAAGGTGCAAATATATTGGTAGATCCAAATGGCCGTGTTAAGCTGGCAGATTTTGGAATGGCAAAACATGTATGCTTTTATCTCTATTAAAATAAAGCAAACACTTTTTGGGCAATTATATCCTTGTACCCTGATCATACTGTGACTAGCCTTTCTAATGCAATATGGGCTTCAGAATCTGTATTTGGGAGAAAAGTTTTCCTATCTCAAATTCTTGCATGTTTTTCTTGTGAAATTAAATGTATTATACTTCTTTTTTACTGAAAAATTTCTAGGTTTTTTAGCTACGAGTTGTTCCTTTAGGGTGGTATTTTGGCAATTTACTCACAAGTGCCACTTGGTTTGATCTGAATGATTCATTGGACTAAATTTTAAATAGTACATTAGAATAAAATATTGAGTGGGTGAGTGGAGAGAACATCTTCAAATATTAGGGTTCTAGGAATAGTATATGTTTATTCATATTATGTGACTAGTCATTCCAACACAATATGTGCTTGAAAATCAGTTTGTTTGAAATGTTGTCATGCGCATCCAACACATCTTTCATGTTCTTTTATAGTGAAACTGCATACACACTGTTTATGTTTACATTTCACAATTCATATAATGTGATTCGGAAAATCTGTTTGGACAAAATTTTGTCATGCTTATCTCACATATCTTGCATGTTTTTTTCAAACTAACTTTGTACACTTTCTTTATTTCACAATTCAGTGCTGTTTTAGCTCTTTGAGTTGTTTCCCTAAGCTTTTCTATTTGCTATTGATGCGACTTATTTTCGTTCATATGATTTACCAGAGTAAATAGTAGAATAGTCCTTCTGAGACAATTTACTGAGCAGGTCAGTGGAGAATAATCTTCTGAAGATTAAGCTTATGGGTATTATGTGTGATTCATATGTATCAATCTTTCTCAGCTTTGGAATTTATTGTACATGCTATGGAAATTGAAATTTTTTAATGGTCCTCCATGCTAGTTCACCTAGTTGAATTTGTTTCTTGCATCCCTTGCCCTATGAAAATAGTTTTATAGCACAGGTGAATTTTCATTTTGCTTGCCAACTAATATACGAGAATGGGCGATACCCCCTGTCAACACTGTGTATCTATGACAAGCACACCGCCGAAACCACTAGGATTATAGTACCCTTCTTTTTTTATGAGCGATGCCCCGATAACACTCTGTTTCTCTACCTTCTTCCTTCGCAAGTGGCGAGATGCTGGAGGCTATGAGAAGCACTCTGTTAAAGCAAACTAGGGTTTAAGATTTTTGGTACATCTCTTCCTCTGTGAGTGATGCCTCAATAACATTGTCTCTGTGTTCCTTTTTTGTGAGCACAAGGACATCACGAGGACTCCGCTGATGAAAATTGGGTTCTGATGCACTTCTTCCTCTTACTCTACCTCATCTGCCTCCTCTACCTTGTACCCCTCTTCCTCCACCTTTTTGGAGTTATTAACACAACTGAAATAGAATGATATTGTTCTGAAATAATATTGTTGTCTCTGGTGAAATTTTGAATCGGATTGAAATTTTTAACATTGGAATCATGTGAATGTACTGATTCTCCTCAAATTTTAGGAGAATTACATGACGACTTAACTATGATGACATCAAATTTGAAAACGGTGGCCAAGAGTGTACTTGACAAGTCAAGAGGATGCACACCACTAAATAAGAATCTTGGTGGTGAAATGGGAAAGTATAGGAGAAAGTGATAAAAAAATGAATATCTTATTATTGTGCATTTGCAAGAACAAATAAAACTTAAACAGGGATACAATATGCAAGAAAGAGGTAAAAAAAAAGTAGTGAATAAAATCAAGAAAAAAGCTTTCAAATGCTTGTATTGACATCTTAACATAAAAGAAGGGAAAAGGGACACCTATAAAATAGCTAAAGCAAGAGAAAAGAAAGGATATTACCTAAATAAGATGCATTGAAGATGACTCTAATAGGATGTTAGTGGAGGATGAGGAAATAAAGGAGCGATGGAAGTGATATTTTCATCAACTTTTTACTAAGGTTTAGGCAACTAACTAGCTTGCGAAATTTAAGTATGTTAAATGAATATGCAAATTTAAATTTTTATCGAAGAATTTAAATTTTAGAAGTAGAATAGACATTAATGGGATACAAAATGGAAAAATAGCATGTTGTAATGGATGTATTCTAATAAAGATATGGAAGTGCTTATGGAAACAAAGTATTGAATGACTTTCGAAGTTATTCAACCAGATATTAAAAATGAAGAAAATGCTTGATTAGTAGTGGGTAAATACTCTAGTTCTTTGTATAGAAACTAAGGAAATGAAAAAATTGTGTGAATTATAGTGACATTAAGCTAATGACGCATACTATGAAACTTTAGGAAATAATGATATATTAATGATTAAAAAAGGAGATCAAGGAGACTGAAAATCAATTTGGATTAATGCCTTAAAGGTCGATAATAGAAGTTATGCATCTTCTCAAAGAATATCAAGAAAAGAAACAAGATTTACACGTGAATTTTTGACGGTCTCAAGGGAAATTTTGTGAAGAATTCTAGGAAAAAAAGATAATTAAGAATATGTACGATGATGAAATTACTAGAGTGAATACTTAGTAGATTAATTAAAATATATCCTTTAAAGTTAAGGTTGCATTAATGATCAATTCTAAGTCATTATCAATTTACACTAGTCATGGATAAACTTCCTGAACATATTATGGTGCATATTGTTTGTAGATGATATTATTTTACTCGATGAGACATGCGAAGAAGTAAATACTAAGCTCAAATCTTGATAGGAAATACTAATACTGAAAGGTTTTGACTTAGTAGTGTAAAGACAACATATGAAATTTAAATTTAGTAGTAGACGGAGTGAGGTAATTATTAAGATAGGAGATGACGAGTTTCATGTAACTAAGAGTTTTAAGTATGTAGGTTTATTTTGCAAAGGATGGACAGGTTGTTAGTGATATTTTACATAGGATACAAGCAAGTTGGTTGAAATAAAGGATGCTAGGTGTTTTTTATTATGATCGTAATAAACCTCTGAATCTCCAAAACGATGTTAGATTTACTATTTTATATGCAGTTGAATGTTGGACTATGAATTGAGCACGCGAGCAAAAGACGAGAATGACAGAGATGAAGATGTCAAGGTGGATTGCAAATATATGAAGATTGATAGGATAAGAAATGAGAACATCATAGAGAAAGTTAGGGTTGTGCCTACTGTGGAAAAACTATGAGAGGTGCTTGCATTTACGATGGTATGAAAATGGATTTAGACGATTAATAAATGCCCTAGCTAAGTAATGTCAGACCATGTCAAATACACATTAATCGAGGAAGAGTAAAATAAAAAAAAAACTTAGTTAACAACGATAAGATAAAATAAAATTTATTTAAATATAGATGATAATATAGTGGACGAACCTAATAACATAGAAAAATTCATGTAGCCGACTCCAATTTGTGAGATAATTGCTTAGTTGTTATTTGAACGAACTTATAATTATACGAAACTAAGATTGTTTAATAATTCTTGATTAGTATTCTTTTTCCAGAGAGATAATAAGTATGTCTGTGTATATTTTGAAAGTCTGCTATCAGAGTACAATGGTTTGATCAAATCAAGTGCAACTGAATTTTGGTATACTGTAAGATAAGAATATGCGTCAACCTTTATTTCCATCAGTTCACTAAAATTCTGCAAGATCATTACACCAAATTTGAAATGCATTCTCATTTTTCCAATGCTTTTGTGAATTTGATATTTAAATTATTTTGTACATGGCTTAGTACATAAAACTATTTCCTAAAATCTATTCTGAAATCAGAAAAATAAGGCTTTTCTCTGTTTGGACCCAATATTGATCGCCTAATGTTGTGCTTGTCAGATTACTGGACAATCATGTCCCTTATCATTCAAGGGAAGCCCATATTGGATGGCTCCGGAGGTATTATTTTCTCCATTTTTTTTCCAATCATACATCTAAATTAATTCCTATTATGATTGTTTGGTTAGGTCATCAAGAATTCAAATGGATGTAACCTTGCGGTGGATATTTGGAGTCTAGGGTGTACTGTCTTGGAGATGGCTACATCAAAACCACCTTGGAGTCAATACGAAGGGGTTGTTACCTGACCTTTGAGAGCATGTAACTTGTTTAGAGTGATGCTTGGATATTTCTAATGCACTGATATGAAATCCAGAATGCATATCTATTACTAGTTTCCTTGCATGAACTTTCTATATTTAAGACCATACACAAATAAGTCACTGTCATACTTTTTTAAAGTGAGGACCATAGAACTAATTACTCTCTATCAACACATTATTTTTGAGAAAATTTGTGATGGTTGATCTCATGACTTAAACTTTTTTTGTGCAATTTTGGCACATGCCAAACATCTTATTCTGCCGCTATTCGACATGCAGAACCTGTCTGAGATAATGAAACTTGCTCCAATTGACAACAATGAGGCATGAGCTTCCATGTGGCGACTGCAATGAGATCATGGTTGAATACTGCTAGCTCTTGTCTTCTTCTCCTCCCCCAATCTTCTTGTTCTCCTCTTCAATTCCTTCCTTATTGTTCGTTCTAGCCAGGGAACCGAACCCCAATGAATGAAATTTCAAACCTTGTGTGAATAACTATTTAACCTTTTGCATGACATGCCAATGCTCTTGATTCATATCCATTTGTGGCTGAGTTGTTTGTCGATCATAGTTTATTCCACATCTTTGAAAGGAGTTAGTTATTTGCTCAACATGGTATCACCAGTTATACTAATCAGTGAACCCAGCGGCAACTAACATAACAGGAGGCACGTTACACTAATTAATTTTCTTGGGTGACCTCGCCCTTAGCTTGTATTAATTTGAGAATAGTTTCCTTGAGATGCACTTGATATGAGTTATGTACATATTTTATATTATATTATATAAAGAATTTATTCATTTATAATGCATGGCCAAGTATTGATTCTGTCTTTTTTTTTTCCTTTGCAATATTTATCACTTGTTTGTTTTATAGATCGCAGCAATGTTCAAAATTGGAAACAGTAAAGAGCTCCCAAGAATTCCTGATCACCTCTCTGATGATGGCAAGGATTTTATAAGGCATTGTCTTCAGCGTGAGCCATCTAACCGTCCTACAGCTTCTGCGCTTTTGCAGCATCCATTTGTGAAAAATGCATTATCAATTGAGAAATCCCCAATTTGTTCTGAACCTTTAGAATGGCTAGATGGCATTTCAAGTGGAGCAAATATAAAGGTAAATTGCTCTGAGAATGGTTTATTTGCAGTGTTTTTTCCTTTATTAATAAATGTGGTGCTAATAAAGTTGAACCGGTAAAAATTAAACTAGTCCAGTAAAATTAGTTTAAAATTTTAACATGCCAAAATTTCATATTTTTTGTTTCTACTTTTAGTATTTAAAATATTCCTAATCTATTTTTCCAAGACTTAATATGACCAGGTTATTGCAAAAGCTTGAAAAGAAACCTCATATTTCCCTAATCATCCACAATAATATAAGTTTTTTGCTTTATCTTTCTCCTCATGGTATCACCGACTAAGGCATACAACCCCATAAGACCAAATGATCAATTGAGGCACATGGTTGATGGTTCTATCTTGAACTATTGACATGTCAATAGACTAGGAAGAAATATAGCTCCACATAAATAATGTGTAACTTTATAATGCTGCATTAGTTTGTCTACTTTTCCTGTGGAATTTTCAAGTTTCAATTTTTTATGCACTAGTTAAATGATGAACTTCCATTTTTGTCCAGACATGAAATAATAATGACAAGGAAATCTCAGTTCAAGGTTTTGCACACAAGCAACAAAGTTTGCCTGAAAGTTTATGAGTTGCTAAGCTGGTTCATTATTTATCTCGAATTCGTTATTTCAAACTTCTGCTTGTCCTTAACCAAAAACCTGATCTGATTTAGAAACTTGGGAATCGGAGTCTGACCATTTCAGTCCACCTCTCTATGTTCATCCAAGTTACTCTGGTTGACTTGATTCACCCATCAATTGAGTGGACCAAGTTCACCTGGGCCCAAACTGGGACGATATTTTATTTTCTAAATTTTTGATGTTTTACATTCTCTCTCACACATGCACACGCATTTTACATTGTAAATACTTATCTGTCATGTAAATTTATTGGCTAATAATTATATATAATATTTTATATTTTCTCATTCATGTCTTGTACCCTATATAGGAAATATATAGTGAAGATATGCGATCTATCTAGTTGAACAGCAAGGCCAACCAGTGAACCAGTTCCTCATCTGGTCTGAAATTTGAAACTAGGACTAGAACATAATGAGGATTAGAAATACCGTTATAATTAACTAAGCCTAACCTAAGTGGCTTCACTTGAAGTTGGTGGATAATGAATGTGTCTGCATTTGATGGCTGCAAAGCTTTGTATATTTGTAAATCAAACCAATCTCACGTCTCTGAGAACTAAGAAACACATGGTTAAATACATGTTGATATTCCAGAAAGCGATGCACATCTATGGAACTTGAAAGATAATGAATCTATAATCTAGGTCTAGTTATATAATCTATGTAGCTTTTATAGGAATTATTTTAAGTCTATGTTGTGATTTCTTCTCCATATTTCTCTTTGATTACTTCATTTTGCATCTGCTTTGATCATGATATTTTCTTTTATAAAGATGCTTATTATGTGCTTTAATTTTCATGCTGCTATTAATAAAACATCAGATAACTGGCCATGTGAAAAATTTGTCTTCTCTGGACATGGAAGGAATGCCTATCCATCACATAAGAGGTGGAATACCTACTATAGCAACAAGGTAAATCACTTTTTCTTTTTGGCTTTGTAGAGTTATGGTTGTATTTATCTGTTTGTTGTTTCCTCTATCAATTTAATACAGGAATGGCTTGGTCAGCATTCTGTGTGGTTCAACTTTGGACATGATTTGGAGATAAACATGAAATGTTATGTTTGAAACTCTTTTAATTTCTATAGCATCCTCATTCTTTTACTGTTGAAATAGTAATTGCAAAATGGGCTATGTTTTTTTTTCCTTGAGAAAATATGCAATGTTTTATCTCTCATCTCATCTCATTAGGAACAACCAAAATCAGATAAAAGAATAGCACTATACGCCCAAATGAACTATCAGTTACTTGGTTGGACTCGATCTTACAAATTAAACATTTTAAAACTTTCTAATAATACATTTATTGAAATGCATACGCAATATTGTTAAGGTTTTTCTTTGGTTAATACACCACTACACGTGGTTAAGCATACTTTTAGCACTCTGGTCCTTGTTCCTATCAATCACATGCATTGCCTCACAAAATTGCAGCCCAATGGGAGCCAGTTTTTTCTTTAACTATCTGACTGATTATCTTTTCTATTTGCAGCGATGTTCCTATCAGATACTTATCTTGTCCTGTCTCTCCAATGGGAAGCCCTCACTTGAATTCCAGGTCTCGATTCCATGGGAGGGGAAGGATGTCTCCATCTCCTATTTCAAGTCCTATAGCCACCTCAGGTGCATCTACCCCTCTGACTGGTGGCAATGGTGCTATTCCATTTAGCCAATCAAAGCAGCGTGTTTGTGATCCTGATGGTTGCACTAGTTTGTCAAAATGCAAAACTGATGTATATCTCAGCGGGACCACCTACCATGAACAAAAGCTCAATCTTTTAGCTGGAATGCAGCAAGGCTCACCGAAAGTTTGGGAAAGAAAGGCATCAAAAACTGACATACTCAGCACTCAGTTTGGTAGGCTGAGACATGGCAATTTACGGGATCTTCATAAGAAGCAATCTGATCGTGTGCCTCCTCAGCTCTTGAGAGATCGGATGAAGCTTAAACCTTCACAAAATCCCAGTTCAGGTCTTCCAAACTCCTGACTCTGCAAATGCTACATGACTGACAGAAATGATCAGCCAGATCGTATTTTTTGTGTTGGCTCTGGCATGCTTTATGAGTCCCAATTTCATCCAAAACTAATTTATTTGCTAAGTATGGAAGTTGCAACTCTACGACCATTCTTTGTTCTTTGGAGACCTAGGCAGTGGATTCAAGTTCCAACCTACAATGCTGTCTGTCAAGTTTCATACCGGTAAACAATCTTTATTTCATCATAATATGGTACTTTTCCCCCGTCTATTAAGCTTGTTACTGAAAAATTTCTCGTTAGCATTTGTGCGCTCAACACCTAATTGTTGGCGTTTTAAGTGAAATCGCAGATTGATGCAGTGGTTATATTGAGGATGCAATTTATTTATTAGGAAGAGTAAAAGGGCAAGCGACGTTTGTAAAGCTGGAAGCTTGGAACTCAACTTAGGCATATAGTTAGGCTATCTGTATAAAGGCTGACCCCTCACATTGTCCAACATTTTGGATCATAAAATTTATTACACTAAGACTGCATCAGTTGGGATGTACAATTGCAGTGTTTCTAAATTGTGGGATGGATGAAGGATTATGAGTGCAGTATCTATATATATGTTTACAATAGGGAAAAGGATATTCTAATCACTAGTTTGCCTTAGTGAACCATGAACAGTGTACAACTTTTATGGACTTAGGTTGTTAATAACTTATTTTTTTTCTTTCAGTAAGAAAGTTTTAACATGAACTTTGGAGATTTCAACAAAATTTCATCAGGGTGAATAGTCAATTGCTTTTGCCTTCTTATTCATGTTTACGATTGAGTTAGTGTACCAAACAATATATAAAATACAAACTCAAAAAATAAACAACCAATTGAATAAACTGATATATATGATTTGGAATTCCCAGTTCCTACTCCACGACCAATGTTCCATTAGATGATCATTCCTGATATCCCTTTATACTTTCTCTTACTCAGATACTTTTAGAAGGTGGAAAAATCTTTTATAAATCTAAGCTCATAATAAAATAATAGAATTGTTTGTAAAAATAAAGAAAGGATTATAATAGAACTTTGCTTTTGACTTGCTTTCTTTCACCTTGAATTGCTCACTAATATCTCATTCAATTGCATGTGTGTTGCCAAAAACTCCCCTTGAACCCTTTTATATAGAGTTCTTGTCGTCGACAATTACTTGCTCTCAATCAGTTAATCGATTGCATTAGGTTAGTTGACTTAGCCTACATCTACAACAACTTAAGTTGACTAATCCTTCATTAGTAGACTGATATACGAAAGTTGAATTTGTTAAATTAATGGTTCTCTTTCTTAATTCATGCACTTGCATCAAACAAAACTAACTTTTATAGTTAAAAATTAAAATTACCGGCGAAAACTTAACTAGTATATATATATATATATATATATTCAAACATTATTTTGATCATTAAAAAAAATAAAAATTACATGCCAAATCTAATTACAACTAGTCAAAAATTAAAAATTATTGTCAAGCTTAATTTCATTAGTAAAAAAATTAAAAATTGTCAATCAAATTTAATTTTGAGCTATAAAAATTTAAAAATTATATGTCAAATCTAACTTCAACTAATAAAAAAAATTAATAGTCAAATTTAATTTAACTAGTAAAAAATTTAAATGATCAATTAAAATATATCTCGTCCAAAACTTATTCAATTCTATAATTTTAAATATTTATCAGACAAATTCATACATATCTTTTCAAAATAAATTAAGAATTATATTTTATTTTATATAACCCTGACTCAAAGTCTTGCTTTCACATAGTGTCGTGTCTTAATTGCCACTATTTTTATTTTGGGAAACAATCAATCAAGTGAAAATATATTTATTAATTTCTCATCTATTTCTCACCTTCCGTATTTTAAGCTTACAGTTTATTTATATTTTTTTCAAATGACATCAAATTAGAAGTTAGTATTGGTTAAAACAAAATCGGATACAAATCGAGCTCATTTCATTTTTTTTAACTAATCGAATTAACCGATAAAATATATGTTAATTTATTAAAAATGAATTAACCAAAATTTTTTAATTATGATCTAAAAATGTGTTTGATTTAATTAAATTTGGTTTCGGTGGATCTAACAATTCAATTTGGTTCAAAAAAATATTATTCGGTCTAATCGATTTAATCGAATAAGAAATTTTAAAAATTAAACCCTAACTGAATTAATCAATTTTTTTTAAAAAAACTAAAATTCCAAATAAATTAAACTAAAATTTAAATTTTGATTGGTTCATTTAATTGATTTATTTTATTCAATTGAATTTTTACTTACCCCTACATCAATCGCCTTCGAACCCATCAGTAGATTCTTCGATTCAATCTATGGCTCCGACCTTCCTACCCAAATCCTAATTCGATCCTTGAAGCTGTATAGTCCAACCAAATTGTACCCAAATCCTAATCCGATCCTTGAAGCTGTAAAGTCCAACAAAAATTTACAAATAGGTCTGTCTCAACAATTGTAGATGCCCTAGGTAGGAAAAAAATTATTTAGGTTATTAATATTTTTTAAAAAAATATAATATATATAAATATATATATAATATTATTAAATATATTTATTTTTATTAATAAAAATTTAAAGGATAATAAAATTTAAGTATAGCAAATCTGTTGATAGAATGCTGAAGGGAACACTGGTCCAAAGAGGGGATAAATAAACAGTTTTAACTTATTATTATTATTATTATTTTTATTTTATTCAAAGAGGGAACGAAATACTAGTATCTGATTGTTTTAAGTGGATTTGTTGATGATGGGAATCATGTAATCATTATTACAGTGTTGATATTTTAATCACTAATTTGCTTTATTGAGCCATGAACATTGTACAACTTTTATGTACTTGGTTGTTAATAACTTTATTTTTATCTTTCAGTAAGAAATTAAGTTATAACATCAACTTTTGAGATTTCTTGTAACAATAATATGCACATGTTTTAAATTTTGAAATAATTTTAGCACGTTTGTCACATAAATATTGAATACCATTTTTTTTTTATGAATCGTTTGTATCTTAAACCAAGAATATCCAATTGCAATTTGTTATTTTTTTCCAAACAAAATTAAAAAATAATGATGTTTAACACTATGTGGAAATGATATTTGTAAATAAAAATCTGTTATAAGGGGTAATAGAAATAGTAAACTATAAAAATATATTCATTTTGCATTTTTAATATGTACATCTAGTGTGAAAGAGGTTAGTAGGTTGCACGAAGAGGACTCGAAAGTGATTGTTAGTTTACTGAAACATAGAGTGATTGTTAGTTTACTGGCTTTGAAACATAAGAATGAGGATCCGAAAGCAAGACAAAGGATGACTTGAAGTAAATTTGGAAGACTCGATGCATATGAGAGACCAAAGGCCTCATGATGTAGACTCAAGGGTTGAAGATAGAAGTATGTGAGAGATTTATAGTAAATGTAATCTTGGGGATTTTATTTTTCAAGAAATAACATTGTGATGGTGAGTAATAAATATTGATGAATGAATTAACTCAAAAATTTACTACAAACTCTGTATTGAGAATTGGAATGCTTTCAATCAACTGTATTTTCTATCAATCGATTGAGTTGGATTTAAATTGCCTCAAAATTTATTCCAAAAAAAAAAACTTTTCATTGGCTCAGAGTCACTCACAGTTTGTGTTGTCATGCTTGCTTATATGTAAAAGTCCACATGCCTCATTGCAATATTATTAAAGAGAATCGTCCATCTAACCGCATAACGTTTGATAGGTAGAGTTCTCGGACTGACTAATGTATGACGTAGTGGGTCAATTCTTGGGTTAATAAAATTTCAACTCGACTGTTTAAATTGCTTGATGGGGTAGATCAATCCGATCGGCTCAATCTAAATTGAGGACTCTATTGATAAGTCACTGTTCACCTATTTTAAAAAACTATTAATTATCAGAATGTATCTCCTCATCTTTCTCTCATGTGCATAGATACACACATCTAGGTCTTCTCTTTAGCCGATAGTGAACTTCACAATCTGATAATGGAGGATCTTTAGTTATAATAAGTTCACTCTTTGGCCGATAGTGAACTTCACCATGCCTCCTTTCACAAGATTACTCTTAGTCTTCTCTTTAGCCGATGGATAGTGAACTTCACTAATCAACATATAAGTTCTTCATCATTGTCACTGCCTTACCATATCCAACTAATGGTCCATCCCTAATACTTGAGGTGCAATTATTCATCCTACGTATACACTGTATATTACAAGAAAATTGCCAATTAATGACCAAATTATATTCTCTACATGGGACGGTCTTAAACACACAATTAGGTGCAGAATGTATATATGTTCTTCCTTGATCATTTTCACAAAAGAGAATATATATAACAGATTCTAGTGTGGGATATATATATGAACATCACCATAACACAAGGGCACCCTCCACAAAGATCTATCTCTAGGGATGGAACTCATGAGTTCATCGACCTCCTGACTCTTGTATATGAAAGATTGACTCATCACTACAAATGCGATTTCGAAAAGGACAATCCCACAACTGTACTCTGATGGCTCTTTGATTTCCAGCCAAGCAATGATCAGATTTGTTCTAATTACTACATCGTAAGAAGTACACAACAAGAGAAGCTAATCATTATATATGGAAGCTGATCTCAGTGTTAGCATTAATTTAAGAACTTACCAAGTTTACATTGATTTATTTGTATTTAATCAATCTACATACTACAAGTTATTGCTTAACGTTGAAAGACTTGCTACCAAGTCAAGAGACAAAACATTTATAATTTCACCGCAAATAAAATATTTTTGTGGAATTGTTCCACAACCTTTTTTTAGAAGAGTGGGGGTTAAGTAGAGTGCAAGATTGGTAAATACTTTGACAAGTGTGCAAATGACACCATTTTTTTATTTCCAAAGTGTCATCATTCATTTGACTATTATTTTGGCATAGATAGAGAGAAAGAAGATTGCCAACCATGTATATATACTTGCTAATTAAAGTGATTCACAAAGATATATAGCATACTAAAGAAATCCTCCTCCATTAGATAAAACAAGGGAAGAGCCTATAACCATTGTCATAAATGAATTATTTATAGCAAAGCAAAATATCTCTCATGAAGGTAAATTAAGTCAAGGTAGAAATAATACCATAGCATGCAACTAATGATTTATTGAACATTTGAGGAGAAGGATGTCAAATATTCACCAATGAGAACAAACAAACAAAAAGTTAATGATGAAATTCAAAAAGATGAAACAATTTGGTGAATTCAAATATTCAAAAAGATGAGTCTATAAAAGCACACGTTTAGCTCCAATTCCTTCCCTCACTACTACTACTACTACTTCTTCTTCTTCTTCTTCTTACTCCTCTCAATCGATAAGATGATGAGTTTTAGAAAGATAAGCTTCCTTCTTATTTGCGTCTTCTCTACAGCTCTACTGGCGAGCCTCCTCAATATCCCTTACTCCTCCTTCCAACTCCGCAACTCCACCTCACTTCATCGGCTCTGGATCACCTCCCAGCTCATCGTCCTCATCATCTGGAAGATTTCCCCGGCCAAATCCGACTCCGACCAACCCCAACAGAGGACGGAGCTCGACCTGCCTCTCGGCGTAGAGGAGCCGGCGCCGGAGCTGAGCTGGTACTCCGCGCCATCCAACGAGCCGGCGGCGGCGCCGGAGGAGGCCCAGAAGGAAGTGGGGATAGCGACCGAGCACCCCTCGATGGACGACGCGTGGCAGGCGATCGTCGCAGAGAGGGGAAAGCGGCGGGTGCTGAGGAAGAGCGAGACTTGGGAGCGGCGCGGGAGGGCGGAGGCGGAGAGGGCGGCGGCGGCAGCGTTGAGGAGATCGGAGACGGCGAAGGGGTGGAGACGGCGAGAGAAGCTGGTGGAGAGCCAGGAGGAGCTGCTCCAGCGCGTGGAGAAGTTCATCGAGAAGCATTACGATCACCTCCGCCTTCAGAAGCAGGAGTCGGAGCGCCGCCGCTTTTTGGAGAGGCAGCTTAATTCTTCTTCGTCACAAGCTACAACACCATCCATCTAGCTAATTAATTGTATGCATGCAATTTTTACACCCAATTCCAATTCACAATTATATATGTTCTCATGCCATTTCTGTCTCTTCTTGTCGATTTGCAGTTGCAGAGCAGGCATCTATTCGATCGAACTGGCGATTCCTATACATACTGAATGCGATATTAAAGAGCTATCTATGAACTCGCTGCGCCGCCTGTGAATACGCAAATCTTTGTGTGATGGAATAATTTGTTTGCATGTAATAATTACTACTGTAATTGAGAAGTTCGAATATCAGACCAATTCAGCACAAAAAAAAATCAACTTATATACATA
>JBBPFQ010000038.1:6500582-6512014 GCA_037974815.1 Kaempferia elegans
CAGGTGCCCGGACTCCAGGCGCTTGGACCAGTTTGGTGTAGCAGAGGTGCCCCGTCGAGCCGTTGCAGCGTGGATAACTTTTGAGTCCATGTCAGCAATAATCCAAACGCCCGGACCAGTCTAGGCACTCAGGAGTGAATAAAATGCCTTATCACTTAGACGTTACGAAGCAGATTGAGGTGACCAACTTGGCGATCGAATCAGATCTAAGCACTCTGGATATGTTACGTCAGTAAATGATCAAATCTGACCAGAGGGCTATAAAAGGAAAACTTGCTCCCCTATTCAACACAATAATTTTTGTACTTCATTTTCGACTCTATTTTTCATGTTCGTGCTTTCAAACGTTGCATGAGACTTCTCCACCTCCGACTTTGTTCAAAGAAAGAGACTTTGCTTATACTAATTACATTGTCTTAACAAACAAAGTAAATCTTGATAATCTCATATTTATGTATATGTATTTTTTTTTTATTTATTAACTGCTTGTTTACCTAAAATGGAAATAACGAGAATGATATAAACATAATTTTAGAACAATTCACCCCTATCTATTAGTCCGCACCGGGACCAATAATTCCAATTAAACTGTTTTATAGAGATTGATGCAATTAGCGTGCAACTTATCTGTCTGAAAAGCGACTAAAAAAACATTTTACACGTGTGGTGAGTTTCAAGATTAAAAAAAAAAGTTGAACTTCATGACCTGAAATATACAGGATATATTAATACACTAGCATATTTATTTCTACATGCTGGATAATTATTCTTCGAGGAATAAAGAATCACATGTACATGCCATGCAATAAAATTATAGTGCAGTCAAACATATAAACTCTTGCAAATTGAAAATCCAAGCCAAGGTCTAGAGGATACATTCCTTCATCGTCTCTAGTGGCTCCCAGGCTGAGGGGGATAAGGAGCTGGCACAGAATATGGTGGGGCAGGATAAGGACCTTGACCGCTTGGTTGCTGTTGATATGCATTATAGTATGGTCCGTGCCAACCTGGATAAGTTGGTTGCCTATACTCATGGCTCGGGGTCTGTTGAGGATGTTGATACTTGCTGCCTGAGGCATAGTAAGGAGGTGGCTGAGTTGCTGCGTAGGCAGGGTAAGGATGAGAATATCCAGGTCTTGGTTGCCCAGCTATGTGGTTGTACAGTGGCGGAGCCAGTGGAGGCGAAGTGGTCTGATGATTGGGTTGTACTCCAAAAGTATAAGGATGAGAATATTCATGCACTGGTTGCTCCATTGGTGTTTGCCGATGAGTTGCAGGATGAGAAGAGCTTGTTTCCCCTTCTGATGCAAAATTGAGTCCTGCTATCTGCCTCTGTACTTGCTCAATCGTCTCTCTGCACTGAGCATTTCTTGCCATGTAGAAATCACTGCATTGCTGCTTTACGTTCATAAGTGCATCCTGTTCACAATCAATATGAGAAATTAAATTCAGCATGATTCTGTAAAAGGACAATCGCAAACGATTTTTAAAATGCCACATGTAACTGCCACTCAGCAGCATCAAATAAAATGAAAATGAGAGTCGAACAAATCAATTAGCTTGTGTAACCATGACCATTCATAGCTCCACTCTCCACTGCTTTCAGCCTTGCTGAAAGATTCATACAGGTTCCGACCCAAAAAAAACAAAAAAAAAAAATCCATACAGATAACCTTAGATAGGCAAAATACAGCACAAAGTGAGTGATATAAAATCAAATTAGTTTAAGGGTTTAGACTATATAGGATTTTTATGATCAGTCACTAAAGTGATGAAGTTAGCACCAAAGTCTCCCTAGTCTCATCTCTAAATAGAATGTGAAACTGGGATTTTGTCTATTTCTATTTTATATTTTAAAACTGACAGAATATAACCCAATTTATAGGTTCTAACATGGGTTCAATGGTAATGCAAATATTCAGTGTTTATGACACTAGAGGTAATTAAAAATAGTTGAAGAGAATGATGATGGCCATATTATGTGCGCAGAAATTCAGGTTGGGAATGGGGCTATAATCATACAGATGCTACAGGAGGCTAGGATTATCATGCCTAGTTGAGGTCAAAAATGAAAAACAGGTGCAAACAACATTTGATATATGTAGTAAAAACAGCTACAATTAATGTATACCTGTAGAGTAACATAAAACTTCAGCCCTTCATTGATGTTCTCCTTGATTTCGTGATATTTTGCCACAGCAACAGCTATCTGTTTATAACTCTTATTCCGAGTAACTGTCAATAAGATTTTTGTAATCAAATGCATCAAATTAAAAGAACAAAAACTTCTGAAAACTATGTAAGCAGTCTGTCACTGATCTGAACCAGATGACTCATTTACATAGCTATGTTACTATTCAAAAAATTCTCATGAATGATTGATTGGATAATCATGAGGAATATCCATGTCAAGTTCTTGGTCTACCTCAAATAAGGTTGAATGCCTTAACCCCTTTAAACATGTCCATACCCAACTTTTTGTATTTTTCTCACTTTATCAGCTATTAGAGCTACACCTAACTCATTTAAAATAGATGTAATTTTATTTTACCTTTTCAAATAACCTCAAAAATCGATTTGAGTATTCTAATCTCCGCCTATATCAAATTTTTGTGATGTTTCCTATTTGTCTTTTATTATGACCCATAAAATATGGTTGGTTACAAATATATTGTAAGATTTCAATAAGCCAGACAATTGCATGTCTTATAAAGCACCTCTTTTAGTGGTAAAGTTTCTCAAAGAGATATTCTCCTGGAGGAGATTGTCGCTGTGAATGGCCTCCCCTCATCCAGGCAGTCTCCTTTTCTTCCTCATCCTCAATGCGTCATCTTCTCATAGTAAGGTGGCCTGGTTCTGTCATCTTCTCATGATAAGGCACATCTTCCAGCGATGTGCCGAAATCAACCTCCACAAACTTGCCAATTGGATGCAAATACTACAATCAGGTACCATTTGCCGGCAATGAACATGCGTCCATGATTAGAAGCCACAAACAGGCAAGCGACTACAAGCAGCATGCCCACATACAACAGTGAGCTATACGACCATGTGTTTTCATTAATCATGCATCATTACACAATTCGGAGTTACATGCCAGCGAGTTACATGTCATAGTTGCTTTCCCACACACATTTACTTGTGCTCGTCCTTGCCTTTTGTGGTCCACCAACAATGACAAAGTCACACTAAACACCCTTCTCTACTTCCAGACAACAATCTGAGAACTCCTCTAGCCCCAATCTCATACTGTTCCCTTGGATCCTCTTATCGTGATTCTCTTTATCTCTAAAAACTGCCCACCATTTTCTCTGCAAGATCTTTCTTCCAAGCCCACTGCATCCTTAATCTGTTACCTGTGTTGAAGGAGGCTGCTTGCACCTGAACATTTCACTGTTGCATTCTCTTTTTCATGCAGATTAGCCCTCTGCTAACATATCTTCTTGTTCCTTCTTATATCGGTCACGTTGCAAGGTATAATTCCTATGTATTCATCTTAATGCTTTTGTACTCTGCCCTATTTTGCCTCAACCTCAAACACTTTTAGCACATCCTATTCATATGTAATGATGACTCGAATACTTGTTCTCATTTTGCTACTTCAAGCAAAAAGGCAAGTTGTGATGGATATCTCCAGTGAAGAACTGAGCAGAGAAAAAGTCGTCTTCTCAATCTTCTACTTCTATTAAAGAGTTGAGTGATGCTATCCATGTTTTTTTTTTTCTAACACCCACAAGTGTTAATATTACATCCTACTATATGTGCTAAGGGAGAAGCCCCCTTACGAGATTAATTTCTATGATATTTCTCTTCATGCTATTTTTTTTAATCAATGTGTTGATTTTAGTTAAAATCATCATTGTTTGTTTGTGGATTTGAGACTGAAAGGATCTTAGCTGCGTGTTTTGCTCTATAAACAACTTCAAGAGTCTTTCTTAATTGTAATTTTCTTCTTCATAGGCATATAGTGTAATTTTTATATATTTATGACTGCATTTCTAGTTCATATAATAAGATGGACATATATCCTATCCATGTCCAGGTCAAGGGGGAGTGCTAGAGGAATTAGATAATAAGATGATTGATGTTATGGGTTTAGTCCAACAGTATTTTATATTTAGAGTTTATTATGAGTCCAACATCTAGAAATAATTAGCTCTTTAAAATACACTAAACTTTTCCCCAATCTTCATGCTATCCATCCAACTTAAATATCCCTCCCCACTTATTTTCTTAGTATCAAAATTGCATCATATTACATGGGTTAGGAGCTGGGTTATTTATAAAAGATTAGGAGTATCATTCTGAATTCGGATATTGAACCCTGCTAAAACAATATTGTTGCAGAGCATGCAGATTTGCACATCATGGCGATGGCACTGAGGAAGAATCAGGGACCAGAATACAAGAAACCTTAGCTGGAGCAAATACTAGTAAAAAAATGAAATAAAATACTATTATATGTTGGTCGACATGGGCAAAAAATCTTGCTCTGCCTATCAATGAACACATGTTACTGGCTGAGATATCTAAACATCTTTGAGAAGTTTTCCTTGTCCGCAACAGGATGAAGAAGAGATCTTCTTCCTCCAATGATAGTGACGAGCTACCAATCATTTCCTATAAAATATGGTACTAAAAGACGATAGCTTATCCTCCATCAACAGATGCAGATCTTCTCCCACTACCTTTCTCTAGAAACAAAGTGGAACTTGAGTGTTTCCTCTTTTTCTTCCGGCATCAATGCTCGACACAACTCTTCTCTTTTTTCTATCGCTGTTGTTGTTAGGGATTGGCACAGAGATCCACATTGAGATGCTCGGATTGGCTTAGGCACATTTAGTTCTAGCCAAGAACAGATACCTCAGCTCATACTTGAAGCATTGGTTGAAACCTCTGAGAAGAAGCTTTGTCCATGAAAGAAGATCACAAGGAAGCCTCCCGGCTTGAAGAAATATTCAAGAGAAAGCCTTGTCAGTAGGAGAAAATCAAGAGGAAGCTCAATGTTTCACCTAGAGAAGATCTCGTTCGCAAAAGAAGACCGGGAGGGAGCCTCAAATTCATTGACAAGCTTTTCTCTTCTCACCATCCAAGAAAACAACTTTTGATCCCTCCTCTCTCCTCCCCTTTTCTCTCTCTTTTCTCTCCTCCCTCTCCTTTTGCTCCAATTTCACACCTCAAAGTTATAAAATCATTTGTTACAATTTTAGTAATAATGTAATATTCTGTCCCTCTTTCCCTATTCTTCATCTCCTCTCCCTCCAACAGTTATAGATAATTTGTTACAATTTTGGTAGCACTATCCTTAGTAATTATATTGTTACATTTACTTCTACCACAGAAACACAATTAATACATTCCTATGCATAAATAACACTGTATATCTCAGGCCTAGATGAAAAGGTAGACATTTGCATTAGCGCCTGACAGCTAGCATAAAGCTATGTCAACAAACTCATGAACTTAGATCTCCTCTCATTTTTTATTAATAACATATACCATTTTTTATTTAGTTAAAAACATTTGCAATAATTTTTCATGCTTGAGTTGAGGACAAACTAAACAATCAGTTGAGCACAAGCTTGATTTGATCTCAAGTCAGGGTGAGCAATCAAGTTGGAACTTAACTCTTGTAGCCAAACTGAGAAAGGTTCATTTTTTACAGAAGTCAGTAAGTCAAATCTAGGCTCTGCTAAATCACAGCCTATATATGTCAGAGTCATGTGGGAAAGAGGTGAAAGGAAAGCTTCACAACTACAAATAGAGTAATTAAACAAAGTATTGAAAAACTCCTTGTATGTGTCTGCTAAAAGGGGGTGGAGCATCACCTTTATAATCTTCCAGATTGAACATGGCAGCAAATTGATCATTTTCTGACTGCAGAACAAAAGGATCTATATAATTTTAAAGATGTAAAACATAAATTAAAATTGACGAAAATACATAAGCAATATAGCAAATTGATCCTTCTAATAAATCCACAAAGAATGGGGCTACATTCAGGCATTGATGAATATAATAGAAAACCCCACAGGATATGCAAAAAAAAGGTATGGAGAGTATGATTTAGAAAGTGATGAAGGTAAAACCTAGGATTTACGTAATTGCAAATTTGCAATACCATTTTCCAACTTATTGACTAGCAATGGTGAAACCCAGGATTTTATTCTTAGAAGATGTTTATAGATTGGTTAATATATCCATGGATTGTGATATCACTAAGACATATAATAAAACCTAATTGTCCACTTGCCATTAAAGCTCTTCTCTTCTTCCTTTCCACATGGATGTTTCCCGCCTCTATGTTGCAGTATAACAACCTATCCCCTTCTATAAGTCATATTATGCCTCCCCATCCCTATTTCTGTTTCCTCCCATTATTGTTGTCCCCCTCTCTGTGCTCTATCCACTCCTTTTTCGTTTCTGAACTGCTGACTTCCCTCTTCATCTATTTGTCCCAACCTCTTGTTGCAACTTATACTCATTCCACCATCGGTGATCATGATTGGTCCTAAACCATTTCAAGCACAAACTCCATTCCAAAACACATACACAAACGATACAATTGCAATATAGCCATCCCCCACCTCTTCTAAGCAGTCACGTTTGCGAACCTACTTCATCACAACCTTTCCCTTTTCTCTTGTTATATATATTGCCGGTATGCAACTTTCTACTATTGTGATTTGTCTCAGCTCCCAAATCATCGTAATCAGTCAGCCCACTAAATTGTGACCGCACATCTTCTCGTGAATCCCATCTTGACTTCTAATCTTCATCTCCTGTTGATGTCGCCCCCTCTCCGAGATGCAATCACATCTTCCTTATTTGTGTCATGAACAACTTGACAATTCTTGTTCTTTCTTTCTTCATGACACCCCAATTGTGGTCATCCTCTACTCCAACTTCACTGTGTATACTTAGTTGAGATTTTTTCCTTTCCCCTTTTTTCCTCAAACGTTAGTTGTTGATTGATACTTAACTCTTTCTCAATCTCCCCCTTGGATGTGATCCCGTTATGTCTCTTTCCCATTTAGCTTGATGCAACAGCAAAATCAAACTTACAACCACCCAAGAACTTGAAATAAAGTTGATGAAATGAAGAAGATAATCACCTCTCACACAAAGAAATCAAATTGGACATTCATTAATTCAAAGATAATTAATTATAGAATTTTAGATTTCTTTTATAGACTCGCCAGCCAACATAGATAGAAATAAATATTTTAAATAAATAAAATACGATAATCTTAATAGAGAGAATATTATTCTCTATTTATTAGCAAAATAGAAAATGTTAATTAACTTCAAATTACCAAACACCAATAATTAAATATTTAGGTTATTGCAAATGCTCCAATCTTGAATATTTTTTAATTTCTTTCAGGATGTACGAGTCTATCTCAAATTAATATCCAATTTATTTTCTTTAAAACTATATCCTTTTTTGCATTATTCATTTTCATATCTGCATTATTCTCCCTCACATAGAAGAACTCGACTCTATGCTAGTTGTTGGCCTCTTTTGTGGTTCATTGTTTACGAGCATAGTAACTTTGTCTAAGAATGATAGTTCATTATTTTTGTTCTTTGGAAATCTCTTCCAATGAGAAACAAATAGATACACTTTATTTCTCTATTTGCAATCTTACTTTGAGATATTTTTTTTAATCGTTGTTTTCAACGAGTAAGGAAACATGTATATTTATTGTATGATGAGAATGATATCCATGCTTTCGTTGAAATCATGTGGCATATATGCAATAATGATGTGGTTTCCAAATAGGATGTTAACGGTGGCAGTTTTATTTTAGGGTGGATGATGATTAAAATAAATAGGAAATAATATGATAATATGTAGAAAATACGAAAAAGGCATCGAAGGTGTTGAGATATAGAATAGATAATCATTTCCTGAAATAGGCATTTCTCCTTAAATACAACAACAACTAAGCTTTCATCCAATTAAGTGGGGCCAACTGTATAGATCATTCTATGTCATTGGGCTTGATCTTTTACTACATTCTCGTAAATATTTATATGAATTTTATACTATTTGATTGTAGTTAACCAAGTCTTTTTTGACATCTCTTCCTCAATTAGTATGTGTATTTGTCATGGTTTCACATCATCTAACTAAGATATTTGTCACTTAAAATACATGTTTATACCCTCTTAAGTGTGTTCCTCGTAGTTTTTCCCCAATAGGAACAACCCAACTTTCTTTCTAATATGTTCATTTCTTATCTGTCCATTCTCATATGCCCACACATCCACCTTAACATCTTCATTTTTGCAACTCTCATCTTCTACTCGTGTGCTCGATTTATAACTCAACATTCAACATTATATAGCATAGCATGTCTATCTTTAATTTTGTAAAACTTCTTTTAAGATTTAGAGGTACCTAACATCTGACGCCTTCATTTCAATCATATTACTTCTATCTTATGTAAAACATCTCAATCAACTCTTCCATTCTTTTGTAAAAACGATCATAAATACTTAAAGCTATTAGTTACAAATAATTTATTATCTCCTATCTCAACAATTGTTTTGCTACGTCTAATACTACTAAACATAAATTCTTTATATTTTATTTTTACTTTACTAAACTAAAAACTTTTACTTTTAGTATTTTATGCTAAAATTCAAACTTAACATTTACTATTCACATGTATCATTCACCAAAATAATGTCATCTGCAAACAATATGCATCATGACAACGTGTTTTAGTGTCCAATGAGTTCATTTATCACTAGTGTAAAAAAAATAAGGACTTCAAATCGATCTTTGATGTAACCCTATCTTTATAGGAAACGTTTCGGTTAATCCGCTGCAATCTTCACTCTCGTCATTACATCCTCACATATCCTTAATTGTTTCAATATACATTGCGCGAGCAACCTTCTTTTCTATCAAAATATAAAATTAAAATAATACAACTAAATGCAAAAACCCACTTAAATTTGTTGGGGTTTCTATTGCTTTAGTTGCGTCAATATGCGTTGTTTACAATCTAGAAAAGTTGGTGCACAATGGTCAAGACTAATATGACGAGACGACGAGTCAATGTTGGTGACACCTTGAAAATGGTGTGGAGCTAAGCAAACAGCGAAAATGGTAGTGTATTTGTGTTACTAGTGGATAACAACGACGGTGTCAAAAGGAAGTGAGAACATTGGGCAATAGTGATAATGATGGTATTTTGTAGAAAGAATAAAACGAAATTTTCCTTTTTTTCTCCTATTTTAATTGTTCTAGCCTTTTCAGTTTTATCTTTTTTTTCCTTCCTCTCTTTTTTTCAACTAGAGTATTTTAAAAAATCATACAAAATTAAAAGATGTTGAACTAAATTGTAAATTGTAAAAATAAGATAATAAGTTGGTCTAACTTAGGTGAAGGCAGGTGGCTAGATTAATTTCTCTCTCTCTTTTATTCTCAACCTTTTTTCTAGTTTTTCATACTGTATATTACAACCATCATGATCTACCACAATCTCATCTAGACTTTTCCCTTCACCTTGATTCCACAACCATTGCAATTGTGATTTGTCCCTTTTCTCTTCTCCTATCCAGCTCTTGACTAATCCTGTCCTTCCTTACTTCAATATGATAGGGTTAAATAATATGATTTAATCAATAATGAGCTATAGTATAGTAATCACTAAAATGTAGATTAATTTCTGAGGACCCAGTTTCTTTATTACTGCCTAATTCAAATTACCCTGTGTCATGTTCAAGGTACTAACATGTAGGCAAATTAAAGCATTTTTAGTTCTCTCTCCTCCCACTTCCCCCTCTCTCTTGCAATACGTAAGATCTCAAGATATGTATTGTAGAGAAAGAATACAGATGTCTAAGGTCCAATAAGCACAACACAAAATATTAAGGGAAAAGTGAAGAAAAAGCCCAAGTAATTTTCATAAATATTCAGAAAACTTGATGATGATTGTTAATACCAGATTTTAGTCAACAAATTCAAATATTTATAGACCAATTTACTAATCATTACCCTGCTCCACAAATTGTTCTCTGACAATGCTTTTAGGTTCAGAACACAATCTAAAAACCTAATCATAGTGCATAACGGAACCTATAGCAACGGAGAGGCGGAAACTTATACCATTATACTAGAGCTATTGAGTGATAGACAATTGATTACCTGAATTTGAAGGAGTAACTGCTCCTGTGCATTAATATTTTGGGAAATTTCTTCACATATTTGGTCATATTTAGAAATCTCTTTCTTGAACAGATCCTCCTGTGATACACTACTTGCCATCAGTTTTGGCAGTATATCATCCTGCATCAAAATCATATTTGCTTAATAAACAAATATTATACCAGGCAAAAACTTCACAAATGAAAAGGACTTTACAAAATATGAAACAGCAAAATATCCAAGTAGTTCCTGATCAGGAAACAAAGGTCTAATTAATTACATTATTCATATTAAAAAATAGGTTTAAATACTTTAAACCCCACCTGTATTTTATATCAAGTAGCATTTTGCCCCCCTTAATTTTAAAAATAACTTTTAACCCCCTATTGACCAAAGTCAAATGTAAAAAAATTAATAAAAGACAATTATGCCCACGAGATAAAGTATGTGAGAGAGTGAATCAAAGTCTCACTATTCTAATATGCGTACATTTGTGGATTTCAACGGGAAATTATTGCTACTTAGCAACTAATTCAACGACGAAAATTGTCCGATGTAATGAAGGCTAGAATGAGATGAAACCAGTTTCGATGTGTTTGTATAGTTCTCCAGATTATATAAATATCCTCAAAAATTATTTTAACCCAGTGTATTTTACTAAGTGATTTTTTGAATATCAATGTGTCCAAAAAAAATATAAGTTGTGTATAAAAATCATAGATCAAAATACATTGGATCAAATTAATGTTTGAAAGTATTAATGTTTGAAAGTATGAATATAATCAGGAGAAATGATCACAGCATATATCATATATTGACTGTGACTAATCACGTCAAGGCATGTTCATGAAAGATGAACAGATCAGAGAATAATTGAATGAACCTTTGAGCACACAAAAATTACTAAAAAGCAAGAACACTGAAGAGAAATGAACTAAAGTACCACACCTACATAGTGACAGTAGATAGTCCTGCAGAAGAACCAAGAGATACTGAAAATGCATTTCTTCAGGCAATTTAAGCAATTGCAAATTGTCATAGGACAGATTATGGAATGGAAACAATTTTATCCCAGTTCCTGCTTTTCCCCCCAATTTTCAATATTTTATATTAAAAATTATATTATTTTGGGCAAGATCCAACATCTTTTGAGTAGAAAAAAATTGTTATGCAATGGTGTCAAAAATGATAGCAAATATTTGTTTTCGTTTATCCATCTCTTTCGTTTCATTTTCCCAAAAATCAAGCAGAATAGATTACATGAAAC
>JBBPFQ010000038.1:6611716-6622166 GCA_037974815.1 Kaempferia elegans
ATTCAGATGTGTTTAGAAGAATGGAGGATAATTGTGGTTGTTGTAGAAATGAAATGAGCTTTGTGATCTATGATTTCTTTTTTGTTGTTTGGCTAATATGCAAGAAAGCACATAATCAGTGAGACACCTGTTTTTGTATTATGAGCTATTATGCTCCTTCAATTCAGGCAATAGGGAGACCTTCACAGATCACTTTAACTTTGGAAAAAATAGGATATTCAGATAGGAAATAGTAATATTTGGGCATTGTACCTAATCTGCAATCAATGGTGCCGAATGACATGAACTTACCTAGTTATAGTTATTTTTCAAATCGAAAGTACATCTGTCGTCTAGGTTTTAAAGTTTTCATTGACTAGCACCTTATGAATCTCAATCTGAACTGGTAAAAGTGCTTTATATAATGTTGTATCAATACCCCAACTCCTGTAATTGCAAACAATCTAAATCAATGGAATTATAATGATAAAGCATACATCAATTTTTTTGTGTCAGTTTTTTTGAAGCTTAAATCAACATTTTTATGAGAGAGAGAGAGCTATTAGCCTGTACATAGACAAAGATGACGAGAAGTGCCAATTTTTTTTAGATCCAGACTTTTTCCCCCCATAATGCTGACAATCATAATTTCTTCTTTTCTTGACATTTACTGATATAGATATCTCTCATTAGGTTTTCCATGATTATACCTTTTTTTGGTGAAAGTTTCTTATCTGATTGGTTTCCTTATTTATTCTGGTATCTATTTTTTGCATACTGGAATCTAGACAATTACTAATAAGAGTTGTTAGTTCTTTTCCTAGTAACAAATGCTTGAACAGAGTTGCTTATACAAGAAATGTATGGAGGTGTTGTTATTTAACGCTCTAGGATAGTATTTTTTTTTTTTTTTTTTGATGATTTATGTCTTTATGCATTCTGCTTAGCTCCAAAACTCTTACCAAAAGGCCTGATTAGTCAAGGAACTGCTTCTAAAAATTTTGCTGCATCAATCATTTGATGATGTAGCCTTTACTAGTGGGGATTGTTTTTGACACCACTGATCAAAAAATAGGTCTGATGAATTTTGTTAGTTAGTGCGTATTTTTTACTATTGAGAGTGCTGTTGGTGCGAACTATTTTACCAGTATGGTTTATCTAGAAACCCCGAGTACAGATGAGTTGATCTTAATTCATCATTTAACTGCAAAAGGAGTGCTGCTACAAAGTCCTTTCTTTATATGTTAAAGTTCAGAAATAAGGTTAGACCATTCCTAGTTTGTGTCCTCAAACCTTAGAACAAGTAGTTTGTCCATCTCTCAGATTTGCCAGGCTGCGGCACCTCTGGGCAATTGTGTCTGTTATGTCAAGGCATGTAGGTCATTCTTTAGCTGGTGACAGCTGTTGCAGAAACATTGAATTCTGTAGATTCTGCACCATGCTAAGTATTTCAATAGTGCAAGCTTCTATTCCAGGTACCATGGAACATGTTCCAGGCCCAAACTAATATAGCAAACAATCAGTAAGTGTGTATTGTATTTCATTTTAATTGGCAAAGGCTTTTGAAACTGAACTGAGCGGGTGACTGCTGACTCTCCCACTTCCCAATCTTGCTATATGAGCAGGCATGCTAGTCAATGTTTCTGAAACTGAACCGGAGAGTGAACTGATGGCCCTGCTAGTTTGTAATTTCTCTTATTGAACTAGCCAAAAATCCAGTCCAACCAGATTGATAAAAAAATCGAACAGGAATAGTTCTGCTTCTGATTCCCGTGTTTTAACTAGTTTGACCTTCTGGTCCAATACAGTTTAGAAACAGTGATATTAGTTTGACCATTGTTTTCGTGAATACCGGCTACTTGGATAGAAGATATTAAGGCATTTACATACATATGTTTCTCACTCTCTCTTCCTATCGTTTCTTTTTCGTTCAAGTAATCAGATCCTAAAGATTTATAAAATATGTACGAACAAACAAATCCTAATACTTGAGTGATGATGAGCGTCAAACAAACAAATGAATAGATGTAAGAAAAAGATAATTGAATACGGATAAGGTCATCGAGCAGCCTATGATCTTCTGTTCTCTGTTTTGGTAACATATGCTTCTCTGTTTCAAACATAAAGGACATTTCTATTTTTTTTTTATTAAAAAAAAAGTCAGATCATTTCGTTACCGTACACTACAGTTAGTTGCTATAGCAACTCATGCAAAGGTTCACTTCATGACATCCAATGGCGCTCTATGTAATATAGGTGGACTCCAGTTCCAGGCACTTAGCAATTTTATCTTTCGTTTTATTCTTTCTTCATACTCCTTGAAGGGTGCTCAATAAGTAATGTGATATCGTATTGCACAGGTATGCAGACAACCTTGACACGGATCCAGGATAGGCTGCGAATCTTCTTTGCTGTTCTTTTCTGGATGTCCTTGTTCTTCTGGGCAAGTATATACGATGGAAAAAATGATGCAAAAAAGAAGGGGCCGTGGTTTCGAAAGTGAATGCAGGTCAAACCTTGATCAATATGCTATCTGATTAGTCTGAGTAGAAGAAAAAAAAAAACTCAAAGCTTTTTCGTGGTTATAGTATCAATAGATGTCAAATAGATATACAATGTGAATATATTTGATTCCAATCATTGTTAAAATTCAATTGGGCCGTTGGCAGAACAATCTTTATTTTCATGTTTTTCATGCAACCTGTGAGTGGCTTTTTGATGCTACTCTTAAGTAACATCTTTCTTTCACTCCGGTCAACCTCCTCGGCAGCATTAGAATTATGGGAACTGTTACTACTTGAAGAAGCTGTTGAAGTTGAGAACTCCATCCCTTGTTTGATCAACTGGTGTTGATTCCACGGTAAAACTCTCTTCTGTCTGTGCTTTTGCTGCCAAGAATAAGAAGAGAGAGACCTTGACTATACCTTGAAGCTGAAGAAGAAAAGAATCGTCCTCCCACATCGAATAATATTGCAGCTGCTGCTCATCAAAGGTTAATTTTCGCATCTTAGCTGAGTTTTCCTGAGTGGAGATAGCATTCCACCATTTATTCTGTCTTTAATGTTTATTGACCAGCATAATGGCGAACACTTTGTTCATCGACGTTTTGAACTTTTTTTCTTAGCAAAAAATGAATTGAGAGATCGATGGAACGCATGCACAGAAACATTTACACTACGGCATTCTAGCAAACTTTCTGAAGTTAAATCTTGCAAAAGGAATTCTTCCTAGTGATTTATAATACGTGTGTACATTTAGATGATTACTGAATCTGGAGACATCTAGTTAATTCTTTTTTAAAACGATAGAATAAATGTTCTGGTTTGCATGTATTTACATTAATAATTTTCATTTGTGTTTGTGTACAAACTGTAAGACGTTTTTCCACCTTTAAAAGTGACTATTAGTAGATGGGTGTTTCTCGTGATTAAACCTTGGACACCTTGGGGTTAGGAACCAACTAAATTCAAGAGTCTTTTTGCTTTGTTATTTTATATTTTCACTGTTTACTAATTCAAATAGAAAGATATTGAACGAATGACGAAACACAAAAAGAAATGAGTGGTTGATATTCACCTCCTCCCCTTTCGACAATCCTGATCCTATAATTGATATTAAAGCGCAAGTTAATCCGCTCGCGAACGAGGGTGAGGCCACCCTCCTACCAGGGGCGAGGGCGAGGCTGTCTGCCCACTCATGGGCCAGCACGAGGCTCACCTGCTCGTGGGCGAGCAACCTGCTCATATGCTAGCAAGCACGATAGCCTCGAGCGATGTAGAGGACGGACGTTGACTTTCCTCCTGATTTTGGGAGGATAAAAAAAAGCTAAAACATGATCTATGGATAGATTCAAGAATCCAATCCGTCCATTATTTAATAAGAAGTAAACAACATAAAGGATAATTAATCTATCATTACTCATGAAGTAAACAATGTAAAGGATGATTAATTTGTTCTTCCTGGTGAAGTAAATAATGATAAATTTTGTTTCCTCAATTTTTAAATACATGATCGATGAAGCCATATGAAGCAGGAACGGAAAACACAAGATTGTGCAATATGGGAAAAATGTTTGGAACTACAATCCATGCAAAATTATACCTGATGAATTTCATGTAAGATAAATATTTGATTATGTTAAGCTTTAATTATGCATAATTAAATAAAATACTATCAATTATAATCTTTTAAAATAGATAATTAAATTTTCTTACATCCTACCAGCACAAAACGAAAAAGAAAGTATTTTTTAACTTTACCTACTCAAATTGAACACAACAAATTCCTTTTTTTAATGATTTTTTTTTCTAAATTTTTTAAAAAAAGGAAGTGAATGAAAAAGCAGCACAGAGAATTGAACGATCGGACACATCAAGATCAAGGAGACGAATGAGTACTTCCAGATGGGTCTGATCCAATGACAATCGTTGGATTATTAAAACGGATCAATAGTTAGATCTTACTTTTCAACCTACAGCTGTCACCGACTAGGGATAGACCGGAATTGTGGAAAGAGGATACCAACTGGAGCCCTCCCCCGATGTACAAGTCCAACCATGCCCGCGACCGCGACCGCTGCCATTTCCACGCCGACGACTACGTCACCTTCCTACGCTCTGTCACCCCCGACTCAACAGGACCAGTTCCGCGCCCTCAAGCGCTTCAATGTCGGCGAGGACTGCCCCGTCTTCGACGGCCTTTACTCCTTTTGTCAGGCCTACGCCCGCGTCTCACTTGGTGGCGCTGTCAAACTCAACCATGGGCACGGCATTGCCATCAACTGAGCTGGCGGCCTTCACCATGCCAAGAATTGCGAGGCCTCAGATTTCTGCTACGTCAGCGACATCGTGCTAGTCATCCTCGAGCTCCTCAAGCGCCATGAGGTGCGTCCATTTTTTTTTTGGGTAGGTTCCGAGGTTTTCTTTTCTTCGTTATTATTTTTTGATCTCTCGGGTTCTTTATAACTTTAGGATTTTGTTTGCAGTTCGATTACGAGAAAGGCAGACTATCTGATTGACTGTAAATGAAGGAGAAATATTGATAATGTTCCTAAGAAAAATATTGTTTTTGGATAGTGTTTTGTTCCACTCTTTTGTTTCACCACCTTCTTATTGTTTCTTGGACTTGATTCTCCAAATTTTTGATATTTCAAATTTGTTGGATAGAAAAGGGCAACCAAAACAAAGAACTCGAATCATGATGGATTGTAGCTAATAATGTTAAGTTGTTAACACTCATGGTGTTATGACTAGAGGTTGCATCTGCTCCTATGTATTGGTTGTAGATTTGGAAGATCTTTCAACAATGATCATAGTGGTGGCAAAAATATAAATAGGTATTCATTAACACTTCAATTCATAGCTACAAGGGGGTAACTGAGGAACTTTGTTGCTCTCATAGGATGGCACGCTAGGTCCTCAAGTCAGATTGGGACTCTTATGAGTTTCTTAGATGCATTAGATTTAGAACTTACTTCTAGATATATTTTTCTTTATAACCATTCTAAACTAACTTGATATTTCTTTGTGTTGTTAGAGCAATAACAGTTCCCTGATTCATATGCAAAGATGGCTTTCACCTTACAGATTGCTTTTTGAGTTGTTAAGCTTCAGTAGCATGCAGATATAAATTGATGGTCACCAAAATGTAACCATCATGGCATTCATTCCTAGTATTATTGAATCACCTTTACAAGTGTCATCATAGAAGTTAGGATATTACTTTCCTTACTTTTTCCATGCAATAGTTATATTATTCTAGGGCGTTTGTATACAATTTGGATGTATCACATACTGTGTAAAGTGAGATTGTATACATGTCCCCACATAATGGTATTTTAGGTTACTGAGAGTGAATAATCTGAAGTTCTATTAACATATCACCATTTTTATATTCCATCTTTGGACTAACCCTATGTTTCAACTCAATGCCGACATGACTTCTTATTTGAACTCTATGCAAGGCCCTTAAGATTTTTGCACTGCCTTATCAGATCTAAGAAAAAGCAATCCTGAATCCAATGTTTGTATCATGGTCTTGTTATATTAAACTTAATTTTGTTAGATTTTTGAAGCAAACCTGTAAGTTTTCTTTACATCTTTAAGTTTATTTTGCTTATTTACCTATTTTAAAAGAAAATATTGCTGTTAAGATGCATGTTCTCTCGTTTATCTGGACACACACACATATAGAGAATTAGTTGCATGCATGAATAAATTATAAACATATTTGCACAATCACATCAGTTCCATCAAAGGGTATATTTATTTCTTCCTCTGAGTTACCTTTGGAAATTAAAAAATACAGTAAATGTGGCATCTATTGACCTGACTATTTTTGAGCAGTTGATCTTGTTCAAGCATACAGTAATTGTCCCGTCTATTGACCTGCCTATTTTGATTTGATGAAAAAATTGAATGTTGTTTGATAATTGTATATATATGTATCTAAATCCTCAGAAGTGGAATCTTAGGCTGCATTTATCTTGGACAATTTTCCTGCTTTCCTATATTATTTTCTAATAAATTATTTTTTATGTAAATGTGTAAAAACAAGCCCAGCCGAACTATACTTTGGGGGTGTTCAAACTTGTTTGATAAGGTAATCGAGCTTTGCCTAAAATGAACCAAGCCATTGAAATAATTGTTCAAATTTGACTTGGTCTATTTTTTATAAGCTCAAGCTTGGTTTAAGCTTGGCTTGAGCTTTGTTCATTTAGATGTTATCGAACTGTCAATTCAAAGTTGTTTGATTGTTTGAAACTTTTGTTATTTGATTGGTTATTGAGTTGGTTAATTCAAACTTGTTTGTTCATTTTAAAAATTTCTTTGTTTATTTAGCATTTTGATAAGAGTTTTATTAATGAACATGGTTTGTGAACATTGTTCATGACCATTGTTCATGAACTATTACGAGATAAACATATATGCATTCAAGCTTGTTTGTTTAGTTTAACGAGTTGTTTAATCTTACTTATTTAATTGATCTTGTGTGTATTAAACGAATATAAACAACCTGTTACCAAGCCGAACACCAAGCTTGTCCACGAACATTTGGTTTATTTACAACCCTTATGTGTTTGATCATAATTTTTCAGAAAAAATGAATACAATCAAAATAATAAATAAGCAGTTGTTTCTTTACCTCTTTAGGAATACCAATCATTCTTTTATAATAAATATTTCTTATTTTATATAGAGATTAAAAAGACTAACAAATATATCCTGTGTTACTTTTTTTTTTTTGAATTTTAATTTTTCTCTTAGGAAAGGAAAATTAGGAAAATTTTCTGGAAATAAATAGCCTTGGAATTTCCTACAACGACATCCCAAAATTTTGACCTAGAGGGGCCTAAACGTTCACTTAAGTATACTGCACTATTTCCATTCTTTGAGATTGATTTGAGTGATTTAACAATGGTCATTAGCCTGTTTCAGTGTTCTTTCCTAATGTCTTATATTTCGTGTATTATATGTGGACATTGATATTCACCATAGAGATGGAGTGGAGGAAGCATTCTATTCCACAGATAAAGTCATGATAGTTTCATTTCATAAATTTGGAGACTACTTTCCTGGAACAGGAGACATACGCAATATTGGATATGGGAAAGGGAAATACTACTCACTCAATGTCCCATTAGATGATGGGATAGATGATGAGAGATATCAATCTCTCTTCAAACCTATCATGGGAAAAGTTATGGAAGTTTACCAACCTGGCGTCGTGGTCCTTCAGTGTGGTGCTGACTCATTATCCGGAGACAGGTTGGGATGTTTTTAACCTTTCCATCAAAGGTCATGCCAAATGTGTGAAATACATGAGATCTTTCAATGTGCCACTGTTGTTACTTGGTGGCGGTGGATATACCATCAGGAATGTTGCTCGGTGTTGGTGCTATGAGGTATTGTGCTAAACAAACCCTCTCTTTCAGTAAATTGCCGAATCATCTAGTACCTTTTACCTGATTCATTTTTTTTCAATCACTGAACTATGAATTTTATAACATTTTCTAGAAACACCATAATATACTATTTTATTGTTGTTCCATTTTGCTCACTGCTTCTTATTTATATCAACACATACATAATCTTGTAGGAGCCTTTTTAATGATTATTCAGTTTTTCAGCATTGTAAGTGTAAGATTCTTGTTGCTTTGTAATTGCACTTTCACGAACAATGTGTATTGTTTGGATCTGTTCTAAAACGCCTGATAAAAATTGCTTTAATGAACAAAGCAATCTCTTGTTATTGTATGTTAACAAGCTCAAGTTAAACTTCCTCATCTCTAGGTGTACTTTATTTGCCATGTGTTATATCAATCCCATCTTATGGTAATTGTAACGCCCCAAATTTCATGAAAATAATTTTAGAAATATTCTATGATTTTTTCTAGAATTTTAGAATATTTTTATGGGATTTTTGGGTTAGCAGAAGTAGAAGAAACAAAGAAAAACACAAAATGTGTGCGGTAGGATTCGAACCCGCGACCTAATGGAATCTAGCAGATTTAAAAAGATTCTATTAACCAACCGGCCCAGTAAGAGGTTGTAAATTAATAGGAACGAAATTATTACTAAAAGAGAATATTAATTATTTTTATAAGAAATTCTATAGGGACCAAGGGGTATAAAAAGAGAACCTAAATCCCTCCCCTTATAAGGTTCGGCCAACCCTCTCCTAGGGTTAATTGTCGCCGATTCATCCTCTTCCTCACAGCGCCGAGCTTCCTCCTCACGCAGCGATCTCCTTCTCCTTCCTTCCCGAAGCAAAGTCCTCTTCATCCAAGCCCGATCTCCTCTCTTCCTCCTCACGCCGAAGGTTTTTCCTCTCCACCGAGCCGTGTTCTTCTCCACCGAATTCCTAAGGTAAGTTGTTTTCCTTTGTAGCTATGGTTGAAAGCTATGTTCTGTGGGGGTTGCAAATGACCTGGAGGTCGTATTTGCCTCGACGCAAAGTTAGTCTTGATATTGTTTCGGATTCGATGGAATTGGAGTGGTTTCAACGTTTTCAAAGTTTCATGGTCTAGGTTTTTGTTTTCCGAAGCATAGTTGAGAGTTTTGATTCCGATCTCTTGTGTTCTCGCGGTGCATTTCGAAAGGGCTAACCAACGAGTGCTGGGTTCTGGAAGAATGGTTCGGAATTGATTTAATTCGTTTCTTTCAACATAAAGTCGATTAATGGACAGATTTAGGGATTTCTTGCTTCTTGGGTGGTTTGCACATCTGCTGGATAGAAATTTAGTTGTTAGGAATGTTCCTATTATGACTCTGTAATGTGATCTTGCTGGTTGCATTTCCTGCATTGAAATCAAGGTGTTTGTAGGCAAAAATGGGTTCACGGGTAGGATGTTAGTTAAGCTATGCTTTGAATTAGTAGAAATAAACTTTTGGTTAGTAATATTATGCATATGCTCATCTTGAATTGGAAATTTCTTGTGCTGTTCCTTGAAGCTACGTGCATGAACCAATGTTGATGATACATGCTCATGTCTATTTGATTTGGTAGGATAGGTTGTGGATTTAAACAATATTGCTAGACTCACAAGAAGTTTCATGATTTTACTTTCTTATTGAAGTGAATTGGTACTGATTCTTTCATGAAGAAAGAACCTTAAGAGTATGAGTATTTCAAATCAGTACTTGATAATGCTGGGTAAAGAAAACTCCAGAATCCTGCTCCATGTTACCTTTGTGTAGCTGGATAGTTTTATAATGCATGTGCCGAACTTTAGAATAGGCTTAGATGATGTCTTGAATTTTAATCTATGCATGTGTTAAATTCTAGATTATGTTTAGAGGCTGCCTATTAAGTTAATCTGCCATGAAAAGCTCCAGGTCCATGGTTGCATTGTATTTGATACTTAATCTGTTCATGCAAGGTTTTGTGTTCATGTTCTACTTTGATTGATGTTAGTTTTGTCATGTAACAGCTTTCAGCTCATGATTTAATATTAATTTATACTCATCTTGTTCAAATACAACTTCAGGTTTATGTATCCATGTTAATTGATATAAGTTTTCAGTTCATGTTCACATTTTAAATGGATACTCTGATACTGTCCAGTAAAGTTCCGGATTTTGGTGTTGCATATTAAATTGATTCTTTATCCTGTTCAGTTAAAGCCTCAGATTTGTGTGAATTTAAAATTGATATTTTTCACCATTCGGTTAAAGCTTCAGGTTCCTAGTCTAGTTTGAATTGATGCATGTTTTTCTTTAGTAAAGTTCAAGCCATGTTTCCATTTTGTTTGATACTTGCTAGTTCATGTAAAGTTTCAAGTTTAGAATCTCGTTTTGATTGTTGCCTGTTTTGTGCAATTAAGTTTCAAGTTCAGGTTTCTACTCTAATCGAAGGTTCTTAGTAAGGATAAAATTAGAGACTAAGCGAAGGATGTAAGTATCCCCTCACTGCAGTATAAGTAGCTTTCGTTTGTTAATGTTATGTGCATTATGTTCTTTTTGAATTTCCT
>JBBPFQ010000038.1:6668879-6689822 GCA_037974815.1 Kaempferia elegans
CCAAACCTACGCGCGCACATTCGCACACTGTGCACGCGCGCAGGATATCAGATTTATATATATATATATATATATATATATATATATATATTCACTTTAATTTCAGATTAATTTAAAAAATTGTATCTATTTTTAATTTTAGATAATTTTAATTTTATTTGTTGTTTTTTAATTGTATATCATATTTTTAAAAATCTAATTGACTATTCAAAAGCGTACATTCTAGCAGTCATGGTGTTCTTGTGTCCTTTCCCTCTCTCATATTTTTTTTCTCTCTCATTCATCGATCTTGTGTCATTCTCCTCACTTATTGATGGTGGTAATACTAATAAAAAGTGATAACCTTCACCTCGGACCTCTCCAAGACTATCCCATGTGCATTGGAACGGAGATAAATTATAAGGGACATTTTGACCTAGCAGAATAGTCCTTTCACTAATCCCTAGTTTATCGACGGGGCCACTGATAGAAGAAAAATTTCATCGATTTTCACAGATGAAATGACTCGATCGTTAGTAAATACCGATGTAATAGCTTTTCCGTCGGTGAATCACGCTAGGGTTTACCCCTTTTCTCCCTTTGCTTACTTTTTATCGACAGAATTGATTTTCTATAGGTATATACCAATAGAATCCCAATCCGTCAAGGGATTTTACTGACGGAATCCCAATCTGTCGGGATATTTACTGACGAAATTTGAATTCGTCGGAAATCCTGATTAAAATTTAGGGCACGACCCTGCCCTTTCCCTCGCGCAATCTCACTTCTCGGCAACTCTTCTCGGCGATCTCCTAAGTGACAGCGACGACCGAAGGTAAGCTCTCGCCCTCCTCTCCTCTTTCCGCCAATCTTCTCATCGAGGCCAGTTGCTGGCCACACCTCATGAAGGGTGCTCTGGCTGTGAGCTCGCGGCTAGTCGCTGGCCGTGGCTCGCGGCCAATTGCTGGTCGTGGCTCGCTGACCGTTACGGCCTGTGGGCCCACTGGCCACGAGTCATCTAGCACAACTCATTGCTGGCGCTGGCCAAGAGCCCGCGGCAGCTGTTGCCATCACTAGTAGCGCCTTTGTTGGCACTTGCGAGTGCTTGAATTTAGATGTAGGTTAAATTAATTAGTATCTTAATGGTTTTAAATAAGATATAGTCATTTTGTAATCCTCTACATAATCATATATTGTTATAAGTAATGGTTTAAGTAGATACTCTACGTAGTCTGAGAATCTTATAATCTTATAAGTAGTGATTTTTTGAAACTATTCTCCCTTTGTACCTTAAACCTAGCTTATAATTACAGTAATGGTAAGCATTAAAATAATTTACAATGTGTTGTAAATGTCTTAGTCAACTTAAAACTTTAGTAAATTAAGAATAAGTTTGAATTAACTTATTTTACTTCTCAATTGAATAGTTTCAACAACTCATATTTTATAACAAATTGAATGAAATTCTATTCACAAGTGATAATATATATGAATAAAGGTTGGATGTACAATCGATTAGAAAATGGAATTATTATGAATGATTTTATTGCTGAAGTTGTACAGTTTGTAAGCTTTGTTAAAAGTCATCCTGAATGTGAACTAGTGTTGAGTTACGGTGCCCACGCAATCATAAGAAATGTAGAAATAGAGTTTTTCGTAATGAGAATATCGTAAAAGTACATATTTGTAAAAAAAAAATTTGTGTCAAATTATTACAAATGATATTGTCGCAGAGAGACTTATTTGTATGAACCAATTGAATCATCTGGTGATTTGTCATCTAACACAAATGTGACTTCACCTTAATTATCAACTAATGATATTACAATGTAATCAATTATTCATGATGTGATAAATGCAGTTAATTATTTCATTATAAATAAAATTTTAAAATCTGAATATCAACAACTATATAAAATGTTAAAAGATAGTAAAAAAAGAAGTGTATATAATATCGTGATATTCTCTCCTCTCTTATTACACAGTATGATCTCCTCTCTTATTACATTATTATCAAAGGATATTCTTTGTTTTTTTTTTCCATCGATGATCCATTTCTTTCTCGATTGGAACAAAATGTCAAAAATTTTCGTTCATCGTTAAACAGTATGTTAATTTTTTAAACATGAAATTATTTTTTTGTCTTAGTTTTTGCTGGAATTTTTTGATCAAATTTTTTACAGTTAACAGGTTTGAATCTGGAGCCTTTTTAAGTACATAAGATATTATTTGATATTGATGGTTTAAATTTATTTTTAGAATTATTTTTTAAAAATAAAAAATTCATAAATAAATAATTTTATAAAAATTAAATTAAAACTAATAAAGTTTTTAATAATGTTTAAATATTAAATACTTTATATTGTATTAATTAAAAAATTTATTATCAAATCTTAAATATATAATTTTGTTAGTACTATTTTTACTTCTCAAAAATTAGAAAATAATATTTTTTTAAAAAAAAATATTATTTAATTAACAAAAATTTACCTAGGGTTTCAAAAAGAGTTGAGACGGCCCATGGTGTTTTCCAAATAGTGAACCTTTTGAATCTATATTACTAATTACTAATTGCCTAATAAAGATAAGCTACATCTTTGTTAAAATTACTACTTGGCTAACAAAGATAGCAAACTGTAAAAGGAAATAAATAACCCACACAAAATCAGAGCAGATCCCCTGGACCATTATTACTGGACTGGTCCAGTGATAATAGGCCGTTGGATTATATCAAGATCCAAGCACGGTCTAATTTTGATGTGATCGAACGGCCCATCATTACTGGACAGTGATGATGGTCCAAATGATCTAAAATACACGAAATAGAAATCCCTATAAAATCTACATTACTTAATAACTTGCAACTAAAACTACGTCTGATTCATGATAAGTTTGAATCATCGCAATTTGAAAAACACAAAAGTAAACTATTGCCGCTCCCTGTTCCCCGAATAGTTTACTGACACGACGTTTGAAATGCAGATAAGATGGACCCTAAACCATCTGCCCACCTCCTTCCACGAACCCAGAAAAATATTATAAACAGCTGCTCACCAACGGTCGACACGTGGACTCCAATCGCATCTATCTAATGATCTTTCTGTTTGAATGAAAGGTTCCCTGGATTAGAAAACAGGATCGAATCTGGGACAAGGCATGTGGGAAGCACGCTGGGCGAGGAAGGGTGACGGATCACCATCCGTCATCCTCGAACTCCGGTTTATGAGGGAGGGCAAAGGATAAGGAAGCGGGGCATCGAGTAACAAACACTGCAGCAACAGTGTGGAGGAATATTCCTCGAGCAGCTCGTTGTGGCACTGACAATCACGTAGACAAAAACCAAATGATTACTGAAAAGGAGCTCGGAAATTAAGAGAGTCGACCTGCTTCGTGCATGCATCAGCATCCCACTGAAACAGCTTCGTGAATGAGTTGTTGCTGTATTTTTCAAACTTACCACCACCAAATCATGTTCAAATGATGCTCGTACAGGACCAGATAACGCCAACTGAAATAACTCAGGTGTGGGCTTCAGCATTATATCGGACGACATGGTCCATAGCTATGAGCTGACAGTCAACTATTCAGTTTCAATGCGAAGCAAGCAAATGTATAGTTGGTGTTAAAAAGTAATTTGTTTGAGAATCTATAGCATTGATGCACAAGCATAGGAGGAATCGCACACCCTGTCAATCTTTAATCGTGCAAAGGATCCAAACTGAAAATTAATGCTATCGATCGCCTCTTAATTTCACCTAGAACAAGATTTAATTTACCACATTCTCTGCATGTAAATTTCCCCATCTGCTTCGTTTTTCTGGTGAAACTTCACTGCAGCCGGCTTCTGTATCCCACTGGTAGTCCCGGCCGAGTTGAGACTCACCTCGCTCAGCGGCGGTCGCTTCCTCAGCTTCGCAGCCGACGACTGTGTGTTCCCCATGTAGTTGGGGGAGCTCGACGAGCTGGAGCAGTACTTCCTCGGAGTAGCCGCGGCGTTGCTGTACCGGGGAGTACTGTGCGTTGTGGCGGGAAGACGGCACCTCTCGCCGGTCGTCCACCACTCGTTCTCCGACAAGTGGAGGCGGCTGGGAATCGAGATGCGAGCCGGAACATGAGATGGAAGTGGCGAAGTGAAGGCATGGTGGTCGGCCACGTCGTCCTCTGCCACAAAGAGACTGTTCCGGCAGCAAGATCTTAGCATTGGACTCCACGTGTCGACCTCGACGTTCTTTGGGCTTCTGGAGAACATTGCACCGTCAATGCCTGTCGAGAGCCGCCGGTTTCGAATGTCGATATCGAGCCTTTCCTGTAACGAAGGCAATTAACCATTTGCTAAAGTCCTGAATAACTAAGTAGGATTAGGATTGACGACGTACCAAGGATCTCCGATGGTGGATAATTCTGTCGTTGGAGATGAAATTCCTGGATCTTTGAGCTCGGACGGTGGCCTGAGCTCGGATCAGAGCTTGCATGCCGTGGAGAATGGCGGCGGCTTGCTTGCGAACAAGATACCCTCTGACTAAAGCTTGCAGTTTTACCAGTGCTTTGAGAGCTCTGAGTGCTTTTCTTGCCTTCAAAGAATGCGAATTGAAGGCTTCAGAATTTCGAGCAATGACAGGTGATTGAATAGGCAGCAATGAATTCGATTCAGAAGATATATATTGACTTTGATAAAGAGCTATTAAAAGCTCTGTTTTTTTGGAGCAAAGAACAAGTAGTAGGAGACAAAAACAGAAAACAAGAGATCGTAGATTTGAAATAGCGTGCGAGAATTTTCACAAGTAATCCTTCTAAATATAACTTTTTTTTAGAGAGAGAATTTGCAAATAAAGGAAATTTGTACGGGAATGAGATTATGCAATGAGAAGATTCACTACCAAGTAGCCCCTGAAAGCTGTTTGAATCCGTAAAGCCGCCGACTCGTAAGAGCCGACGAGCCCAGCTCTGTTTCCGGCTAGACGCACCGCCACAGAAGAGGCGGCGGCGGCCACTGCAATCGGGTGCCTGCTCTGCTCTTTCTTGCTTTCGGCGTAGAAGCACTTGAACCACGCCGCCTCGATGGCAGCCGCCGTGGCGGAGTTCTGGCCCAACGTCGCGTCGCCGGAGTCCAGCGACGACTTACGAAAGCTCCACCTTTTCCTTTCCACTCTCGCCTCGCCGCGATCGCAGCTGGAGAAGTCCATGGCCTCCTTCTCCTTACTCCCACTCCAGAGCCGGCCAAACCACCGCGCCGCCCGGCCCATTTCCCAGCCGCGGGAATCAATCACGATCCTGAGGAAAGAATAGAACAGCCACGTTGATGTTATAAAGAGAGAAGATAAAAGTAATCATCACGATCAAGAATAAATTCAAATCATGGGAAAAAACTAAATCTCAAATAATGAACCTCTCCTTCTCTTTCAAGTGGTAAAACTCAAAAGAGAGAAGATAAAAGTAATGCAAAGATCAAAAGCAAGCATCTGCAAAGTAATTTAAAGAACGGCATTAGAAGACAAAGAACTTCACTTTGCATTCCCCCACCACCCTTCCACTCTAATACTCTATCGAATTCTATCAGATCCGAGGTAACTAAAGCGTGCATATCTCCATTACAAAGACAGAAAACATAATATATTTTTGAATAAATTCGGATTCCTACGTTTCTATGAGGCGGGCGAGATCAAAGCAAGCCTCGCAGTTCTAAACGCTCGCGTCGCTTCTTCCTCCTCCCAATTTTATAACGAGAAATCTATCTGTTTGAAATATGTAGACGCTGACAGTCTCCATAATTTCCCTCTCGCTGCATTTATTTGCCCTCCCTCAATCATCCGCACGCCATGTGCCGTGGCTACCGCTCACATTCAAGGAGCTGCTCGGTTAGTGCTTGGAGTACGTACGTACCAAAATGAAGAGCAGGAAAAGAGGAAAATTTCAAGAAGGGAAAGCGAGGCGCAACCTCCTCTGCTCTGCTAAGGACTCTCGGATGCCAATCGAGAGAAAGGAAAATAGAGAAGGCTTCCTCTTTTCTCGCAGCAACGTCGTCGCCTCCGCTCTGTTTGAAATAGAGTGGTTTTGGCGGCGCAGAATCCGGTGAGAAGAAGAAGAAGAAGAGGAAAGATTTCTCTACAAGGAAAAAACCGCAACTTTGATTACGGTTTGGATCATTCGGGTTAACTTCGCCGGATTCTTCTCCAATGATTTAGTTAAAATTTCCTCGGGTCAAAACTCATTTATGAGGGAAATTGTTTGGCAAGTGGCAACGTGTTCTTCGTTCTCGGGGTGCGCGTCAAATCAGCTGGTTTAATAAGAGCGATAAATGGACATAAGATTAAGGGAGATTTTCAAGAAAGTTTGGATATAAAATTGTGGGTGATTTGTATACTAATTAATGAATTAAGAGAATGATAATAATAATAATAAAAAAAAGAGTCGAATTTTTTTATGGGCGGGTCATTTCAAGGGAAACATGGCGTTGACCGACACATAAATTGACTAGGATGAAAGGTTGGAAGAACATATCATTTATAATCAGTGATGATTTTAGATAGGATTAAAAATTTTAAACATAGTTTCTCACTCAATGATGTATTTGGAAGATGATTTGCTTGAGTAGTTGCGCCCTATAACTTAAAATATTTTAGCTATCATTGTAGAGATTGAGTTTAATGAATTGTTATCTTATAAATGGTGGATCGAATCTTCTTTTGCTAATATGCATGGTACACGAAAAGTATAAATGAAGTATTGAAACATTAATTTTTATAATCGAATATGGTATATTGACTCGCATACAAGTTAGGTTCATACCAATGGATGTGAAATTATTCAAGGGAGGATGAGAAATTGAATGGAAAAGTTAATTATTGCTCAATAACAAAAGTAATTAATAATTAATTAATTAATTAATTAAATCAATTAATTGTTCACCTCTTGGCATATTCTTATTAATTGGTGGCTCCTCTTTAGGTACACCCCTTCAACCTTATAAATAGTCCTATTTTTCCTTACTCAAAACATAATAAGGAATCACAAGCAAAACAAGTTGTAAATTTCCTTATCTCTCTTCCTTCTCCCTCTCCCCCCTAAAAAGTTCCACGACTTTGAAAATCTACTGGAACTAAAAATTTAAAGAGCTACTACTTAAATCGTAAGTTGTTGTATTCCGAAAGATGATTATAAATAAACTGTAAGCACTTAAGTAAAATAATATTATTCTTTTCAATTATTCTATGAAAAGAAGGCCTAGCTTTCGCTTCAACCTTAAAAGGTGTATTAATATCTGAAAAAGTGTTCAACTATAAAATCTAAGATTGATGATATCAAATCGATGATTGACAATATCAAGTTAATGATTGATATTATTCTACTATTTTGATATTGGACTAGAGTTAAATATATATATATATATATATCTTACTATATTATTAAGAATCTGACATCAATACTAACTAATTTTCAATTAATTTGGTGAAACCTAAGATGAAATTACGGTAATATCTCTCAGTTACGAGTATTATTGATTTTTTTTCATTAATTATTGATCTAGAGTTCGATACTCATCTGTAGCGTATTATTGAAAAATTTTATTATCAACAGATATTACATTACTATGGTCTCTTTAGTCCCACATCTTAAAATTAACAACACCGCTAGTAGAGAAGTTTTTATAATACCTTAGGTCGGTAACATTAAAAAAACTCACATTTCTCGGCCTTTTGGCCAAGATTAAGTGTAGTATCGATTTTTATCAGCTTAATATCTTATATAAAAAATTAAAATAATTTTTTTTATGACGGAGAGTAAGTTACAATAGTTTGCTCTGCCGTTTTCGAGCGTCCTTATTGCATTGTACTACTACATGGGCTCCCGCATCCTTATCAAATCTAATTTATCCTATTCATGCATTATATTGCACATGCAATAGAAAATTTTAATACTGAAAGAATTACCATTATGGAAATAAGAAATGAAAGTAAGTAATGGGGGCAATTCTAAACTAATAAAGATTAAATAAAAGTTGCGAATAGATAATTCAAATAAGTGTAAATCTTTTTTATATTTTAAATTTTCAAATAATTTTTAAATAAAAAATAATAATTTTGAATCATATAAACCATGAATTATATCGTAATCAACAATTATGAAACATATGGTAAAAAGGTAATTCGCTCATCCCAGCGCCTATGTTAATCCGTCCCTAGGCCAACACGAAAGAGGTAAATCATGGGTGACTACTAGCCATTAGTGCAAATGGAACAATTATGAATCATGAACCATAAAATTATGGATTTGGAACTGTCGGATCTATTGATGAGAGTCAGGGGCTTGAAAGCCAGAGTAATTGGATCTTTATATGATAATGAGCGGGAGAGTTGGTATCTACAACGAGATTGAGCAGGAATCAAAGATTTAGACGACGTTTTGGTTAGTGGATTTAGGAATAAGAAAATATAATGATAGTATTTGGATTGTAAAATTAGGAATGATTTCTAGATTTATAAAAATCACCAAACTCATATAAATTTCATTTCAGTCCTCCTTACTATCTAATTTATACTCAGTCATTGTAATCATTTAACCAAACATCATCAGAATCATCACGGTAGTGGCCCAACAATCTAAGATTTGCATAATGCAATGTGTGGATGAGAACATTAAAGAAACTAATGCTTGTGATCATCAAAATGATACGAATATCAAACAGTTGAATTCTATGAAGATCCATTCTGATGATAAAAGTTCAGGAATTATGGGTTCTAATTTCTAAGCACACCCAGATAAGTTGGACATTTAAAAATTCAATTCCAAATTCAACACCTACTGAACTTGTCCATGACTTTCATAGTTGTGTTCAGTAAGACTGGAAGAAAAGAAACAACTTCGAAGAAAGTGCAAATATCATTAAAATCACTAAGTTTCTGAAGGCGTTTAGAAGAAGACACTTGACAGTTTGTTTAACAAGCAAAAACTTTGAAGAATGTGCAAATATCATTAAAATCACAAAGTTTCTGAAGGGATATAGAAGAAGACAATTGACAGCTTAATTAACAAGCAAACCTCCAATAAATTTTTTTTTCAAGTATGAAGAGAGCAAGGTCAAGGAAGTGTTAAGGTCAAGTAGAATTATAAATAAATTAAATATTCATAATTTACTAAAAATATATTATATTCATTCAATGTTATTCATAAACAATATTTATAATCAATATCTATGAATAAAATTTATAATCACATCCCCTAACAAAGTTTTTATTTAACTTTTAAAATGACAAAGATAGGCTCAAAATAAACAAACTCATAATATCATACTCATTAACCAACTAAATAAACTTAAAAATATAAAAAATTTTACAACTGGACAAATCAAACTCATACAAAAAAAAAACTAAACCAAACTCAAATAATCATTTTAAATTCAACTTAGCAAATAATTATAAACTATACAAAATTTTGCCTCAGCTTAACTAATTTAAAGCCCTTAGCATAAATACACACCTTGAAATGTCTATCAATTGAGAGTGCCATTAATTAAAGTGTGGCCTTTGTGAAAATATAAGAGTTTAGACAGCTTGAGTTTCATTATACCTTGAAAAACAAATAAATCTTAATGCCTCTAACTGAGAGCATTTAAATGTTCACAATAGTTTTGCCTGAATGAATGTACCATCCATTTGAAAATTCGCACCCAAAAATAAGAGCAATGTGAATTTAGCTCTATTTCTTCTTTCCAGACTTAGCAGCATCTCCAGCCTTTGTCTAAACATGACAAAATAAAGGTAAATCACTTTTCAAATTACTCAAAAACTAATCAAGCAATTAAGCTATTCTGCTACACTAGTGCTTATTCAAACTCATTGTTCTTAGTTAACTAGTTTAGCTCACCTTCTTGACCCCACAAATTTTCTTTGTCCTGTTCTTCCTTTCCTTCATCTGCTTCCTTGATTTCTCAACCTTAGTAGCAAGCCCATTCTGTCGAAGCATCAAAAGTATCAGACAATCACGAACCCTAGATTCAGAAATTAGATATGAAATAAAACCAGAATACAATTTTAAAAAAATTAACATATTTACTGCTTCTTGTATCCTGACTAATTCCTACAAAAACAAAGGAGGCATTTATGTTATTATATAATCATGCAATTACTATGTTGGGAAGATCAGGCAATCTGAAGCAAACTAGAAATTAAAATCTATAAAATCAAAACGATTAACAAGTTATTAACTGTTAAACCAACAGCAAAGATAGACTATTCCAACTTTTCCAATATACCAAGTTTTTAAAACGGTGGATGCAGTATCATTCATTTGGAGAAGCCGACCCAACCATTTAGGTCTCATCACTTAAACCGTAACTCAGGCAGGATAGGCAATAGTTTATTTGTTACTTTATTCTCTATGCAATATGGCATAATGAAAAAAGGCAATACAACTGTTTATGCATGCAACTGTCTAAATTACTTTTTAAAACATTTTTTCAAGTTTAATATTGATGCATTGAATCTATGATCAACAATAATATTCCCTCGTTAAGCAGGATATGCAATAGTTTACTTGTTACTTGATTTTCCAGGATCACTTAATCTCCGTGTAATATGGTTCAATGAATGAAGACAATACAACTGCTTATGCATGCAACTATCTAAATCACTTTGTAGAACAATTTTTTCAGTTTAATATGGAGCAAATCTATGATCAACAATCATATTCCATCCTTATCCTTAATTTGTGGTCTGTTAAACTGTTTAACCTACCACACATTATCACATGCATATCCAATTACACAAAAATGACATGCGCATTGAAATGCCAAAACAGATATCTATCCATCTTGTTAGCAACACTGTTGCTACTCAAACTAGAAACAGCCATGTCATGCAAGAAGACCCAATATGAATAGCATTTCCTAAAATCCATTTAAGCTGGAAATAATGTAAAAGTAAACATTTAAGAAACATAATATAACACATCAAACTTTCAAGTAAAACTGGCAGCAAACAACTCCATGTGGATAAAACCATTAAAACATATACAGATTAACAATGAACCATATAAAAAAGTAGAAAAGATATGATATTTAACATTTAAAAATAAAATGGAAATTCATGCATGAACAAAAATAGAAATGCAAACAGAAGACAATGACAGTAGGAAATCAGGTAACCAACAAATAGTATGGTGTTCAATGCAATACCAAGGCCATACAAATTGCAATCAAATACAGAATACAATCATAAACAAAACACAATCAGATATTGAAAATTCCCTTAAGATGGCTAATCCATGTAGACTGCATCATGTTTATGTAGTCCATTACCTTTCTAACATGCAGCGCTAAATTAAATATTCAAATCACACAAAAGGAAAAATGGGACAACTTGATGAAGCAGAAGAGATAACTATCTCACAGAGAAAATAAAGATAATCTCACACAAAATCAAAAAGGAAAAATTATATTAACTGAAAACAGTTAATTCAAACAGCTTGTGCCAACTCCATATAAATAATGGTTGAAGAAGAACTAGAGCAAATTGTTCTTAGAAAAAGTATTCTGACATTGAAAAAAAAATCAAAACAAAACAAATTGAAAGCAACTTTCAATAGTGAGTTAATCCAACTACAAAGGCATAGAGGGGTGGTACTTAACCCACATTTTGTTTCAGTTTTACCATTAATGACCAGTTAAAATATTATGAAAAATATTTAAGAACTATCATGGAAGAAGCTCAAAGCCATTTCCAAAAAATCATTTTTGTCCTTGACACTTCTACCTAAAATTAAGTAGAAGCAAGTGGCTTTCATCAAAAAAAAAAAGTAGAAGCAAGTGGCTTTAGCCAAAGGGGAGAGGAAAAATCCTCTTTACCCTCGAGAGCCACACAGTCAAACTACATAGTCGCCAAAGATCCAACTGAAATTGTTCTTATCCTTCCTCACTTGCAAAGACTACCCATCCTAGCTTGCAACAACCAACTGATGTCAGGTGCAGCTGGACAAGAGCCAATTTCAAGCACAGCCAGGACGAGGGTTCAAGGGTAAATTGATACTTCAATTCTTCAGCTCCGTTCTTTCTTCCTCTTACCCAAGTAACTAACCACTTTCCTTCCTCTTCTTACCTTCTAGCTCCACTTTCCATTTCCTTTTGTCATTTCCCTCTTCCATAGTAAACATAGACTTAAGTTCATCGATTAAATTTAACGGTTAATCTTATTTCAAGAGAACTACGCTCAGCTTGATCATGAACATTACACCAACCTTCTGATTCAAATCGGATTTTGATCTTACAATTACCAATTTAGAATGGATATGTAATGCTCATGAATTGAAATCCAGAGATAATAACGTCGCAGGAACAAGAATAATTGTGTAATCCAAAAGAGAGAGAGAGAGAGAAGCATAAGAAGGAACTTGGAGCTACAGAGCAGCATACCCTGATGAGCCGATACTTGGGTTCATACTTCTTTGCATTCTCCAACGTATCATAGATCAAACCAAAACCAGTCGACTTCCCTCCTCCAAAGTGCGTCCTGAACTTGAAAACGAAAATCGTGTTCGGATCCTTTACTTCATAAAGGTTCGCCAGCTTCTCCTTCAACTCGGCCTTTACCACAGACAAACAAATAAACAACCACAAGCCATATAATCAAGGAAACGCCCAATCCCAATCAAGAAAACTAACCTTGGAGACATTGGCTCTTCCTGGGTGAAGCACATCGATGACCTAGAATCCGAAGTCGCGTCAGACCATAAAAGAACGTCTTTCACATATTAAAGTTCCCAGAACAGGAACGGAAAGAATTAGAGTACGAAAACTGACGAATTGCTTCCTCGACAGAAGACGATTGGTCATGAACTTCCTTGTTCGGATAGTGACCGCCTTCGAGTCCGCCATTTTGCCCTCTTAGACTGCAAAGGAAGAGCGGAGCTCGCAGAGAGGAAACGGCGGGCGACAACTCGAGTGAATTCAACTGCGATCCATGTTTTCGGCTATTTATAGGAAACCCTAGCACTATCTGGGTGGTATAGGGCTGGCCACCATATCGATGCGGCCCAACATTTTACACCACGAAATGGGCCACATTTAACAGGAAATCACTAGACGAATTTAAATGTTTTCTTTTTAATTAAAAAAAATGCAAAATAAAATAAATGTCTTATAACATAAATTGAAATTATGAAATGGGCTCATTCTGTTGGTCTTTTATGCTCTGTATTTTTCATCCTTATTTAGCTCTTGATTACTTAAGGAGCTGATCGAAGCATACTCACCATTTTTATAGGCTATAATCGTCTCTTTGCTACTTTATTCATGCCTATGTTAGTGTGTTTATTAGACAAAATTTTTTTTGACCCTAGACGTTTCGAACGGTTAGTTCCATAGTCATCTATAATATATTGACGCATTCATGCCTCAAGCATGTAACTTGCATGTAGTTTTGATATTTTAAGCAAAGATTTAAGTTAGAAAATGTATTTTGATCTCGCATGTGTGTTAGTAGGTAGAAGTAAACTAGATGTTTGACAAATACAAAAATTACAAAAGATTTTTGACAGAAATCTATGCAAGTCACCATTAATAGGACATTTAACAAAGGATGCGTTGTAAGTGTTGGCAAATTTAAAAGTACAACAAGGCTCAATAAATAATAAACCTCCTAGATCATGAAAATTTGAAGGCGATGTCTCTTATCATATATATCTTAACGAAGATGATGGAAGAAATCTAAGAGGTAATATTTAGATATGTGAGATGTGAGACAGTGGTCTATATTTTAGACGTGGATAATCCTCTTACTTAGCTGAAAGAGTTCCCAAGAAACAGATGTTTTAGGTTTAAAGTCAATGAGCCCATCAAATGGATTTATCTAATTGAACAAAACTTGTGACAAAATGATTTTTATTTCAAGTTGAGACGAATGCATGATAATTTAGTTTATTGATTATTTAAATTCAGATTATTATAAGCGATGCAATTTGAAGAATTTGATATTTTATCATCTAGAACTTGTTAGGACCAGCACGAGCTAGAGCAGGATGTGAATAGTTTCGATCACATTGATAGATTTTATGTTGTGGGAACTTCAAACCAAACCGATGTCACATTCACAACATCAATATTTACTTGATTCGCCACCTCTCAAGGTGATTATATTCCAAGGACTAACCTTAGCTATCTACCACCACTAAATCTTCTCTTTCTCTCTCAGATAACTTTAGGAGATTGAGAAGTCTCTTACAATACATATTGTTACAATGCAACACAACACAAAACAAACACACAAATATAAACAAAAGCGAAAATAATTTTACAAGTGAAATTTTACTTTATTTGCTCTTTTGTTACTTTACATTGCTTCTTGATGGTAGGAAATGCAATAACACTTTGTCTCTAAACCCTCAAGAACCAATTGAAAAAATCTCCTTGAAACTCTTCATTTATAACATTTAGGTTAGTGCTGATTTTGAAAGGTCATTAAAAGTGATGGAAGAGGGAGGTGAATATCGCTTGTCAAATTAAGTTCTTAAAACATTCCTTTTTGAGAGTTGAAAGCAACGGAAATAAGAAAAAGAAACATAAAAGAACACAAGTAATTTTTTACCTGGTTCACAATCTTACATACTATTTCTCTCCAAAGCTCATGATCAAATTGTGAGTGACTTACAAGCAGACAATCATTAACTTTCTTTTTTTCCAAAAAACTATTTGAGGGTTAATTGTTTTGTTTTGCTTTACTTTCAGTTGCTCATACCTCTAATTAACTAAAATTCCTTCTAGTTAACTATTACTTAAATAGAACCATTTTGTTTGCTCAGTCTCTTTACTTAACTATCTATTTTTTTTAGAACATATAAAATATTTATCATAAATAAAGATTTCAATCATAAGAACTCTCACCTCTTTCCTAAAAAAGGTTTCAATGATGTGCAAAAGTGACTATTTCATTATTCAACTACAAATCACCTTCAATCATTGCTCAGTCTCTAACTAATTATTGTTTTCTTAACCCTCTCATTTTCTTAATATTTTTTTTTATAAAAAATCTTCACATAGACAATTGTTTCACATAAAACATATAAACTCTTATGATAATCAATACCTACAATTAAAGGTTTAAGTAATTTTATTAATTGTCCCAAATTCAATTCATCTTATAGCTTAATTTGCACCATAATTCATATTATGGCTACAATTTTGCCATTATAAATAGTCCTTTTGCATATTTATTAGCATATAATTATTTTAGATTTATATGAAAATTCATTGAAATATATCATTATTGTGATTGACATATATTAATCAACCAGTACTCATGTACTTGGTGACACAAGAAAACAACATCTAAATTCAAACCAACTAAAGAAATTCTTACCCAAACCTTGGAAAGAATATCTCTTTACATGCAAGCATTTATCTAATCTTTACAAAGATAACTTATTCTATTGGTTAGCTTAAATGGCTAATCTAAGTCATTTTTTTTTTATAAATCATATTAAATTATTATATATTAATGAAAGTATCAATAAATTAGAGCATTTATTATATTTTTTTTATTATCTCTATAGATCATGAAAGAGTATTAATTATTTAATAAACATATTTAAATTGTTTTTCCAACTTTCCTGAAGATTCCCATATCTTTTATTCAGATTTCTCATAGTACACACCTACTTTAGAAAAGATTAGACTTAGATTTAGTGGGAGGAAAAGAGAAAAAGATAGCCCATTGCTTAACCAAATAGGCATCCAAACTAAAACAAAAATTCCTCCTCTTTGTTGCACCTAATCAAAGTTAAAGTTGTAGGAAAGAAAAGTTATGAGGCCACTTGTTGTGCCTATCATTCTACAAGCTACATTTTACAGTTATTTTTGCAACTATGTTTACGAATTAGGACTATAAATGAACTAAACATAAATGAGTAAATTTGATATTTGATTTGATAAGAACTTGTGTTGTTCATTCAATATAGAAGATTAATTAAATGAGTAAGTTTGAACAACTCATTAAATTAAATCAACAAACTTGAACATATATGTCACTACAACATTAATCGGGTTTAGCAACTGATATTTCAATTACTATAGTCTATCGCTAACTGTCATTAATAATCGATTAGTGATCAAAGTTTTCGATCGGTAAGTCTTTGGTCGCCAACCAAGTTTAACAATAGAAGTTGATTTTGCGACGAAAATCAACTTTTCGTCTCTAAAGTAGAGATGAAAATAAATTTCATCGCTAATTTTCAGTAAATTCGAACAACACCTCCTCTTATTGATCTTTCAATCATGTTTACATATCACGATAACAACGATATCACAACATTAACAACTGTATCACATCAATGATCAACATCAATAATGATATCAATATCAACGACAATATAATTTATCAACATTCAAAAACATTCCAATTACTTACAAACCAAGTACATATCAACAAAACAACACAGTTACAAGCTAACGATACATTTAACATTTATTATATCAACAAATCATTGTACATGGTTCAAAAATATTCCAAATACTTCCATCACAAAAACAAACACATAGAATTCACATCCATCATGATAAAAAAAACCAATATATACATTCATCATAGTCACATCTCAATAAGAGAAGTCCTATTGATTTTAATAAAACCCGCACGCGATAGCTTCAAGAGCGCATCTTAATACCTCTTGTTCAGAGGTTTTTTTAGTAGAAACAGAGGTTTTTTTAGGAGAATAGTGTTATTTGAAGTATACGTGCACACTAGTTTTAAAGTTTGGATTGATTTCTCCTACATCCATAATATTATATTATATAGGACAAGGAATCTCAGACTTCTGAGTATATTCTTGCAATCGATTTTTATATGTATGTTCTTGTGCCATGACTCTTCCTAATAAAATATTCTGGAAAAAAAATCAGTATTTAACTCCGAAACAAACAAGCAAGAGACCAAAGACTCGCGCGGATTTGAGGTTGGCGATTCTTACTCCTCGCTTCAGCTCTTCACTTCCACACAAAACGAACAAGTAAGAGATCAAAGACTCGCGCGGATTTGAGGTCCGCGATCATTACTCCGCTCCCTCACTCCTCGCTTCAGCTCTTCACTTCCAATCTCTGTTGGAAAATAAAAAACCTAGCAGGTAATAACATTTGCCAGGCTAGCTGTGAACTTTACATAAAATTGAAAGAAAATAAATCTGAGTTCATATCAAATCTTTCCCTGGCACAGAAAGATTTTATCTGTATTTTAATTTTAACTAATAAAAATATTTTATTTAAAAATATGAGCTACAGATGCTAGTGAAGCTCTCGATCAGCGGATTTGCGTAGCCTGCTGCTTCCAAGGCCATACTGTAATCGACAAGAACTGGTTGAAACATGACAACTACTTTTGCTATATGTGCTAGTGCAGTGTTGATGGCAAAGGCCTTTACTTTGGTACGTGATCAAGGAAATAATAGAGACTCATTTAAAATATAACCAGATTAAAATATTAAACCATAATAAATTAATATTAAGATAATTATATTCCTTATTAATATGTGTGGTAGGAGAAGGATAATAATATTCATTCTTCTTAATAAAATTGTAGTGAATAGGACATAAATAATTAATTTTAATATTTTTTTAAAAAAAATATTTTGTCTAAAATGATATATCAACGCCGCCGACCCATTCTAATCAAAAATTAATTTGTTTAGAACTTGTTCAATTGCTTGTTTGGTGGACAATTAAAGTCTCTTTATTGTCAAGGCCAGCTACTAACAAAGATAAGACATTATCAAAGTTGAAGGAAAGCGTATAATTAATGGAGTAATACCTCATCACTGTTATTTTTCACATGGTTTTGAATTTTTTTCAAACAAAGATACTCCTTCAACAAACTGTTATAATTTTCTTTTAAATCCTTTTTTAGTTTTTATCAACATCTTTGCAAAGATCACACGAATAAATGAGCTCTAAAGTTCAGTTAAACCGACTAAATTGGTTGTATTTAAAATTTTAATTTTAGTATTTTAGTATTTATTTTTTTAATCATATTGTTTTATTAATTCAATTAAATTGAATAAATCGAAATAAAAAAAGTGAATGGTTAAATCCTATGATTCAATCATTATTAAAAAATTGATTTTGGTTTCAATTAAATTTTATTTTATTTAAAAAATTGATTAATTAAATTAATTCAGTTTTCGTTCAAATTAATAGGTATTTTATTGGTTTGATTTATTCTGTGTTTATTATAATTTTTGATCCATTTGATTGATTTAAAAAATTAAAATTTATAATCCAGTCAGTTCGATTGATTCAAAAAATAAGATTTATTCCATTTCAATTATTTTGATTCAATTTGATTTTTACCGAATACTTTGTATGCATATAAACGATAGGATTAGTCGTTCCACAATTAACATTAATTAGAAAAATAATAATAAATATCTATGAATTTAAAATAAATTACCTTGCATAATCTTTTTATCACATAATATTTTTATTTATTCATAATCATAAGTTATATCTCCTTGACGTTATTTCTCTTCAATGCTTCTTTAAATATTTCCTATTCCTCTTGTTTCTCTCTCGAATGCTCATCTAACAACTAGTGCGTTGAGTACGAAGGTAATTCTTTATCAAAAATCAATTTAAAAAAAGATTTTTTTTCTTCTTACAAATTATGAAGCAAAATGTTGTAAGAAAAAAAAATATTTAATTAAATATCAATAAATCATGATAAGTAATTTTTCTACCGAACAACTTCATTGACATTTTTTCTTCTAATGATCAAATTTGACTACCATCTTTAAGTTAGAACTGCGATCATATACAAAAGGACAATGGATATTTGTACACCACCTACAAACTGGTTTTATATGTTGAATCAATTTATGATTTAAGAGATGGCTAGCGGTAGTTGAAAGAAATAATTAATATGAAAATTTTCTTATCCCGAGATCATGTTTTTAATGTCCTTCCTCTCTTTTTAACATATATTATGATGTGTATCACTCCACAAATATTGTAAAGGATCAGTATAAATGAACCAAAATATCAGTATATTGAATTTTTAATATGCAATAAATTTTATACCGTTTTTAAAAAAAATTAATGTTGGTATGATATATTCCATAATGAAATACTAAATCTCATACCGATATTGAACCCAAAAAATCGGTACAGTATAATACAGTATCACAACAAATTTAAAACATTAAATAATGAGTAAATTTGATATTTGATTTGATAAGAGCTTGTGTTTTTCATTCAATATAGAAGATTAATTATATGAATAAGTTTAAATAACTCATTAAATTAAATCAACAAACTTGAACATATATGTCACTACAACATTAATCGGGTTTAGCAACTGATATTTCAATTACTATAGTCTATCGCTAACTGTCATTAATAATCGATTAGTGATCAAAGTTTTCGATCGGTAAGTCTTTGGTCGCCAACCAAGTTTAACAATAGAAGTTGATTTTGCGACGAAAATCAACTTTTCGTCTCTAAAGTAGAGATGAAAATAAATTTCATCGCTAATTTTCAGTAAATTCGAACAACACCTCCTCTTATTGATCTTTCAATCATGTTTACATATCACGATAACAACGATATCACAACATTAACAACGATATCACATCAATGATCAACATCAATAATGATATCAATATCAACAACAATATAATTTATCAACATTCAAAAACATTCCAAATACTTACAAACCAAGTACATATTAACAAACCAATACAGTTACAAGCTAACGATACATTTAACATTTATTATATCAACAAATCATCGTACATGGTTTAAAAATATTCCAAATACTTCCATCACAAAAACAAACACATAGAGTTCACATCCATCATGATAAAAAAAAAACCATTACATTCATCATCGTCACATCTCATCATCCGATCGTATAGTATGTTCCTGCATACAAACGAGGAGATAGACATCAGGGTTGTAGCCTTCCACATGGAGTCAACAGGAGGAGGACCTGCGCAATATTCAAAACAATTTGAAAAAGAATGTTAGCGGTCAAACAAAAGAATAGGGAGAGGCGTCCCCGTGTTTGGTCTTCCGAATGCGTTTAAAAAATTTAATTAATGTTCAAAATTTTATTGTTCTCAACATATTGGATCAAATTGATATTTGTGGGTATGGATATAGTCAATAGAGGTAGAAGAACACATAGGATATAGTTTCATATCAATTCGAGGTCGTTTGGTTCATCAGTCAATTTTGGGTAAAATCGATTGATGGACCAAATAACCTTGGATTGACATAAAACTAGTTTATATGTGTTTATTTAGTTCACGATTGTGTTTAAAAAATTTAATTCATGTTAAAAAAATATCTCTCTTAATATATTAAGTTAAATTGATTTTAGGACATGAATATTATCAGGTGAACTAGCAAAACATATAAAAACTAGTTTTATGTCAATTTAAGGATGTTTGGTCCATCAGCCAATTTTGACCAAAATCACTGATGAACCAAACTACCTCAGATTGACATGATATCATCTTCTATGTATTTGTCTAATTCTCCTAATTATATCCACGATCTCAAATATTAATTTGACTCAATAAATTGAGAACAATAATTTTTTAAATATGAATTAGACTTTTCAAATACATTCATGTTCGAAAAATCACTACTCTTAATATATTAGGCCAAATTGATGTTTGAGAGTATAAATATAATAAGGAGAACTAAACGAACTCTATGAACTAGTTTCAAATCAATCCAAGGATGTTTGGTTTATCAGCCAGTTTTGCGCAAAATTGACCGATGGATCAAACGATCTCCGATTGATATGAAACTAGCTTCTATGTGTTTGGGCAGTTCTCTTGATCATATTCATAGCTTCAAACATCAATATGACTCAATATATTAAGAACAATCATTTTTTGAATATTAATTAAATTTTTTAAATATATTCATGTTTAAAAAATCATCCCTCATATTTTTTTATGTAAAATTAATGTTTGATAGCAAGA
>JBBPFQ010000038.1:6755227-6771111 GCA_037974815.1 Kaempferia elegans
GTGGATGGAGAAATCTCGCCACAAACACTCAGAGAACTCTTGGAATCACGCGCACAACTTAGACTACTAATATGAGGTTAACCACTCCAGATTTCGTCAACCTTCACTAAGCTCACAAGCTTGGTTTATATAGGCAACAGTTGAACACACTTCAGCAATTTGTCCATTATCAGTCGCCTACACCAAAGACCAGGCAACTGTTCCACTCACAACGGTTATTTCAGACAGCTCAAACGACTAGCCAACGACTAGTTACCAATCGTCTGGTCATGACATCAGGCGACTAGTGCAGGCGACTGATCAGTGTACATATCAGCCAACCAAACTTTCTATGAGCTTCTGAAATCGCAATCAGTCGTCTGGTCTTAGCACCAGGCGATTGGTGCAGTCACCTGGTACAGACCACCAGGCGACTAGCACACTCTAAACTTAGGGTTTTCGCCCCGAGTATAATTCATCAGCACTTGTCCTCGTCCGACCAACCTAGACCTAGCCTTCTAGCCATCTTCCATCAGCCTTACGTCCCTCGGATGTCTTTCCATCCTTCGCGCCTTGCCTTCTAGATGCTTCTATCGGCCTCGGTCATTGTTGTCGGATATTCCATGCTAGAACCACGCTCCTGGACTTTACACAATTGGACTTGCGTTGCCAAGACTACACACTTGAACTTACACAGCCAAGACTCATGTCAAGCCTATGATTGGACTTACGGTGCCAAAACTATACACCTTGGATTTACACAGCCAATACTCTACCTGGACTTTTCTCCTTTGTCAAGATCGCACTTGGACTTCACCTGCTGTACCTATCTCCTGCATACTTACAATGCATATTAGATACAACAATAAACCTAACTTAAACCTTTGCCCAAACATCAAAACCTATGACACCTCGATTGCTCCAACAATCTTCCCCTTTTTGATGTTTGACAACCGGTTTAAGTTAGGGAAACACATAACATAAATAAAACATAAGTAAACAACACTATCTACTCATGCATAAATCACGGAACCTAATCGTAGGCTCCCCCTTCACCTAAGCTCCCCCATGAGTTAGGATTTTTCTTGCAAAGGTATGTTGGTTTTCCACTTAAATCCAACCTATAGTTCTTACGAAATCATGACTATTATATAATTGTAATAGTTACAGTTTCATAATGATTGTAGCAGCTACTATTTTAAAGTTGCTATAATAACATGAAAAAGAAATTAAGATTAAAATTATTATGATTGTAGCAACTACGAAATCATGTCCTACACAAGGGAAACATACAAATTGTGCAAATTATAGAGGTGTTAAACTAATTTGTCATACCATGAAACTTGAGGAGAAAATAGTAGAATAAAGATTAAGGAAATCATGACGACCGAAAATCAATTTGAGTTTATGCCTAGAAGTTTGACAATAAAAGTTATTCATCTTCTTAGACAACTAAATGAAAATTAACAGGAGCAAAAATAAGATTTATACATATGATATTCGTTGATTTGGAAAAAGTCAATGAATACGAACCTCAAAATACCAAGAATTCATGAAATATCCTAAAAATGAAAATTACTAAAAAAAAAAAAGTTAGTAATAAAATATTCTGAGGCTCGGATAAGGGCCTACATGGTGGAATTTGGGGTAAAAATTTAACGGTTACGGGTAGCCTGAAAATAAACATAGATTTTTAAATTTTGGACATGTGACTACTGAGATGGTCTGATTTTGCGTTCTGAATCAAAAGTTTGACCGTTTAAAATTTAAGGGGTCATATTAGATTGATTTTGCATCAAGTTTCCAAATAGCACTCATTTTCAGTATTTAGACTTAGCCCTATGATTGCTTGCAAATGAATATGTGGCATCCTCTGAATAAAGAGAGGAGAGTGAATATCAAATCTGGTCTGCTAATCGTCTGCTGATAGATAGTGGCACCTCTGAATGGAGAAACTCATGTAGATCTTATGGTTCTGGTCTCTGGTAGTCCCTTTGGGATATGTGGTATTTGATGAATAAGTTAAAGAGACATCTAACGATTGTCAACTATGATCCCTTCACTGTTTTCTATGAGGAAAAAAAAAGAGCGTGTGGTAGTTTAGGTGTAGATGCCCTTCTATCTAGTAGCTATATAAGCACCGGTAAGGATAAGTCACAGAGACAACTATCTTCTCCACTATGAGCTTTTACCTTGTTCAATTTCTTCTTCTTCCTGTCTTTTGCAAAACCCTAGATCTCTCCTTTATCTGTCACTGACTTATGCATTGGAATGACCATGCCAGAAGAGCTGACCCATTCTTAACTTGTGTTACCTCTCATGTTATCGATTATATATCACAAGTTAAATAAGTTGTCTAGCTTTCCGGAGAGACAGACACCATTTGAAACATTGGAATTAAATGCATTAGCTTGTTTACTCCTAGCCATCGCAAGTACACCATTAGGTGTGCTTGCCCATCCCACCCTACGTACAATTTGGCACATCTCCCTTTTCTTTAGCTTTAAGTGATGAATTGATTTCCCAACCATGGAAAGTAAGGACTTAGCTTTCTCTTTAGGTAACAATTATATCACTCATTTTTTAAAAGAAAATTATTTACCTAAAATTAGTAGGACGAAATCGACATCTAAATTAAACTAATAATAATAATAATAAATAAGAGCCAATTCAACCGTTCGCCGCTCCCGCCTTTTTTAAACCCAACCACCTTCTTCCCGGGAATAAATATAACCAAAACGCCCTCTTCTTTCTCTCAGGGCAAGAGGCCAAGATGGGCTCCGGTGACCGGGCGAAGAAGCGGATCCAGCGCTGGAAGAAGGCCTTGGTCCACTTCTCCCTCTGCTTCGTCATGGGCTTCTTCACCGGCTTCGCGCCTATGAGCTCCGTCTCCCTTTTTGCCAACACCGGTGACGACGTTAACGATGAAGGGTCATCCGCTAGCCACGCGTCCGTCGCCGCAGCAGATTACCACCGGCAGTTGATTGTCGTGACCACGACCAGTTCCGGCGACCGGTGGCGGGATGCTCTGCTGAGGAGGATGTCAGACACGTTGAGGCTGGTGCCACCTCCAGTGCTCTGGATCGTCGTCCAGCAGGCCACCGCTGCTGATCTGGACGGCGCCGCCGAAGAGCTGAGGAAGACCGGCGTCATGCACCGGCACTTGACGTTCAAGAAGAATTTCACCGACGAGGCAGCGGCAGCCAACCACCAAAGGAACGTGGCTTTGAGCCACATCGAGCGCCACCGACTCACCGGTATCGTGCACTTCGCCGACCTCTCGAACGTTTACGATCTCCAATTCTTCCAAGAAATTAGAAACATCAAGTAATTAATTAATTAATTAATTAATAATCATCGCCTTTTCTCCATGTATATCACTCATCAGTAATTATATCAATCCTTTAATTTGTGCAGGGTTTTTGGTGCTTGGCCAATGGCCATGATGTCAGCAAATAGGAAGAGAGTGGTGGTGGATGGACCGATCTGTAACTCCTCCAATAATGTTGTAGGGTGGATCTCTGAGGATCTATCCAACGACAAGTTCAGAGATCTCAGGAATCTGATCATGAAGACTGCAGAAGCAAAAATGAAACCTACAAAGATCGACATCTCAGGCTTTGCATTCAATAGCTCCATTTTGTGGGATCCTGAGAGATGGGGTGGTCGTTCCACTTCAGTCCCGGACACAATATCTCAGCAGGTTTGTCTTAATTCCAAGATTTGCCATTAGATAGAAAAAATCATTGATCAGTTACATGATCTTTAGTTTTGGCTCAGGACTCGATCAAATTTGTGCAAGAAGTGGTGTTGGAAGATGAGACCAAGATGATGAAGGGCATCCCTGCAGATTGCTCCAGGATCATGCTGTGGCATCTCCACGCACCAAGATCCAGCAAGTAGATTTTGATGAAGTTGTATAGATGAAGATAGACAGAGAGAGAATTTAATTATTTCACCATTATATAATTTTGCAATTTTTCATACTTGTTATAATGAGCAAATATTTATTTATTTATTCCCAATTGCTGGAGTACCGTTGTATGATATATCATTGGAGGCTGGTTGATCATCTGAGCAGGTGAGCTTAATTATGATCGAAGCATATATTATTTGTCTGGTAGCCACCGACTGATTGATCGATCTCTTCGTGGCAAAAGGAACATGATTGAGGAAGATTCGCCCCCACCGGCGGTAGCAGATTTAGTTCTCTCGGATGATCGATAGAAATGCAATACGAGCAAAGTTGATTAATTCCTTATCCTGTCCGAAAAGTGTGGCAGATGGAAGCCTAGGGAGGTGGATGAGGTGGCAGGCATGGCAAGAAATTTGATGGAGAGATGAGGTGGAGTTGGGGTTTCAGGAAGCAATGAGAGGGTAGATAGTTTGGTAGAAGATATATATGGTACTAGCTAAGGATGAGGGTTCGGTGGAGAATAAGGATGACAAGGGTGAGAAATTTGGGAGACAGGTAATGTGGATCTTGCAATAATGAGGGTGGAGAGTTTGGTAGGCTGGTGATGTAGAGCTAGCTAGCTTTCACGCGCACACCACCATAGAGATGACTTGAGCACCGTAGGGCTTGTACACACTGAGCAAGCAAGTTAGCACAAGAAATCAAGAAAAATTTCCCCGGCTCGGGTACTCCGATGCTCAAGTCATAAACCATCCTCAATACAGAAAATGCCGCATGCGAAAAGTAGAAAATAACAGATAGGAAGAAGAAGAAGATGAAGAGTACTTTCAGTCGTTAAAAGTGCAAAAATGTCAAAAGTCCTTTCTATGTATGCATGCGTACCTTTTTATACTACCTTTTAGGTTTTTTTTTGTATCGAGGAGGCAAAAAATATATCTGTCAAAAAGTATCGGGTGTAGATAAGAGAAGTACAGCCTAATGTGCATCGTAGAAAACTTTTGGAAGCCAAGCCGATGAAATATTATTTAATAGACGGTTATTCTGATAAGCCATTATGATTTTCTAACAAGTTTGTCTCCTAGCTCGTGTTTGATCAACATAGGAGCCGCTCGTGCTTTTGTTGGGTGCGAAGAATATGATGAGATCCAGAGGTTGAAATGATTCATGGGTAGACCACCTGCGTGATGAAAGAGCCAACTCCTGAAATGCTTGATCGGTCCAAGAAATGATCGGTTATATGTTTGGGAGCAACGAGTGTGTATGAGGCACTAAGGCTCAAAGAGACTAACCGACTCTGATGTTGACTGTCTGACAACTTGGATTGTATAACCATCAATAAATTGGGAAGCTGAGCCCTAATAAAGGTTGATTGGATCATGACCACTTGACCATTTGTTGGGAAAACTTAGTCAGCGTGAAGACTGACCGGTTGTATGATAAAGGGTCATGTGTTAGAAGAAGAGGTTCAGTATTTAGAAAATCCTACCGGCGTAATGTTTGATCCGGTATTAGTTAAGGAAATCCAACCGACCTAAAACCGGTCAGGAGGGGGCTACGCTTGCACAAAGCACATCGGATAGGATTGTGTCGGTCAGGTGAGGATGGGGAATATATGATTAATTTAGATACTTAATAGACTTGATCGGCGATAGGCTAGTCGAAGAAACCCCACGATCTTGATGGGGAAGCTATGTACCGACCGAACCCACTTATTATCGACCCAGTATTTATTATGACCTAATGGAGTGAAAGCTGAATTGTGTGCGATTTTTGTGAGGCTGTCTTGGGGAGCCCGACCGTTATACTGAGCTCCACTTCCATCGGTTAGAGTCATCGACTCATCGTCGAGATGACTAACCGAGCTTAATTGTTAGATCGACGTATATAAAATGTCCAACACCTTCAACACTTGGAGTGGGTCTTGTAGGGACACGCGAATGTTATCATATGTATTTGAAACGCGTGATTGTATAAGATTCTTGGAAAACTCTTTCATAAAGAACTAGATTTTGGAACTGCCAAGGCACTTGATATATTTGACCATTATTGAATTTATCAAGACTTTCAGTTTCGGTGTCCACAGACAGTGAGGGGCCGCTTGGTATATATTTGGGAATCAGAATGATAATGAGTTTAGTGATAACCTAGGGGGGTGTGGGTTATGAAATTGAGGGTATGAAATCCATACATGGGTTCTTATTTCCGTCTACCAAGCATCAGGAATGAGAATTAAACAGATTTCATTCCCATTCCAGTCTTTTAAACTCGCCTACCAAGCACCCCCTGAGTATCGTGGAGGGGACTTCTACTGAACCATGCAATTGTACATGTGGGCATGTGGCGAAAGCAGATAAAGAATTAATACACTTCTCCTGTAAAACAAAACTGCATTTAATAAATATAATTGAAAAATACCTCTGCATCTCTGATTCACCAGTCCAACGTAGGATCTTAGATTTTTTTTATTTTTTTTCTTTTCTCAATTTTAAAAATATCAAATTAAGCGTCGTTTATATATATATATATATATATATAACAGGTTGTTAGGTTGTACATTTGAGAGTCTAGGCATCTTAGATGACCTGAGAAGCTTTGATAATTTTTTTAATTTGTTTATTTTTTAAGCTTCCGGTTAAAATAGTAAAATCTTATTTTTATGATATAAGGGTTGAGTTGTAGTATTAAATAAAAAAACATTTAAATTGAAAAAAAATTAAATTGAAATAAAAAAATTTGGGTGTACACAGGTTGTGCGGAATATCAAAGCTCTAGCTATATCCTGCACACCTTACTCTTTACGCCCAAAAAATTTTGATTTGAATTTCTTTTGCGCTTAATACTATAATATGATGTGCGACTCGTACATTGCAATGTTAGTAGTTTATTTACTTTATTTTCAATTGTAGCAGCATCCCGTTAGATTTAAAACATTAAGTTTATATTATAGCAATTACAAGTCTATAAATGTTAAAATATTAAGTCTATATTGTAGCAGCTACGAATTCATAATTGTTACAATGTGATTAAACAAAATCATGACCACATTGTAGTAGTTATGAATCTGTAGTTACTATAACATTGCAGTAGCAACGGACTCGTACTCAAGGGTTGCCTGCCACACTAAGGGCAGGAGATATTTTGATATGAAATTACCATAGTACCCTTATATTTTAAAAATTCTACAAATAAATTATAATCAATAAAATATCCTCCAAAGACCCCTTTATTAATTTGCAGTCGAATGCCCACATCAAAAGGAATTATTTTTTCAAATATGCTCTTTGTCGCTAGTCTTCATCAATTAAAAAAAAATATTATTTAAATTTTATTATTATAATTAAATTTTTGTTATGTGATAATTTTATATATATATATATTTGTGATATCTAGCTCTTTGCTCCCTTTAATAAAATTTTTATATTCGCCCTTGCTCGTAGCTGCTACAATATAAATAAATAATTTATGATCATATTAGAAAAGCTATGATTCTGTAGCTACTACAATATAGAATGTTTAAATTTGACAAGGGTGTTGCTACAGTAGAAAAAATTTATATTACAGTAAAAATCGAACATAATCGTGAAGCGTGAGTTACACGGCATATAAGCGCTCTATATATATATATATACACACCCAGATACAAATGTAGGTATATATGGTAAGCAGTAATGGCTAACAATTAAAAGGGTTTTTATTTTTTTATTTTTTCCCTTATTGATATTTAATTAAAAGGGCTTCCAAAAATGTTGGTATGGCAAGCAGAGTAATGGCTAACAATTAAAGGGTTTTTCATTTTTTCCCTTATTGATATTTAATTAAAAGGGCTTCCAATCTCACAGCTTTCAGGTAAAATGACAAAGTTATCCTCGGAATCTCTACCACAAGTATTAAATATAGTGTATGAATTTGACCTGTTTAATAATATTTATATTGTAACCGTTACTAAACCGTACATGCTATATTATATACTTGATAGAAATATTCATATAGTAATAACTAATAATTACGATTTCTAACCGTTACAATGCAAATTCAATCATATTCACGTACAAATTCATGAGGTTACAATTCCAATAACTACAATACATATTCAATTTGCTCACTTTTTATAGTTGCTATAATATTTATAGCTACTACAATATACCTAATCAATTCATGATTTAACGTAGGGGTCAATCAAGTTTGGATTGAGAATTTTTAGGTTCAGGTAGAGTTTAGGTCGGAGGAATTTTGGCTTAAAAATTTTTTGATCGGGTTGGATTGGAATGGATTGATCTGAATTGACCTGAATTTAGAATTTAGTCACTTAGTCAATTTTTTTTTTTTTGTATTAAATTAAATTTTATTTGAAAATTAAGTTAATTTTCTGTATATCGATATCAATGTTAGTACGATAACGATGAAATATTAAGATAAAAGTGATGAAATAATTAAGTTAATTATTTTAAATTAGATTTTCAAATTATTCAGATTAGATTTGGATTAATCAGGTTGACCAGATTTAGATTTAGACATTTCAGATTGAATTTGAATTTAGATTGGATTCAAATTAAAACTTAAAAAAAAAAAATCTAACCCCATCCGAATCGATCCAATTCACCGAATTAACATCCCAAATTTAATCTATGAGTGGGAGTTGGAGGACTGTGTTCTTTGTGATTCCCTCTTAATAAAGAATTAAAACGATGTTGTTTTATGATTCCAATAAAAAAATGATGTGTTTTTTATTCTTCCCCACTTGTAATTACCACTATAAAACGGTCACAGAAACCGTTACGTTTAGCGTTATATATGGCAAACGAAACAATGGTCACATGGTCGCGCATGTTGTGATGGTACGATTCACAGTTCAGCGTTCGCAGATTGTGCCTCCTCCCATCTCGAATTAATACTGCATCTCTTCACCTCGCATCCTCCTCCTCCTCCTCCGCTTCATTTCTCCACCAACCGACCAAGCTTCCATGAGCGCAGCAGCAGCAGCAGCGACTACGGGGGCGGTCAAGGTTTCTCTGAGCCCGGGCCGCGCCAAGGTCGGCAATGGCGGCCGCCGCCGCCACGGGCACGCGTTCCGCAGCAAGAGCGTGGGCCGCTCCTCGGCCGCCGCGCAGTCCGCCATGGCCGCCGCCGAGGTAGCCGAAGAAGTGGGTGGGGAGCCCTCTTCGCCCAAGGTCACCTGCATTGGCCAAGTCCGGGTCCAGCACAAGAACTCGCCGACGCCGAGGGAGAAGAGGCCAGCAGCCCCGTGGCGGAGACGCTTCCCGCTCCTCGGCTTCTTCGCGGCCTGGAAGAAGCCCACTTGGTTGGGCGGGATCCAGGGCAGCAAAGTGGACGAGAAGAGGCCCAAGTGGTCCCCTGTCGACGTGTCGCTCTTTCCAGCGGCTGAGTCGGCGGCGGCGGCGGAGGAGCTGGAGGAGGAAGACGAAGAAGAAGGGAGTCTCCCCGAGGCGCGGCGGCCGCTGGTCTTGACTCGCTCCGCATCGGAGCCAGGGAGGAGTCGGAGGAGGAGGAGATCGACGAAGTAGGCCCACTTAATTTGTGCGGACAATGAATTTGACTGTACATATTTTGAATTTTAGCATGATGTTTAACTTTTGTTGTAGTTCGAGACTTTTGTTTGTGAGCATTTGAAAGCTATGATTTGCTTGATGTATTCCTGATAAATGATTCATAAGAACACGGAAGAACAGAAAAAAGAAAAAAAAAATCTATATATGTAAATACTCAAACAATTCAAGTGTTAAAAGTTCGTAAAGTATAGGATTTATATATCTTTGACCTTCGAATCTATTCATCGACCTTTGGTGCTTCCCTTTCAGTCTCGGAAGGCTCCGCCAGCTCTGGTTTGATCTCCTCCAGCTGCTGCATCACCTGCTGCACCTCCGGGCGCGCGGCCGGGGACGGGTCGACGCAGTGAAGGGCCAGCTTCAGCGTGTTGAGCAGCTCGTCGCCGGTCGCGGCGGCGTCCCTCATTAGCTCCGAGTCGAACACCTCGTTGGTCCACTCCTCCTTGACTATGGACGCCACCCACTGCGGTAGGTCCATGCCGTTCGTCGAGTCCGCCGGGGGCTTCCCCGTCAGCAGCTCAAGCAGGATCATGCCGAGGCTGTACACGTCGCTCTTCGCGTTGGCTTTCTTGAGCTTGGCCAGCTCCGGCGCGCGGTATCCGACCGCACCCGCCGCGGCGCCGAAGTGGGAGCTGGCGGCGGTGCCGGTCATGAGGCGGCCGAAGCCGTAGTCGCTGATCCTGGCGTTGCAGCTCTCGTCCAGGAGCACGTTGGTGCTAGAGAGGTTGCCGTGGACGATGGCATGCTCGGTGTGGAGGTGGTGCAGGCCACGGGTTATTCCCATGGCGATCCTCATCCTCGTCGGCCAGTCAACCATGCTGTCCGGTGCACGAGCTGATGTCAGAATAGTAAAAGATATTAGATTCGATTACAACGAAGATCAGATTCAGAGCTGAGATCACTCGAATTTTATCAAAAATTCGAATCTTTTACCGTGTAGAAAGGCTGCGAGGCTGCCTTTGGCCATGAAATCGAAGACGAGAAGCTTCTCTCCTTTTGGCCCCAAGTAGAAGGCTCTAAGAGCTAATAGATTGGGGTGCCGGATTCTCCCAAGAACGCCGACCTCCGCCTCGAACTCCTTCTGCACCTTCGCGATCTTCTCCCTCAGCCGCTTCACCGCGACTTGGCTGCCGTCCTCCAACGTCGCCTTGTAGACCGTCCCGTAAGTGCTCTTTCCCATGATCTCCGCAGTGGCGCACAGGAGGTCATCGGCGGTGAAGGCTAGCGGGCCGTCGAAATGGACCAGCTTCCCTCCGGTGCCACCTCCGGTCTCGACTTCCGAGCCCGTCTCCTGTCCTGACTTCTCGCCTCTCCTGGCCGCCGCCTCTCTTGCGGTGCTCTGTTTTGCAGCTCTGTTTCTAATCATGCAGTAGAATAGAAAGGAGAAAAGAAGGAAGAGGAGCGCAAGGAAGACCGCCACAGCGATGAGTATTAGTGCCTTGGTACTGAGTCTTCTCCGGGTGTGCTCCGGTGAGGTGGAAGGAGACTGCGGATAGGTAGGAGGAGCAGAAGGGCACGGAGCGCCACTGTAGCCGCAGAGCCGGAGGTTTCCACTGAAAGAGCTCGAATTGAACTTTTCGGAGAGGAGAACAGGAACAGAGCCAGATAAATTGTTGTCGGACACATTGAAGAAAGTGAGGTTGGTGAGGTTGTCAATGGAAACTGGAATTCCTCCGGTGAGGTTGTTCTCCGAGAAATCCAGCAGAGAAAGGCCGGAGATGTTCCCCAGCGTGGGAGGGATTGGACCAACGAATTGGTTCCTCTTAAGATCAAGCAAAGACAGATTCTTTAAGCCATCAATGGACTCAAGGATCGGGCTTTTGAGAAAGTTACCTTCGAGTTTGAGCTCAACCAAGGACGACAGGTTACACAGTGACTCAGGGAAGCTTCCGCTAATGGAGTTTTGGGAGAGATCGAGCGTTTTAAGCCTCGGGAACGTCCCGAATTCGTTGGGAATATTGCCTTGCAGCTCATTGTTGCTGAGAGAGAGATCTTCCAGCATTCGAAGGCGAGAAAGAGAGATTGGGATGCTTCCGGAGAGGAAATTGTGCTCGAGGTGCAAGCTTTTGAGCTGGAAATCTGATGCATTGATGCTGCTGCTGGTTCTTCCCCATGTGTCGGGGACAGAACCGGAGAGGTTGTTGTGTTGGAGGGAGACGAACACAAGAGCAGGAAGGCGAGTGACGGCGACAGGCATCGACCCAGAGATATTGTTGTAGCTCAAATTAAGCCTAAGGAGCCGGGTATTGCTGGCAATGGAAGCAGGGATGCTGCCGGAGAGCGAATTGGTGCTGAGGTCGAGCGTCTGCAGAAGGACGCATCCAGCGATGGACTGCGGCACCTCACCGGTGAAGCGGTTGTTGAACAAATAAACGCCGCGGAGCTCATGGAGGCGGCCGAGGGCCGGCGGGATGGGCCCGCCAATGGCGTTGTCGTGGAGGTTGAGCTTGCGGAGGGACACGAGCTGGCCGACCTTACCGGAGAGGCGACCGGTGAGGCCGCGCCACGGGAGCTGGATGGCGATCACCTGGCCACGGACACACTTGATGCCGGCCCATGCGCCGGAGCATGCGTCAATGCCAGTACCGTTCCAGCTCCGGAGCACGCCCCGGCGATCGGTTAGCTCGGCTTTGATGGCCTGCAGCCCCTGGAGGTCGTTCTGGGTGATCGCCACCCCGTCCCACTCGGTTCCCACAGCAAACCTAGAATAAACCAATAAAACTAAGAACAACACCGGCACCGGCACCGGCAGCGGCTGCTGCCGTTGCCGTTGGAGGCTATCCATGAAGCAGGGAACTCACTGCCCCTGCGTTGTGGATCAACGCGAGACGAAGTATAAGATTAAGGGAGAGCAGATGAGCGAGGAAGATGAATTGAATTCGGGAACGAAAGGAGTGGGATTATAAATTACCGGAGATGGAAATTATTATTGTTGGTTTGCTCTTGGAGGAAGCCAACGGCTAGTTTTCCTGCGCCGCTTCATCATCTTCTTCTCTTGACTGTTGTTGTCCGGCCACGACAGAGCGGCGAAAATAAAATTGACTGATGAGGAAGAACAACGGCTAGATTTTGGGGGATGCGTCGGGAACCTCTAGATTGCGTCACATCCACATCGTCGGTGGGAGTGGTTTGACTCCGATCTGCCATTTCACGGTCCATAAGGGGGAATTAGATTCTGTGTACAATGCACCCGGTGATGACGTAATGTACTGTTGTTTTGACGTCAGGAATTATGAAAACCTTTTTGCCATGTCCTGTAAAAGGTCGATGTAAAATGTCGGTGCAATTCCAGACAAAGAAGCCTGCCGTATTCGATGAATATGAAACGTCATATATTTAGAACAATATACCTTTCATTTTCACAAAAAAAACATTAATATACTTGTTCTTTCAAAATTCAGGAGAATTTTGCATGAATAAAAGAGTGTTTATAGTAGTACACAGAAATTGTAAGACTAAGAAATTAAATAGCAAGAAATGGTATTGTAATCTCCCGTAAACATCAAAACGCGGAGCTTGCAATCCCCTGCCAGTTATTTGGTCAAGCTAATCATTCAGCAATTTAACAATAATGGATAAGCACCTGCTTATCAATGGGTTTTGTTGTGAACCAGTTCGTTGTCCGACAAGCTTATTACTCGACCGACGATGACTGTGATGTCGTCTAGCTTACCCCCTGCATCAAACAATCCAATGATGCATCAGATCACAAGGATGGCATTAGCCTGAACACTACATGCATGGAATGGGAAAAATTCATCAAAACAAAGAGGTTAAGAATGTCGTGCCAACTAGTTTTGTTCCCAGGACTTTCTTCCACCAGGGTACGTCAAAGCCCTGCCAAGTGCACATCATTTATTCAGGTGTAGATCACATGTTTTTTACAATTACATATTGCACTTAAATGTGAGAAAAGAAATAAAACCACTCTCTATATATTGTCCTACATCCATTCAATTACCATCATTTTGTTTACATGGACGACAGAATAGGAGCAAAGACTACGGTGAATATTATTTCAGATTCTTGTGTTGAATTTGTTTGGTAAGAAAGTTGTGAAATAGAGCATCAATGCTATCCTTAGACAACAAACAAAACATAAAAGAAGGTATCAGTACCCTGCTTCTAGCTTCCAGGGAATATGGTGACTCAAAAGTTGAATCCATCGAGTGATAGTGTGCTAGATCGGCTAGTTTGTTTGCTACCATCAAAAGAAACATATTGGTTAGAAGGAATAAGTTGAAGCCAAATTGTGAATTTAGTACTTTCAACAAACCAGCCTCGGAGACATCTTGAGATCCAGAGAGAACTGAAATTATTTCATGATCAAAGATATTGTCAAAAAGGCCATCTGAACCCATGACAACTGTATCTCCTTCAATCAACTCTAAACTACTTACCTGTTGAATAAGTTGCAACATTTGATTCAGTCCAAACGATTATATTAGAAAGAGAAAATAAGCCAAAGAGGCTACAGAAGAATGTGAAGGAATATTAATGTAGCTGCTGCATATAAAGCTAAAAGTGGCACACTTCAGAAATTACTGTTGACTCAGTTGAGTAGGATATTAACTAGAAGTAACAATTTCTGTGAACAAATATGTAAAACTAAAAGCAGACTGGATAAATTTAAAAATTATAACTATGCCGCATTAGAGTCAAGAATGCTCTGGAAACAGACCTACTTTTCAACTACTTGTGCTATTTTAGGGCAAACAAAACTTAGCTGTCATCCAGTACAGTCATTTACTTGGCAGTGATTAAGTAGATAAATTGAACACTGATTGCTTGCACTTAAGCACGAAAATTCTACAATTTAAGTTGAAGACATAGGAAAATTTTTTTTGGAATCATATATCATAATTGTTAACCACAGAATTTCCATCTAAATTTTATTTGACCGTCCACTCATTATGTCAAACCTGAAAATAAGTTTAGGTTGAATCTTAGAAATTGATCAAAATTTACAGTGTTTAGTAAAAAGGCTGAATAAGTACTAAACAGAGTCATGAATCATGCAAAGATTTTCACCAAGTAAAGCAAAGGTTTAACGCTTCATATGAATAATTGAACGGAAATTTTGTTATATGGACGCTGGGACATTCAGGCTTCTTATTGTTGTTCTTATTGGATCAGTGCAGAAGATAACAAAGCAACGGCATGCTGAGGGATGATAATGATAAAAATTAGATTCTGGAGTACAAAAGAATTTTACACTAAACTAAAGATAAAGGTCAAGAAAAGAAAATTCATATAGAACAAGCAACGGCAAAGAAAAAACGAACTTAACGAAAACAAGCAATACCGTCGCATCCTGATACGTTTGGCCATAAATCTCTGAGCTCAACTGATATGGACAATCAAAATAGTGATCTTTTGGAGATGTAGCAAAAACTACTTCGTCTGTCCATCAGTGGCAGGACAAAAAAAAATATTAAATCGCAAATATTCTAGTTGCTGACCTCAAAAAAACTGAAAGAAGCTGATTCATCTCTAGGTAAATCACCTCTCCGAATAAGCCGCAACCCACAGTCTCCGACATTTGCCACTTTAAGGATTCCATTCTTCTCTAATATTGCAATTATACTATCCATATTAGTGAAGCGGTAATTAGTTGGCCTCAACTTTCAAACCTTTCGAACAATGCATAAAGTAATGAAAGAACACAAACCAGGCACCCATGGTCACAAAAAGTAGAACATTGAAAGAAACAACAAGTATTAGTTACTAGTAAATATCCCTTTAGTCATTATTTCCTTGTACATAAAAAGTATTCTGAAAAAAGATAAATTTGCACGTGTTGTGAAACTTTCTCTAATTTTTTTTCCTAAGAAGAAAAGAATATAAAAAATAAAAAGAAAATTAAAGGATTGTATTGTCATCCTTCTTTAAAGAATGGAAATTATATTTTTATATTAGAGATGGTTGAGCACTTACAGAATGAGAAAATATCTAGAAGTTTATATTTTGGTAAAAATTATTTTCTTAAAAAAATCTACAAAATTCATCTTCACATATGGTTTACTTTCTTTTTGAGAAAAATTTGTAACAGGACAAAAAAACCTACAACAATGTCACCCAAGTCTATTAGCTTACTATTCCACAGAGTAGACAAATAATTGCAGTACCTTGTTGACAAAGCCTACAGTGTCTAGACAGTTATCCATTTCGACAAATATGACCCCTATAAATGAAAGATAGACTTGAAGTCACCACAACTAGCCAAAGTCAAGATTAACTAGACATGATCGAGTACAAACTAAACAAAGACCCTCACCCATTGTAAATCACTAAACTGTTGGAAATCGTACTCCCGGAATCTCATAGTGATACCACCACGGTCCCCATATTAAAATTTCACCAAGAAAGATTAATCCATAAATAGAGTTAGGTTTAAGAATAACAATTTAGAATACGATTCAATA
>JBBPFQ010000038.1:6878928-6889897 GCA_037974815.1 Kaempferia elegans
CAACCACAATCCAAATATCCAAAATATCATCAACATCAAGTCTGAGACCGAGGAGGAGGAGGTGGAACTGAAGATGTATCATGGAGCAAGGAATCTAATTCTTTAGGTGTCAATCGATTCAGAATTTATTTAAACATATCTTACCTTGATTTCATTACTGCTACCTCATCCTGTGTACATGTTTGCTAATTGAACATTGGTGTTCACTAACTCATCTTGGGTGGATTCAAGTCTTTCACGCAATACAACGTTATTTGATTTAGATGCGGAGGTGACATCTGAAGATGTAGACTTAACTGGTTTCCACCTACTTTCAAGTATGTATCTAAAACGAGTACCAATGACCTGATACCTATATCAGAAATTAAGACATTGTAATAGTGTACAAATAACATTATATTCCGTTTTTATTCAAATTGAGACATTGCAATGGTGATCTAAAGATGATATTCAGACATAAAAAACAACACTTTAAAGTATGATTAATATAAATTAATACATTTCTGTTCATTCTTGAGTTAGATTTAAACTGTTTGTGCAAGTTAAAATTGAAACAAACTGAATCTGATAAAAATTATCGGGTAAAGAGACAAACTACATTTTTCGATATGGTTGGTTTGTTTTTGTTTATTCGGTTTGGGCTATGGATCCCCACACCTAATCTCTACAGCTTCTCATGTGGTATGTTCAAATGCATGAACAATTAAGAACATATCTTTGCCTAGTGTAATTATGCTGTGATATCTTGTGCAAAGTGTAATAATTATATTTCTTTTGTGCTTCTCATGGTTTGGACAGGTTAATCTGATATGGAATGTAGATTGTGGAAATGAGGTAGGAAGTTTATTTATCAGCCTGAAAGCCATGCAGCAGGATGAGACAGTAACAACAGCCCTTGTGGCCATTAATTACAACTCTGAAACCTCTAGTGCTATATAAATTGTTCTGATGTCATATATGTTAGAGTACGTAACTGGTTGTGTAATATTCTTGGGCAAAATTATAAGTCTCTTTTTGAAAAAAAAAACTAAAAAAAATAGTATATTCGGTAATTAAATAATATTCTCACGGACCTAATCACAAATGATATCTACAATCTGTATTGTATCAATGACTCTTGTATATTTTGTGATAGAATACACTTATCAAGTAGTCTCACCATATCATCCTAAAAAAATAAACATATTATAAATTATAATTGTGCACAGTTAAGAAGAAATTCACTTAAACAAAGCACCTTTGTGTATGTAAAAATCATCAACAGGATCTCAGTTCACCCTTTGTGTATGTAAAAATCTGTGATAATCTCATGTTTCCCATCAGAACAGCCCCCAAATATCAATTATAAAGAACCTAGCCAAGTTGTAGTGAAAATGCCTCTTCAAATGATTGGCTGGTAGCTCCCTACCATCCTTATTAAAGTCTCAATATATATCATCACAGATTTTGACGGCCGAGGCCCACAATAATAGATAACTTTATCTTCTTCCCTAGAACCCGCATTTTGTCTGAACGAGGAGACTCTTTCCAATTAAAATCTACCACAATACCAGGAAAAATACACATATTTCCCTTGCATTACTGATCACATCATAAGGCAAAGAGCCGACAGCATAAATATGCATACTGCGTTCTCTCACTCTGCAGTTTTGTCTCCTCCCTTCCTTTATAGTCTGCAACGCTACTTCAGGGATGCCTGCTCTATATAAAACAAAGCACCACAGTGTTTCAAGGGGAGAAAAAAAGTGTTTTATTAACAAAATAACAAAACCAGCTTTAGTGCAGAGCTAATTGTTGTAAGGAAGAATGGCACAGACAAATGGATAGAGGATCCCACACTAAACTAACGGGAGGCCACTCCGTGTGTGCCCAGATTTGCCCTTTCTTATCAGAGATCTATATCTATGTATTGGTCCCCCATTAGAAGGGGACCCAGGATTGAATAGGGATGTAAAAAATAAATCTCATCTGACGATTCAATTCAAGTAGGTCCAAAAAAAACACAGGTTCAAGTTGGGGCATTTTTGGGTTGGGTTCGGGTCGGTGGATTTCAGGTTGAAAATTTTTGGGTTGGGTTCGGGTCAGGTTGACTCGAATTTAGGAGTTAGTTGATTTTTAGGGTTAAATCAAATTTTATTTTAAAAATTAAAATATTTTTATGTATATTAATATCAATATTAGTTTAATAGTGATAGAGTATTGAGATAAAAGTGAAGAATTATTGAGAAAATGACCAAAAAAAAATTATTTTGGATCTGGTTATATGGATTATTCGGGTTGGGTTCGGCTTGGTTGGGTTGGCCGGGTTCGGGTTCAGGTTGACGGGTTTCGGATTGAATTTGGATTCGTGTCGGATTCGAATTGAGAGTTTAAAAAAAAAAATTTACAATTCGACTTGAATTCGACTCGACCCGATCGATCTGAATTGATACCCTTAGAATTTTAGGACCAGAAAATTCCATTTGGTGTGTGTCACACTGCTCCTGCAGCCACTGCCTGCTGGCTCATCCCCACCAAGAACCGAGCCACGCGCGGGTCGCCGAATTCGCTTTCGCTTTCGCCATGGTTACCGACGTGGATGCCGATGGCTGATAGACATGAGAAAATTGTCGCAGTGCACTGGAGCCCGCACTGCCTTAACAATTGCGCCACTTGCCGGTGCTTTGCACCCGCGCACTTGGAATTCCAAGCAGCGGTTGTGTGCGGTAAAGTGTCAGATGCCCCCGGGCCTCCGAAAGTACCAGTCCGGACACACATTTCTTCGTGAATCTGCGAAGGCAGCTGCGGCCTGAACATAACAAAACCAAAGGTGCAGGGAATTGCGGAACAGCGCAGGAGGCTTCTCCAGATTACCAGGCGAACCTGTCGTCGAGTTTGACTGAGGTCGATGAGCCATCATAAGCCCAGCGCGCAGGGGACGAGCGCGAGCGGATGCATCCGACGACAGTAAAGGAAACTGTCCGCTGTCTGTCGGTTTCTTGTCCCCCTTCTCGTGATATTTATATAGATCATCTCCTCTCAATCTCACCAGTCTCAGCGTCGTAAAGCAGGCAGGGGAATGGAGAAGGCCTACTTGTGGAGGAGCAAAAAGAGGGACGATCTGGTTCGGTTGCAGGACTTGGCGGAGGGCGAAGAACGTGAGACGCCGGAGTGTGCGCCTAAGATGCAGGATATCCCCCCGCCGCAGACCCCCCGTGAGCCCATGGAATTCCTCTCCAGGTCGTGGAGCGTCTCCGCTTCCGAGATCTCCAAGGCCCTCCTTGCTGGGAACAAGAAGAGGAACTTCGTGGTGGATCGTCTGCCGGAGATGATGCTTCCGGACTTTTTTGTCGTCGCTGCGGCCAACGCCGGAGCTCCTCTGACTGCCAGTAAGAGAGTAAGATCGCTCTCCTCTGGCTATATGGTTGATGATGGAATGGATCTCTTAGATTCATCGTGTTTCCGGCGACTAATTCTACAGCCTCGCGGTGGCGGGAACAACGTAATTACCCACAGTAGAACAATGGGGAAACTGTTTCACCAAAAAGAAAGCAGCCGAACCAAAGGGAGGAGCAAGGAGAAAGCCCGCGCCGAGAAAGCCCGCATCCACGCCGCGGTGTCCGTCGCCGGAGTCGCTGCGGCCGTGGCTGCCATCACTGCGGCCTCGAACTCCGAGAACCAAACATCGAAGATGAGCGCCGCCATGGCCTCTGCTACCGAGATCTTGGCGTCGCACTGCATCGAGATCGCAGAGCAAGCCGGGGCCGACCACGAACTTGTGGCTTCTGCTGTCCGATCTGCGGTCGACGTAAAAACTGCCGGAGACCTGATGACTCTCACGGCAGCTGCCGCAACAGGTTGGATTTTGATTGATAAATCACTACGATCTGATCGCCAATTTACTTATTAAGCTCTCTCAATCTTAACAGCTCTACGAGGAGCCGCAGCATTGAAGCTGAGACTGCACAGGGAAGCAAGGAACAACGCTGCCACTGTCATCCCTTACGAGAAGAGTCAATATGGAAGCCCAGATATCTGGTGCAAAGAAGGCGAGCTGCTCAAACGCACCAGAAAATGTAAGGCATCCGAATTTGTCAGCTCAGATTGCACAATTGATCAACAAAATTTGAGTTTGAACATTTTTCCAGGAACTTTGCACTGGAAGAGAGTATCAATCTACATCAACAGGAAGTCACAGGTAATGTATAACTCAATTTTTAGTTGTTGATTGTTCTCAAATCTATCATTGGTAATCTGACACGGATACAATTCTCTCAGGTCATAGTGAAGCTCAAAAGCAAACATATAGGAGGGGCACTTTCCAAGAAGAAAAAGAGTAAGTGATGTTGATAATGGCATGGCATCAGCTGCTTCCTCACTTGAACCAGAGCTCCTAAATTTCGGTATCCATTCTTTGGTTATTAACCAGGTGTTGTCTATGGCGTATACGATGAGATTCCGGCATGGCCCGAGTGTGCAAAGGAGTTTATGGAGGAGAGATGCTACTTCGGTCTGAGAACAGCGCAGGGTTTGATAGAGTTCGAGTGTGAGAACGACACCACCAAGCAAAAGTGGGTGAATGGAGTGCAGAACTTGCTTAGACAAGCATCAAGTTGTGTTGGTGAGAAAATAGAGCAGTCCATAGAACTACTAAAACTCACCTGATGCATGTTAAGTCTGTTCCAGCACCAGTGTCCAGTTGAGAATTGAACCGTAAGAGCTGGAGAAACTAAATGAGCACCCTGCTCTACACCATTGGTGCCCGTAGATGCTTGAGAAACTGAATGAGCATCCTGCTCTGCACCGTTGCCCGGGCCTTGCGATGTTTTGTTATGAAGATAGAGAATATGCTCATGCATAAAAGTGAAAAAAAAATTGTTTCTTCCTTCCTTCTATTGTAATCTAAATGTTACCGTATGAAAAGAAGAGTTGAGTTTGATTGTGGATGTAACATACTTGTCTTCCGGATTAATCTGGTGAAAAGAAGAAAAAGGTAACATAAACTTATAAATGTTATTTTTCTAGTCTCAGCTATCAAACGCACACAATAATAAAATAATCTTTCCCAATCTACGAATAAAACATGCAATAATTATAAAAGTGTTAGACCATTCACGTAAGGTTCCTGAAATTTCTTTAAAATTTAAGGTAAATTATACACTTTATTAAATTTAAATAATTACTTTTCACTAACACTAATATAAAATTTCAATTACCTTTATTTTTATTATTATTATTATTATTTTTTATTATTATATTTGTGGAATAAGTAGAAGGAGAGATGTAAAATAATGAGTGGAAGGAGATAGATTGAAATAAAATATTATTTTATTTTTAGGGTAAGAGTTTCATTTCTCAAATTTAGAGAATTATTGTTTATAAAATCTAAATTTAGAAAATAGATAGAATATGTAATGTAAAAGTTATTTAGCTGCCCTATATAAAATTTAGTGTAGAATATTTAAATACAGTAGCTAATGTGATTGCTCTTAAAGAACTAAACATAGATAAATTTAGTAATTTTCTTGCATCATGAGAACTGACTGTCATCTTAATTAATTTAATCTTAAGAATAACATATTTGAGCCATTTTGGTTACGTTTCGTAACGCTTAATCAACCTTGTAATGTAATCAAGATTATATTACAATGTTGTTTACTTTGTTTGATATCATTTTAACTTTATAATATAATACAATATAATATAATCTGGATTACAAAATAAATAACATGCAATATGAATTATATTCGAATCTAAAATTTAATATGCTAAAAATACTCCTAACTTATCTCATCAAAGCACTCGGTCAAAAAAAATCATCGATGTCACCTCCCTCACTGGTGGCCCGATCGCCGCCCTCCACCCCCTGCCTTGTCAGCCACCGGCCACCGCTTAGCTTGCTGTCCGCTTGCCGACTGACCTCTGCTCGCCGGCTGGTCACCTCCTATCGGTAAAGGTAACAGAATAATTTTATCATTTTATAATAATACAAATTATATTTTTTATAAAAAATAATGTAATATTCACCTTTGTAATCAAAGATTACATACAGCTCTTTACCAAACATAAATATAATATTAATTACATTATATTACAAACTTGATTATATTATACACCACTAAACGTAGTCTTTGTGTTTCCTTGAGCTGAATTGCATTTCCATGATCATGGCAAGTTAATACGAAGAAAATCCTTCTCTGTAAGTTTTAAAAGGGGAAAAAAACACATAAGCAAGGAATCCGAAATGACAGCGACTGTATCCATATTTTCATGGCGTACTCGTTAATTCATCCTTGCTATTATTTATGTCACAATCTCTTGTTGTATTGAGCTTTGTTTGGTAACTTATTCAATTGATTGTTGAGCTTCTTGGTTGCTAAGCTTCACGAGTTTTATAATGTGAGGGTGGTGATTACGCTAGAAGAAAGGGATTTCTAGAGAGGCCACTGAGGATAAAACACACACATATATATATATATATATAAGAATATTTTTAATTATAAAAATTATAATTTTAATTATGTTTTTAAAGTTATTAAAATGACTAAAAAAATAGTACGATACCAACTCAAACTATTACACCATGAGGTGGTATAATTCTGACAGTATAAAATTACTATTTACACACTATATTATAATTTTCTATAGAATTATAAAAGCGTATGTAACAGTCCGTAATTAAAAATGTAATAACTTATTACAATAAATATACTCTAATAATTATTATAATTTATTAAATAATTAATTTATTTCTAAATCTACGCACATTATCCGTATTACCAAGTCACCGTTAAACATTCGTATCCTTCTTCTTCAACTCTTCTTATCATTAATAATAATAATAATAATAATAATAATATTATTATTATTATTATTATTATTATTATGACGTAACCAAATGCATCCGCCATTATTATCATAAATGCGATTGATTACATTGCGATCCACACCTCAACGTCCACACCTTGTCCGCCTTCTTCTCCCCTTCCTCCTCCCTCCGATTCGCCGCCGCCTCCTCCGAAGCGCCGCCGCGATCGCCCAACACTATATGCCAAAGCCGCTGCCGGCGACGATGGTAAGCGGGAGCGTCCTACGGGCCATGGGCCGCGCGGTTGGGGCCGGCGTCTTGGGGCCGCTCTCCTCCGTCCGCACCAAGCCTCAGTCCGGCGTCATGCGCGTGTCATCCTCTTCCGGAGCGGCCTCGCCCACTTTCGCCTCCGCGGAGAACGGGTCGTCCTCGATCTCGAGCTCGCACTCCGGCTGCCTCGCCGACCTGGAGGACTGGGAGCGGGTCGCAGACGAGGCCCCGTTCTGGGACGAGGAAGTGAAGGAGGACCGGCATGTGTTCGGGAGCGCACCGTCGAGGGAGGAGGCCGAGGACGCCGTCTCAACCCTTCGGCAGTAAGCTTTCCCCAATCTGTGCTCTGCTGATTATAATATAAAAGCAACTTCGATTTTTTTTTAATAAATAAATAACATCAAATCTATGAAGTATTTTGAGAACTTCCTTGGTTTGCCAAAATAACAATAAGGATAAAGATCTTGCACTTCCATCTGCCATAGCTGGGTCATGGCTCGTGGATGGAATCATTCTTAGAAGAAGAAGAAGACAAATGGAATTTTAAATTTAGCGTACGAAATAAGCTTTTGAATAAAAAACATAACAATAAATCTAACTTTGCATATATCATTCAATATAACAAAATTTTATGCCAAATCATATTTCAAATTAGTCGTATCTGAAACATTTATTTATATGCATATAAAAGAAAGGATAACACGTTGTTGTTAACAAATAGCATATCTAATTAATCAAACTTTGCATGAGCTTTTCCTTGTAAAATCGAGCATTAAGTGAATCCAATCTTTGTCATGCTGATTTTGGCATAAAAAGTAACTTCTATTTTTTGAATAAATAAAATTAATAGTAGAAAGATTTTGAGAACTTCCTTGGTTTAAAATTAATTATGTGCTAGATGTTTGACAATACAAATGTTAACACTCACGACACTGTCTTATGTTTTACTTACTTTAAAGGAATCGACACCAGTGTCAAACACACATGAATCTTGATGTTTCGGATCTCATTTTCTGAACAGGTTTTTTTAGATGTGGTCAAAAATGACTGTCAAATTTGAGTGTCCAATCAAGTGCCATGGAGATTGGTGAAGTATCCTGTCTATCTATTTCTTGACTAATTTGTGGAAAACCAAGAAAATTGAAGTTGGATGAGTGAATTTCTATTACCTTATAATTAATAGACCCAAAGTATAAATTTCCTTAAAGCTTTTAGGACTAAAATTTAAAATTTATAAAATAGTAACAATTCTTGTGTATAGCTTGGAATTAATAATTTTTGGTGGGAGAGTATTTTTTGTCTTCCTCGTTTTTTAGGTATAAGAGATTATTTTGACCATACCATCTTTTATTTGATTGGATTTGCCTAAATTAATTGAATGGGAATTACATAGGAGTCAATTGTATATGCAGTATGGATACTTCATATGCTGCCTACATATTCAATATGGTGCTGCAATATAGAATACTACCACATGGATACCGAATTGAATCTTCGGCACATACACTAATACAACCACTTAGAAATAAATTTTTGATGACATGAAAGTTATGCTTTTTCTTCGTTCTCTTGTAGGATGCTTGCCCCTGTTGTTTTTCCACATATTGTAAACTATGTACCGAAATTGGTGGATCATGATTATTCTGAAGCAATCGATAAGAATATAGCTCAAAGGAACATGATCAACAACTCGTCATCTGAATCTACTGATGAATTGTGCCACCCTGACTGGATTGAACCTGCAATGCAAGTTTATAGTTCAGACATCTCAAACTATAAAGAACGGCAGAATGCATTAGATGCACTTCAATTGTTCAATGCAAATGCAACCCTTCAGGTTTGCGCTCGACTTTTATTGCATGTAATCTTTTCTCATCATGTCTCTCACTATGTGGCATATTGTCAGAAGAGTTTCTATTTTCTTGTTATAGATATAATTATTCTATAGAAGATATTAGAAAGGCAATCTCAGATATTGGATACTGACATGTAGAACCAGTGGGAGAAATTATTGGTTGATAAATTTTCATTCTCATCATCGGTAATGTAATCAGAATAAAATTTCAGGTTTAGTTAACTTACTGATTTTTCTTCTATACATGACCATGGTGCGCTATAAATTTCCTGTGATCATCAGAATTGTTCTCTTTAGGTTTTGTTGGCCATTTTTTATATTCTGTTTGATCTCTATGCTACTGTATATTATGGTTAATTTTTGGAAGTTTGCTTTGGGTAGATTTACAGACCCAAAATAGAAATATCTAACCATTGATTTGTTCTTCTTCATTTGTCAATCTATTGCGCATTGAGGTGATTCCTCCATAAGTAACTTTGTTATGTAAATCAACACATCAGTTGAATTTGATGCTGCTTTTCTTTTCAAGTTACAGATGCTTCATCACTAGACCTATGTATATAACAATTGCATAGAAAGAGCACAATGTGGGCATTGCTCCAAAGCATTTTTATTGATGCTCGTGCTAAATGAATTAAGATATCAATGTGTGTGGATCCTGCTGACATTGGCCATTTGACTATCATGGCCTAATCAGCATAATCTTTATGCATATTATGTAATGTAGACTCTCCTTCTCCTTCTCTAGGGTGTCATTATGCTTATTTGGGATAATCGATCCTCTATTTTCTTTTTGCCCATGCAGAGAATGGTTGTTTCGATTTCATCTGATAAAGCTGTTTGGGATGCGGTGATGAACAATAAAACAGTTCAGGAACTGAAAAAAACTTTTCTTGAAGGTATATTTCAGAGATATGATCCTAAATTAGCTTTAGTCAATGATTTTGAAGGCATCAATTTTGGAACTTGTTTATTCTTATTCTAAATCTATGAGGGAAATCTTTTCATCACAAAAACATGTTCATTTCTTTACATCTAATTTGATGCTCACGTTGGCATGTGTTCTAGCTTAACGACAACTAGTTCTCCAACATAAAATTTTTTAGATTTAATCTTCAAAATTATTTGTCCTATGTATATTACATCCATCTCACGTGGATAGATTCATAAAAATATCCACACAATAAAAAAGTCACCATTTACAATTGATCCTTTTTGCATTATTCTTCTATGCGTTTGATTTCAGATGCTTGTACTTTGGCTTACAGTTATGTTAATTGTTTCTGATCATTCTTGTACTCGTGTAAATACTGTTATAGTGGTATTTGTGGATGTGACTATATGAGAATGTTGGTTTAATATGATTTGTACATTGTAAGTGCTGTCTCATGGATGATTGCGATATCTTTTTGGAAAACTACTAATTTTCGCAGTCTTATTTCCTTAGCTCACTGTGTTGATTATGACTTTGCACACTGTAGGTGCCTCCGAAAGCAGTGAGGCTGGGAGCTCGGAAGAGCATCTTGACACAAACACTGGGCCGCTTGGGTGGATGTTCGAAAATGCCAAGACTAAGCTAATTGAGTTCATCGACAAGATCACGAGGCTGGCAAAGCAAATGTTCCTGTTTCAGAAGAATGAGACAGATGGGAGCGATGCATATGAGGATGCAGTGAGGTCCTCTCTGCTGGTCTCAATCTTTGTGTTTGTGATCGTCATAATGAAACGCCTTCAGACAGCTTGAAGAAAACTCGTCGACATGACTTACTCCCTCCCTAAACATGTACATAAGGGGATTGTTGTAGATATAAAAGGACATGAATAATGCTGTAAACGGGTCCGTTATTGTGCATATTTGTGTTCGTTGACTGTGCAGTGTTGCATTCGTGGTTGCGACCTGTTATAAACAGTGATTTGGACTTGGAAGTCCAGTGAATATGATAGCAACCATGTGATCGATCTTTAATTCACGATCAGAAATAAAACACTTATCATTTTTAACCGAAGACTACGTTCACAATGTGACAAAAGACGATTCGTTCGCCCCCAACGCCTCC
>JBBPFQ010000038.1:7092507-7105186 GCA_037974815.1 Kaempferia elegans
CCTCGAACGCACCAAGTCCGTCGACTCTCTCCCGTGCCGTCCTTCTCGCTAGCTGCATCTTTCGCTCGACTTCTTGTGTTCCTAAGTTTCTGCACACTTATGGTCTATTTACTTGGGAGAGCGGAAAGTAAAATTAATGAAAAGGTTCCTTTGTTTACTTCATTAAAATTTTCAGAGGGAAGAGAATTATAATCCATTCGCGGATAGTTTTGGAGCTAAAATCGATCTCAAAATCGGACGGAAAACAAAGGATGGAAAAAAAATGACGCATGTATCCTTTTGCATTCATAAAATTACACTATATACTAAAAAAAATAGACGCATGTAGCCTTTTAACTCACAAAATTACATCATGTTCCTAGCATATATCCACCTTCCTCGATCAAGGTAAACAAGCAAACAAAGGAAGAGATTTATTCGCCCTTTCTCTTCTCTTCATCCGAGAATAATTTTCCACCTTGAATTTCTTTCCCTTTCATATCCACACTTTGGAGTAAACAAGGCTTTAGACACAAGGTTAGATAACGACAGGACCTAACCTAACTTGGTTGATTACATCAAAACTAACTTAGGGGCACCAACAGTGAGGACCACAGATCTAGCTTTCTTCCGTTGTTTTACTCATTTAATTTTTTCAGTTTGGATGTATTTTTCTCGATTGTGATATTGATAATTGAAGGGCGCATCACCCTGAGATTGTTGATCGAGACATATGGTTACAGTGATGGCTAACATGGAGTTAGGTTAGGAGAACTGAAATTAAGTATGCAGAAGTGATTGTTGGACATGGTATGCCATGCTTGAAATCAAATGAAGATGTGTGTAAATGATAATCATTGCTAAAAGAGTTTATTTTATTGAGGTGTGCATTTTATTTAGCCTCATTGGTTTGGGGGTTTTGTTTGATGCTTGTTCACATTTGGTGCGCAAGCTTGTTGCAATATCACACGTTTTTCAATTTTCATGGGATCAGCATGACCAACGTATTTCTCAGCGTTATGAAGATTTCCACTCATTTTCTTATATTCTGGAGATGAAAAGGGTTTTAGTTTCATTTAGCCACTCCCAATTTTTACCTGATTTTATGTGAAACTAAAGGGATTACTGAATCTGTGGATCAGTTATGCACAGAGTTTATACAGGATTTGTTGGAGTCTTAAGTTATGATTTATGGTTTACTTTCAAAATTATTTGTCATAATTGCAACTTGAACAAATATTTTAATTATAACCAATCAAGTTAGTTATCAAACATGACAAAATTTGTTTTAATAATTTAAAGTAAACTAATGATATTGTGCTAGTTGAGAAAAATCTAGAAACTAAATGTCTGCTTGTTTCTTTCAATTTCCATTCTTCATATGAAATATAAAAATAAAATTAAAAAAAAAAGAATTTTTCCTTTTTGATCTCTCTATATAATAGTTTTTTTTGCCGAGGAAGCTTGATCTCCCCACAAAAATTAAAAATTTCTATCGCACATTGTTCTAGATAGTTTGAAAAAGGAAGTGTAAAACAAAAGGAAAAAAATCATACATAAAATAAAGATTTAAAGTTAGAAATTGAGTGTTTTACTGTGTTATGGTACCTAGAAAATAGTAGTAACTTTAGATACCTTCTTTGATCTTTCACAATAAGAAAGTGATACTAGTCAAGATGTCAAATAAACAGTGAGTTGTTGAAATATAGAATTTTTGGACTTTTGTGCTGTTGTGTGCGCCAAGAGAAGTTTATGATACTTTGGTAAGAATTGCCATATTTTATGTATTAGAATGTTTGGATAGTTAGGAACCAACATGTGATAAAAAATTAATATAGCATAAATGAGAGTGCTAAATTGATGGGTGCGTATTAGGAAAGATACAAATAAAAAGTACCACCATGTTAGAGTGCAAAAAAGCAATCGAATAAACAAAATAAGCAGTCCCAAGTTTGACCCTTGAATCTTTGGCATCGTGACTATGTTTACGATGTCATGGCTATTGATAATATCCAAAATACCAAATACATTCTTTATGTGATCCATACAAGTAAAATATCATTTTTGGAAAGATCAAAGAAAGAGCTAGAATATTATGGAAAATACTAACACACGACTAAAGTTATTTAAGGCGTGGAGCGTCCAAAAATGCATAGGTGTTGTGGAGCTTCAGGCACTAGGTAGAAGGTGAGGCGCACAATTTATGAAAGTAAGACGCTTTTGATTATAAATTTTTACAATTCAAACATATATAGTGAATTTCTGTCAAAATATTTCTCTAACAAAATTATAGTCCAAAAAATATTAAACAATAATATAAATATAAAATTCACTAATAAATAAATAGCATAATTCAAATAAATATGTTATACACATAAATATAAAATATATTATCTAAAAATAAAAATTTAATCTAAATATTTAAAATTATATATATATATATATATTTAATTAAAAACTAATTTACTTCCAATTAAGCGTTGCTACGACCGCAGGGCTCACGCATCAGTCTCTACCTTAGGGCTCGCATGACGCTGCGAGTGTTGGTTTTTTTTTTTTTTTAAATCGCTTCAATAAGTTGAGAAGAATCACACCTTACGCATGGCTATCACCTCTCAAAAGGGGGTGCTTAAGCTCCCTTCTTTCAAGCAGTGTGTCTGGGCGCAAATAGCACACTTGGCTGCGCCATGTGCTTAGGCGCAGCCAGACAAACACCTTTCACAACTATGCAAACAACAATTTGAATAATTAGGCACAAAAAGATTACTCTCATATATATGGTAGACTAGTTGCAACAATTACTACCGTCTATACTAACTAATAATAATGAATTAATAATTATGATTTATGTTCAACTTTATAACTATTAACTTGTAATTTTATGAAGTCGTACCTTTTACATTTTACAAAGAAAAACGTATCTCTTTTTTTAAACCAAAAGGCAAGACTAAGCAGTTTAAAACTAAATTAAGATACAGTTAAGATTTGATGGTTCAAATGGAGTTTTTTTTGGTCATGAAGTTGTAAGATTTTACTTTGAAGTAGTTATAATAAAAGGAGATTATATTTCATTCTAGGGATCTAGTCATCTATTTACAATTGATTATTCTTGGAAGAATTAGCCTTTTTTTCTTTCTGTCAAAAAAGAGCACTAAAACATAAGTAAGGTATTTTTCAATTTCATTAAAATTGTTTTGAGTGTCCTTATATCTGAGAGATTTACTTTCTCAGTATGAGATAGTTATCCCCTTTGTTGCATGAAATTGGTACCAAAGCTTTGTTCCGAGTTCTATTTAATTTGATTGTGCATCAGCATCCCCTCTATCAATTCCATCTCAGCAAACTTATGCCCACAGCTGGTCTATATTCTCCCTCTGATCCCTTTCCTTCTGTTTGTTGCTTCCAACTATGAACATTGGAAATCATAGACCTCTGTGATGAAAAGGAGGTGAGTTAAGATAGAGGGGAGAAAGAAAGGAAAGATTTTTTTTTTCTTTTTGCATGTTATGGTGCTTCCTCGTTCTGTTCCTGCTTATCAACTTGCCGAAGAGTGTCTTATATATTGGAAAGCCTAAAATAGCCATAGCTTTTGCATGTATACTTCCAACCTAGTAGCGACACCTCGGTCCTCATAAAGTTATCAACTGGTAAATTTGGAAGTTCTAATTTGTCGAGCAGACCCAATGTTTTCATCTTTATGAATATGTTACTCATAGAAGGAAAGTTTACTTTGGTATGTAAGTGAATTACTGAGGTGAGCATTATAAAAGACTGCATTATTCATTTGCGCTGATTCACTTCTGTAAAAGATTAGGTTTTTCAAAACATGATCTTAGCTTATGTAAAATTCTAAGATGTATTATTATCCTTAAATCATACAGTGTTCTATTTTTTAAAATTCTTAAGTTTATCTCTAGCAAATACAAAGTTTTAAACTGTCTTTGTCAAGGAGCATTAGACAAATTTGCATGAGTAGTTTGATTTTAGCATCTCTGACAGTATATATTAAATTATTTTGTTCCACCTACCTACATTTTAGTACTTTGTTCCATCAAATAATGGGTGTTGTTACTTTTTCCCCTTTTGCAGAATATAACATTTTTTATTATCTTTTCTGCAATTAATTGAGTCCAAGGTACTCCATTTGTCTCTTTCTAGTGATTTTCAGCAATTTGTGGTGTTGTTGGAATTTATTTGTGTCTACTTCCTTTGGTATGAGTTCAAGGCCTTTCTCCGATGGCACTGAAGATGTTGAATTAGGGGGTTCCATTCAATCTTGGTAATCCTTGAGGAAGTTATAAAATTTTACTGCATTGGCATTAGTCCTTGATTGGATTGGTATGCTACTGCTTGTATGAATGCAAAATTATCAAAATCTTGAAAGATGGATTTTGGAACCATTGTTGAGTTTGTTGATAAACCTTCATTGATACCTCTTCATGTAAAAAGTTGGTGTTTTCATGAAACAATAATCTGAAAAATAAAATGAGGATGAATGGGACAATACACGTTTTGCATCCTTCATTAATTGGTACAGATAAAGTCTTTTTTAACCTTTTGGAATTCACCTCATCCCTTTGGCTCCACTCACATGAGTCTATTAGGAAGGTGAATGTCATAGTTGTACTATGTCTTTTTTTCACTTATCATCAAGTAGCTCTACAACAGCTCCACATACTCATCCTGATCTGTCTTTCAAGTGCTTAAAATCTTCTTCTCTATACCTTAGCAGCAGAGTTATGGTTCTTCACATATTACATATTTTTCCCCCCTTTTGTTATTTCTGAATGACCCCTTTTTATTTCAGATGATAATCATCTCATTTATATCTTCAAATGTTGTTATTTTAATCACAAGAACGATACATATTTCAACAACATGCAGATTTTGTTTGTATATTGGATCAATATTTTGTTTAACATGTATATAAATATGCCTGCTGTGGCCAGGCAGAGCTGCAAAACTAGTTTGGAAAAATATTCAATCAGTTCCCTTTGTTGGGAATGTATTGTATTCTCTTCTCCATGAATAGGATAGTAAGAGTGTCCTAGATTCTTCATTAACGAGTCTGTGCTAGGTTTCCTAGAGGATGATGGTCATCTTCTTGCCTCTTTGCTATTCTTCGTTTTGTCACTTATTAAGGCAATTATAGAAAAGCCTAATACTGGTTTGCCTTTTGTTTTCTATAAGAGGAAGTACAGTTACTCTTTCGATCATACATACTAAACTTAGTTTTGGCACCCTCTGACCTGAGGAGCTCTTGTCACAGTAAAATAATGCTTTGACAATGATTCTATATAGAACTCTGGATACATGCCTTGACATTTTCTCTCTGGAACTGGATTTTTCCAACATATTACTGAGCCTTTAGAAGCTTAATATGGTTCTTCTGTGTTTTACCTTCACTTTGATACTGGCTGTGTTAACTTTCCGGATATGCAATAAGACTGAATATTCTGCTAGCTTTTTGATTGCTCGACAATTTGCAGACTTTTCTCTATCCTTTGACAATTGAGTGATGAAAACCTAATATTATGTAAATATAGTTTTTCCCATTTGGTTCAAACATTTGTTTGATCTTTTTATATGAATACACGTCTAAGACCATAGCAAACAATTGTTGTATTTACATCCATGAAAACCATAACCTATGCATTTTCTGAACTGACAGTTCATACTGAATGAGGATGGAAATCCAAGAAAGAATGAGATTGTGTTCATATCGCCTACTGGTGAGGAGATTAAGAATAAGAGACAGTTACAACAATACTTGAAGTCACATCCTGGAGGGCCCTCTTCAAGTGAATTTGACTGGGGAACTGGTACCCTCTCTCACTGAGTATTTCCTAATGCCAGTTGAATGAATGCTACAATTATGCAAATTGCATATGTATGATTATTGCACGCTTGAATCCGTGTTTTGGTTTGCTCATAAAAAACATTGCATGCAGGTGACACTCCAAGGCGTTCTGCAAGAATTAGGGAGCGAGTCAAGACGACGATAGATAGCTCAGAAGATGAGAAGCCAAAAAAGCGAGAAAGGAAATCAAGCTCAAAGAAAGCAACAAAAGAAAAGAAGGATAGTGGAGACGGAGTCGATGCCACTTCAGAGGCAAAGGAAGATGTGGAAATGCAGGATGCTGAAGATGAAAACAAGATTAATAGTGAGGCTTTAACGGCTGGGACTGAAGTGAATGAGACTGTTGTTGCTGCTGAGGAGATCGCAGCAAATGAGGATACTTCTGTGGGAATTGTGAATGACAGTGCAGGTGAGCAAAATTCAACCCTTGGAACCAACAGAAACATTCAAGAGAAAACAGTATCTTCAACTGAAGCTGATAAGGTAGCCGATGCAAAGGAATCACCTCAGACAGACTTGAAAGATTTGCCAGCAGGTAAAGACAACCAAGAGGATCTAGCAGCAAATACTAAGGAGGAGGATTCCAGTACTGCTGTCCCCAAGGATATCCCTTCAGGGAAGGGTGATGCACAGCATCTGCCCAAGGCTTCTCCTATCAAAACTTAGTGTATTGTCGACTGAACAATGGTTTGTTGATTTTAGGGTTTAGTGCGATCTTCTGGACGCGTCTGCTTGTAATGTATGAACTTGCAACTTCAGCAACCATACGTATGAATCTCCTGTATGCCCCTTACGTAGATTATTATCAAACCTAAAACCTATATTCCTGACATAATATCCTGTAGTCATTAATGAATTCGAGTTTCATGGCGATTGGTAGTAAACCTTTATTCTTGAATTGCTTTGTCAAAAAATGCATGTATCCAAGCGAGAACACGGCAAGCACATAATCAGATTCCATATTCATGGAGTTTTTTTTTTAAAACAAAAATGCTTCAAACATCGAGAGGGTAACTGAAGTAGAAACAGAAAATTGTTTTGGATAGGATTAGCCGTGCAAACAGAATCACCGATATCGGCGGAGAGATAATGTCTGGTTCCGCTTCCAGGTTGCCCGGCGAGATGGCCTAGCCTTGTGATGGCGATGACCTTTGCCGCGAAGACCCCGGTACTTCTTACCAGCTGAAGTGAGCCCGCGAAGTTCACGGTGCTTGTGAACACCCTTGCAGATCCAATTGATCCTGGGGTCATTGCGGATCACTGTGTGAGCTGCATCGACAAGGATGACCTCAAAATACTTGTAGGTCGAATCCTGCATAACACGAGAATAACAAGCTATAGCGATTGTATACGGCTGAAATATCAGGAACAATTGGAGTAAAACTGTGAAGGTGTGAGCATTGTGAGAAATTATCAAACCTCGTTAACCCAGTAGGAGTTTAGCACCCTGAGGCCTCCCAACTTCCGGCCAGCTCTCTCCTCGGCTACAGACCTCTTGTTTCTTTGGAATTTCAGCTGAGTGATACCCTGATTCTTGGGTTTTCCATAGACAATACCTTTGGCAACTGGTCTCTTCCTACCTCCACGTCTAACACGCACACGGTAAATGACATATCCCTGCATCCAGGAAACAAACTCTTACTTATGAAAAAATGAAATACAAACAAGTAAACAACTTTACAACTTGTTTAATGGCTAGCATATATCTTGATACACAGGGTACTATATAAAAACTTGCAAATAGGACATACAAGGAAAATACTTTCTCTAAGTTAGAGAGGAAGAAGCATCAAATAGTATGCAGGATAGTTTACAGTTGTTGCATTGCAGATTAATAGTTTCAAGTAAATGAATGAAAAAATGAGCTGGGCTCAAGCTATTGTCTTTCCTTCAGATATATCTAAAAACAAGATAGGAACTTTAAACCATAAAGAACCAACTAGCAAGGAAGCTCAGATAACTTTAATCTACTGAGAAAGAAATTGAATTGTACATCCAAATATATCAGTTTCAAGGATAACAAACATCATGGCGAAGCTGAATAGAGAAATTAATGAAATGACAACACAACTATGAGATTCATGAATATTCAGATACCACAAATCGCGAAAGAAAAGAAAAAACCTAGTATAAATATCTTGGTTAAGAAACCAAAACAACTGGAATTGACTGTGGATGCTAACCTGCTTTGCCTTGTAACCAAGACGACGAGCCTTGTCGGGACGCGTGGGCCTGGTGACGCGGACGATGGAGGGAAGCTGGCGGTACTCCCAGCACCGAACACGCTGCAGGAACCGCATCACATCCGACTGCTTCTTCCTCCATAGCTCCGAAACGTACTTGTAAGCCCCTGAAACCACACGAAATCCAACCCACAGAATCAACCACTAGAATCTCCAAAAACACCAAGACAATGATATGGATCGATGCAACAATATGAAGAGTAAATCGAGAAGAAACAGTGAGGTCGCCGGATAGGAGAAAGAGAGAGAGGGAGGCGACTCACCCATGACTAGGGAGAAGATCGTCGGGCCCTTCGGCTAGGGTTTCTCAGACAACGAGAAGGATCAGTATTTAAAGCGAGCGAGGCGTCTTTATGGTCGTTGGATTAGTTAGCACAATCACGGGCGTTCATTTTTGACCTTCCTATGAGCCGGCCATCCGGAGCTTAATGATCAGCACTTGAAGTGCCATTTTTTATCGGGAAAAAAAAATGCTAAATTTATCGTTTTTTATTTTTATTTTTTAAAATTGAATTTATACTTACAAATGTTCTTGCACATGTAATTCAATAAAACTAATGATTCTCTGTATGCTAACTCAATTTTTTTTTCTCAATCTCCGTGTCATAAAAAAAATGTTTACATTTTTTACATGTAAATTTTTTTTCTTTAACTCTCTAATACATACTAATTTAACTAATTAATCTTATCCATCCCATATGAGATACAATTACTTCTAAATTCAACATATTTTTTATCCATTGAATATAACTCTTTTTACGTCTCACCAGTCAAGTGAGAGTTCATACCAATCGATTAACTTAACATAATCGATTCAGCCTAAACCAATCAATTGGTATAACTTTAAATCAATTAGTCAGCTAAAAAAAAAGAATTATACTTAATTGGATATAAAATAGGCTCGATTCTAGTTAAATGATACTAAATTTATGAAGAATTATAATTCATTTTAAACTTTTTATACCTATAAAATATAATATACCTGTAAAAAATAATAAGAGTTTTTTTCTCCCTCACGACAAATTGATAGATTGCTAATCTATTCCTAATCCATCGGAGTTGCCCAATTGATAAAAAAAACTAAATTTAGTTAAATTGTGATGAATTTATGATGAATTATATCTCATTTGGACAAATAAGGGTAATTTGGCAAATCCATATGCATTAGGAAGTTGAAATAAAGAAAATTTCAAATGTAAGAAATGGGAACAAATTTTTCCTGACACAAAGTGAAGAGGAAATTGAGTTTGCTACTAGGAATATTAGGGCAATTTACGATTGCATCATTATTCATTTAGATTATTTATTAAGATAAATGAGTCTAACCATGTTTAAGGTCAAAACTAACAAGAAAAAAATTATAAAGCCAAAAACGTCCCCTCCTTTTAGAACTATCTTAAATTAAAGATGATCATTGAGTTACACCATAATTTGAACTTCAACTAAGACAATACAAAATAGAAATATATAACAGGGGAGTAAATATCATTAAGGTCAATAAAAATGAATACGTTAGTTGCCATAATTTATTACTAATAGGCAGCCTTTCATATGCAATTTACCGAAGGATTAACTAGCCTTTTCTTGAACACTGGGATAAATGAGATCCTTCAATATAATTTGTGGCTCGCGATATTGCGTAGTAAGAGGCACTCGAAGCGGCGTAGTATGATAACACACTGAGCTGACTGAACGCCGGAAGCAAGAAAGCTGTGCATGAAAAGAGAAGTTGGCAAACAAATGAAGGAAAAAAACAGAAGAAACTAAAGCTTGATTGAGTTGTGGCAGACAATTGTGTAGTGCCAATAATACACAAAAATGGGTTCCTGAAGCCAATCTCTTGAGCTAAATGGGTTAAAATCACTATGAATCTCAATTTTTTCCCCCAATTACCACCCCGATCTATGGGAGCAAGTGCACCTCTAAAACTTGTCTATCTAAATTGTCAAATTCTGATTTCTATTCATTGTGAACAAGCAACCTTCAGTAATTGTTTGAAATCTCATGAACACGCTTCCGAATGTGAAGATAAAGTTCAATACCACATATACAACAGGCAGCCATGTCTTTATCTTGCACGTTATAACTTTTTTTCTCACATTTGAAGCAACAACAAAGAATGCCATTATTGTTGGCATCTGAACTTAGATAAATAATGAAAGAAAATAACCAAGTTCCATTTGAGATAACCTTCTCAAAACTCAGTTGGAACAAACCCAAAATTAGACTACTGCCTGGTGGTCAGTAGTCTCCAAGAATGATACAGAAATCAATGTCATCTTACATAACGCAATGTTCAAAGGACAGTCAAAAAATCATCAGAACAATACTCATCAAAATATAGGATTTGCAAACTGTAAATGTACAATTGGAAATGTCGTATAACTCTTAAGATCAATGCTGTTGGTTTGCAATTTTCATAGTGGGGGCTTATAGATTGGACAAATATTTCTTGTAAGATGAAATCACATAGATGCATGTATAATCAGATATGACAATTCTAAACTATCGTAGGTAAGCATTAGGATACATAGGAGAAAGTATTAGGTAGAATTTTGAATTGGCTAATTCTTCAGCTGGAATAGTTTCTTTTTAATACACACAACTAGGGCTATTTCAAACGTGTTTCACCTATAGAACTTCAGAATACTAATAAAAAGGAGAATATTAACACATGTTCTTTACCTCCAAGTACAGCACTGGTTCCTGAATACAACAGAAGTGAAGGGATCTGGAGGGAAAGAAACGTCACATAACAGTGCCAAAAAATAATTAAATAAGAAAAAGTGTTATTACTTAAATTTTGGAGGCAACAAATCAGCAAATGCTTCTTCATAAATGTAGATCAGAGCATTTACAAGTGAACTAGAATAGGAACATATTTAAACAAAATATCTAAATTTGGATCAGTATGGTAATGGTTATGTAAGATAAACATCAATGTTATCTAAACTTTAGTAAACCTTCAGGTAAAGGAAAGAGAAAATCAGATGTAAGATTATAGTGAGCATGCTAAGGAGGATGCCACTTCAATTTCACTCAGGCCATAACATCATATAATGAGGGCGCACTATGTAATCTTGAATGATTATATATCTGAATAAATATAAACTACTGTAACTCAGCCCATCTCAATGTAACACAAAGGCCTAGTTGCATACAAAGTTTATTCTGCTAGAGATCCTCTATCATGTTTCTCTTTTTATCTTCCTGTTTTACCAATTCCTGTGTTCTTTTTATTTACATGTATTTTGATTGAATCATCCATGAACTATTTGGAGAAGGATGGCCAATGTTCAAATTCAAGTAAAAAAATTCAAACCTACATGACTTGGCTTTCATTTATTGAAGTCTAATGGATGCCCAATGTGCACCACCATTAGTTCACAATGAAAAAGCAAATTAATAATTAACCATCCAAGGTCTCATTTTTCATAGGGAACCTTATAGGGAATATCGTAAGAGCAATGGTAAAACTAAATCAGATGATAACACAGTAGATATCATCTAATCTTTAGTAATTCACATAAAAAAAAGTTCATATAATATAATTTTTAGCTATTTACAAAAACTATGAATTCAACGCAAAATGAGAGAAATCATTACCCCAACTGAGAATTGCAGCCATTTAGGACCCTTGACATGCTTCTGAATAAATGGAATACCTAGCAAACGAATCCACAGTCACCTCTTTCAGGATTATCACAATGGTCAAATTATTCGTAGGACGAGTTAGCTTAAAAAGGAACTAAAACTATGACCTGAATTCATACTGTGGACAGCACTAAGCAATCCGGCAGCCCCTGAACCAGCCTTTTCAAAACAAGATAATCAACAGAAGAAACAATCACAATAAAACAAGGTAGAAAACAAGCCGCCATTGAGTAATTAAGCCGTGTATTCAAAAGAAGTACATTTGTACCACACTAGCAGCATCATGCAAGACAGAAGCGATGGCCCATTTACCTTTTTCCTGAAAATTTCAAAAGCCGCACTGACAGTTGGAGTAGGGGAATTAAGGTGAAAACGAAATCCAAGTTGAAGAAAATCAAAGGTGCTACGATTCCTTTTTTTGGTTAAAAAAAAAAGAGAGGCAATATTACGCAGAAAAGCAATGGAAGGTTGGGATGTGAGCAGAAGAGAACAAACCGGATTAGGGTTTATGAGGGAGAGGCAACGAGGGCAACGAGCAGAGCCTAAGCCAGGTCTCATCGTCGGATCATGTTGAAGATTTCCGTTCCGGAGCTTCTCCTCGTAAACTTGTCTCGTCCCCATCGCCTTCCCCTAGTCCTCCAAACAACTCAAACCCCTGGAACAGAAGTTTCGCGACATCGCTAAATCAATTTTGTAGATCAAACTCACAACAACCCAAAATCAAGCCAACACGATCTCCAAGCTAACAACTCTTGATAGGGAAGGACGACGGCGGTCGGTGCCTATGAAGCGGCGGTGCGTGCTTTCGCCGGAGAAGGCAGCGGCGTCGAGGAAATCTGGATCATATAAAAAACAGCTTTTTACCGAAATCACGCACCTAAGGATCTCTCTTTATCAAATCGCGCACCACGATTTCTAATTTACCAAATCACACAAATCACAC
>JBBPFQ010000038.1:7137236-7148272 GCA_037974815.1 Kaempferia elegans
ATATACAATAGGAATTGTCTTGTATAATGAGAAAACACATCATATCTCAAGTTGGTTGTTTAAAAAAAACCAATGTGTAAAAGATAATTTATTTTTTCACTCTAGTACTTCTCGCGTAACTTGATGATTGAGTATGGAATTAAAGTTGATTAGAAAAGATTTTAGTTAAAAGGGATTTAGCTAAGTGAATTGGATCGATAAATATGATCTGCCTAAAGTGCTCGAAGTTTGGTTGGAGAATTATGTTAGATTAAATTAAATTATTAAGAGGAGTTGTAGTAGTGCAATTCAATCGAAGTGAAAGGGCTCGTTAATTGTTGAGTAATTTTTTTTATCAGTAAATATAAATGTATTGATTAAATTGAAATACAACTCATTTTCATTCTTCAAGCCAAACTTTTAAGAGACCACATCACAAATCCATCATGGTCCCAAAATGAACCACTTAAATTCTTCACAATGAACAAGTTGAACGCTGTCATGTTCTTGATCTCAATTCTCAACTGACAAATGAGAGACAAGCCTCCATTGCCCTCACTACAAAAGCACTGGGCCATGCAGATTCTTGTCGCCATTGGTCACAAGCTTGCCATGTCGCCATGCAGGGGAAGGGATAATTAACCCACTTGCCTATTTTCATATTTATTCTTTTTTTTTTGAAAAAATAAAATGTAATTCGATTATTAAAATTCACAATTTAGAGGCAACCTGCAATTATTGTAGGACCCATGCTGTATGATTTAACTGATAAATTGTGGCTAGGTACGTCCAGTGGAGTTGACAAATATATTTTTCATCTTTGTTAATGATTCATTTTTGTCTACTTCTGCTTAAATTTAAAATTAGAAAATAGTTTTTTGATACAAGTAGTAAGTAATTAATTAATTGGGTGATGGAATTCAAATTAATTTAAGATTAAATGCATGCAGTTTAAGCTTTTCTGAAAAAACTGGTCGAATTCGAACATACTTAGAACTGTTTAAGGTAGGTAAATCCTGTAGGTTGGAAAAGAAAAAGAAAAAAATCTAAAGCAAATCTAAAATAAATTGCAGAGATTTGGTGGTGTTTTTGTATTTAATGATTTTTGGAACGGAAAATTAGGAGGTTAATTTTGGTAGAAAGAAACATGTGTATGAGAAATCGGTTACCTGGAAGGGGAACGAAAACCCGGGCGGACCAATAGCGAGTTCTACTCAATCCGTACCCACGTGGGAGTGGACCCCTCCACTTTGGGTGGATACCATGGGATGGGGCCCGCCGTCAGGGTCGCGATACTAAATACTCAGGGAGATGAAATGAAACGAAACGAAACGAAACGAGATCCAAATGATGCAGAAGGTCTGGGCGGTATAAATTCAGCGGCACCGCCTCCCGCGACCTTGTGCCTTCGCCGCCCTCCGCCGTCCGACCATCCATAACGCTCCTCGCTTACGCTTCGGAGGCTGGTCGGGGCCATGGACAAGAGGCGCCGCTACAGTTCGGAGCGGCTCCTCGCGTCGCCAGCGGAATTCGGCGGCGGCGGCGGCGGCGGCGGCGGCGCCGATCTTCCCGACCTCTCTGAGGACGACGTCTGGCCCGACTTCTCCGACGATCACTCCTCCGCGGAAATCGACGACGACTACCATCTCTGGCCGCGGACGGACCGCGGCGGCGAACGTCGGTGGGCCGATCGGCACGTCGGAGGGCTTTCCCTCGCCTTCGAGGAAGCCTACCGCGGGACGGCCGCCCCGCCGCTGCGGGAGAAGCGGATCCCGCAGGCGGCAGCATCTGCGCCGGTCGACGTCCCTGCCTGGCCGCGGCATCTCCGGGCCGGATCAGGTGGTCCTCCGCCGGATCCGGAGGTGGAGGAGGAATCGTCGGAGACGGAGTGGCTCCCCCCGCACGAGTACCTGGCGCGGGAGCACGGGCGGAGCGCCGCGACGTCCTCGGTCTTGGAAGGCGCCGGGCGGACGCTCAAAGGCCGCGACATGAGCCGGGTTCGCGACGCTGTTTGGAACCAGACCGGCTTCTTCGGCTGAATCGAATTGAACCGAACAGAACCGAATCGAATCGGAAAATGGCTCACTTGTCGAATGCGCTGTGTGTGTAATAGCTGTGATTTGGTTTGATCGCCGTGTGCTTGCCAATGAGCTCAAATGCTGTAGAAGAGTCTTAATAATTCTTTTTTAAAAATAAGAAGAAATTAGTAGATAACAAATTGCGACATTAAAGAAATCACAAAAAAAGGAAAGCAAAGTGGCACACCACCGCTGCCAGTACTAGTGCCTGTGAGTGTGGGGGAATAAAGTTAGAGGGTGGTGCAATAATGAGGTTGGTTGGACCAGAGATGAGGACCCCATTTCTGGTGGGGGTTTGGGTCGCATAATTGATGGGGAAATAAGAGACACAGGTCGCCACTACGCCTTTTTGCAGAAAGTGACGTCGACCTTTACGATTACCGCACTCTGATCTTATCTCTTGAGTTTCTTTTTTTTTTTAAATCTAGGCATTAATGAATTTTACAGAAAAAAAAATTATCGATCATCAAAATAAATTCATCAACGACCCAGATAAATTCTAAAAATAATAGCTACATTTAATGAGATTAATTACTCTAAAAAAAACTACCCTTAAAACTCATTTGTACCACTTATGCCTTGCCGCTTGCATTGTGGCCGAGGAGCTCTTGCACATTTCTGAAATGTTCCCCGCGATTGTGACAAGTGACAAGGCTTAGAAAACTCGATAGGATGAACATTTTGAAATTTAAAAATGGTGTAAATTCCACTATCTCGCATTGTTGAAACGGAATAAATTGGAACCGACAAACTCTTAAAATGAATATTTTGAAGATTAAGCTTAATGTGACTAAGGATAGAAATGAATATTCAATTAAAATTGAATCAAACTAAATTAATTAATTGAAGATAAAATAAATTAACTTTTTCCCAATCTGAATGTACTAAATTTTTTAATAATAAAAAACAAACAAATTGAACTGATAAATTATTAATTAGTTCATAAAAAATTGAATTAATAAATTTATTTTTAACTAGGATGGATATAATCAACATCAAATTTCTTTTTTTTTAATCCCGATCAAATCATGAAAAACTTTTCAATTTGATTTTGTATATTTCAATTTATTTAATTTATTCAATTTAATTAAATAATAAATTAAATCAAAATCAAATTAAATTAGCAGAAAAAACTAATATTAAAAAAAAAATATCAAAATAATTAAATTGATCAATTTAATCAAATTTTTACTCATCAAAGTAGTGTTGGAACAAATGTACACCATTACTTTTTCGTTTACCCAAAGAAACAACAAGATAACACAACAAATCAGTTTAGATTTCCATAATTTAATTACAACAACAAAGAAGTCTTTTTTTCTCTTCGAATCAAGAAAGAACCAACAAATGCAGCTTTCCACTGGTTTTAGGGAAATTCAAATGCCAAGGAATGTTACCAATGTTATGCGTAAACTTCTAGTCCACCACGTTGGTTTCTGGGAGAGCCTTCTTGGCAGGATTATAAACACTATAATCACCGAAATCCCTGCGTCCGCTGCAAGAAAAGATAAAAAATGTATCAACAAACATATGTTCAGGCATCTAATTCACTTGAAGCATTAATTAGAAGCATTGAGCTTGTCTAGTTATTTATGTACTTGTCAACACCTGATAGCGAGAATCCTTAAAATTAGTTAACTCACTGAGGGGGAAAAAATACAAATTGGAACCGCCTGGAACAAACAATTCAGTAATAGTTCTAGATACAAAACTAATGGTTCTTGACAAGAATAATTCAAATTCAACACCAGTAAGATCCATTCTGTGATCCTAAAAGGGCAATAGAACAATTGATTGCCGTATCAAGATTCACAAGACCGAACAAAAGTGATGATTGATGATTTAGGAGTGATTCAGATTTCTAGCTGGGTCTGGAGTGGGCAACATGAATGCATCTTATAGAGCGCCTAATCGGTTCAATAGATGCAATTGATGCCAAAAGCTTAATTTGGCAGATATCGATGATATCTCTAAGAAAGCAAACCATGATGATGTGGGTAAACAGATACACTAGTAGAATTTGTTGGATATGAGAACAAAGACAAAAGAACATAAAATAACATCTTTTCTGATAATTCATAAACAGTAGCTTAATTACCTGTGCATTATATCCCAACCCAATGGCAAGAAACGAGGATGAATGGCATCAACAAACACTTTTCTCCACCTTTGACAAAATTGGCGGACTCCTTCCTCTCTGTACCTTCTTAATAAATGCTCCACCACTTGTTTTCCATGTGGCCCGTGTCCTAACAGTGACATCTTTTTTGCAGTTTCTGCGGAGGTGATCTCATCAGGCATTAGTAAATTCACACTGGAATCATCTAATTGGTGCTCATTTTCAATATCCATTTTCAGATAGGAAGCATTTCCTTGTTCAATTTCTACTTCCCTGTTCAAAATCTGGATGCTACTAGAACCAAACGTCGGGAGTAACAAATTCCCATTGGTATCAACAGGAGACAAATTTGAATGGATTCTCTGATCACTAATGCTTTCCTTATCCTTCTCTTTGTTATGATTATTGGTCTGTGAAGAACTAGATACATAATTTTTATATACAACATGCTGCTCAGGATGTCTAAATGATAAACCTCTTTTCTTCTCGAACCGTCTTCTCTCATGTGGACTCATACCAACAAGTAATGCAGCTTCCAAATCTTCTACAGAAACCTCCAGTCTACCAAAGTATGTCCTCACAATCTGCATGGAAAACAAGACAATATACTCACACATTATGGTAATTTATCTTGCACGACTAAATAGATCGAAGTAAACATAGAAAATCACACATTACGGTAATTTTTCTTGCATGGCTAAATACACAGAAGCGCAGAAAATTAAATGATATGCACTAGGCATGATTAACATACAAACCCAGTAGGGCAACCTCAAAAATTCTCTCAAGTTTGTCCCAAGTACCAACATCTCCAGTTATAAAACCATCATTGTTTATCACAAATAATTGGGACGATAAATATCTTAATAATTAAAAGGAAAACTCATAATCACTCAGAAACAACAAACTAAATGCTAGTTTTTCCAAGTTTCTAACCCAGGACACGGGATGGATATAGCAACTAAACTAGTCATTACAGAAATCTTTGAGAGGAGAAATATGAATGAGTAGATATTACAGTAAAGGTGTTATATATAACCAATTCCTATCAATTTGGTCTGTAAGATTCTTAATATTATCCACTCTAGATGTAGCAATTGATTTTTCAATTTTATCATGTTAGAAATAGTTTTTACCTGCATCAGTTCCTCAAGCCTTCCTGATGGCATGTTGGATCCATGACGTAGAAGAGCCATAGCAGCAGTTCGTAACTGCAAAGGAGAGACACCAGTCTCTTCTTCTGCACTCATTGATGTTGAAGCCACAGTTGCATCTGTACTTTCACCAGAATTAACAATTTTTTGCACAAAAAGAGGTATTCCAAATTCTTGTGCCACCTGCTTCTTATACTTCTCAGCAGCAGAATGAGCTATTTCATGGCAGTCCACACATAGCAAAACAATGTCATGAGAACGATGACTCTTCAAATGCTCAGGAAAGTGCATTCTGTAGCAAGATGGTATTATTCTATAGCGTATGTAGTGACTCTTCTCCCCACATCCAACACACATGTTTTTCTTGCTTTGAATATAGAACTCATTACCTTCATCTTCTGGACGACCTTTTGTTTCAAAAAGAAGCATAATTGCTGGAGGATCCTCTTCTACCATTTTTGCCAAACCTCTCCGCAGATACCTATAGTGCAAAGACATAAGGCGGATCAAAAGAAAGCATAAAATGAATGCAAATGGTGCAAGAAGTTTGATGTCCACTAACCATTCGAGTTTCTTGCGATCACAATAACAAAGCATTCTTCCATCAGTTGCATAAATTCTACAATTATGATACACTGGAGACTTGCATGAAAATTTCTGAATAAAGAGTTCACGGGAGGCTTTTTTGCTTACTGTTGAACTAAACTTTTCAGCACTTGACTTCAAAAATGACATACCAGAATGTTTCAGATTGAATTGAGACAAAAGAGCATAATTGTAAGGTGACAGTGGACAACACTGAGCACCATCTACGTGCTTCTGCCAATATGTTTGAATGACATCATCCACATTAGCATCAACTTCTAGTAGAAGAAAGCAAAGGTCATCCATATGATTCTTAATAATAGGCGATGGTGATGGAAGGGTGGGATAAACATTTGAAGAAACATTACTGGCGTCAGCTTGCAATATAACATTATATATTTCTGATGGATTTTTGGGAGCTATTGCAGCAAGAGCTGCAATAGCTTGATCTGACAGAACATATCGCAAGCTCTCATCATGAATTCGAGCCTGTGGATAGCAGTCAAAGAATATGAACAATAAACTTCATCATAAAAATACTTCAGAGCATGATAAAAAGAAACAAAAGAAAATATGAACCAATGCAAGGAAAATATTATAAAAAAGTTAAATGGCAAAAAAACCAGTGCGTGTTTTATTGACAATTGCATTCCATAATGTGATTCCAGAAAAGTAAAAACTGATCCAATCAGAGGAACAACCATGAAAAATCTACAAGGAAAGCAATCAATACATGTAAAAGAATTCTGCAAATCTTCTTGCTTGATGATCAAGTTAGTATATTGTTATAAACTTCATACATGAATAGTTGTGTCACTAATCGAAGGATTGCTGTTGAGTAAATACTCAAAATGTAATAAATATATAAAGTTTACCTTTCATCATTGGATGAGATATCTAGAACATTTTAATATTTTATAAAATAAAAATATCAATCACTGATCTATTTCATGGAGTCTATGATCTAATATTTGCCAAGTCATAACAAATGATGCACAAATCCCTAATTATTAGCATCATAAAGGAGAAAACAACGTTTGAGGAACACATGATATGGTTTGCGATACTAGTACTATTGGGACGTGACCAACACCACATGTGAGGAAATTTTGTATCATAAGCTACACTCGTGCTGTTGACACCTGATCAACATCACATGTTAGGAAACATTTTGTTTTCTGTTGCTTTGGTGCCCACCCCACAAGGAGTGGTACACCATCATGTACATAGCTGTCATATACTATTTTTATATTCGTCAATATTGACAAACTATACTTCAGCCATATTTGGCATATGAATTACTTATTTAACGTTTACAAATATTTTACTTGAATGGAATTCAAGTTCATAAAGCTATAATCATAAAATTGTGTACGATTAGATTTCTTTACTTACCATCAGATCTCTCCAGGCACATAAAATCCAGATAAGATCCTGAAATTAAAGAAAGGAGAAAGAACATCTAGACAAGCAAATAAAAGTTTATTAATAAATATGGCCATCATGAATTTTGGTGAACGGAGGAAGACCTTTGTTTCAAAATTCTTTGATGATGTGAGTCCTACAATGTTCATATTCCGTGATAATATAGATGATGCAGCTGAAGCTCCAGGAGAAGATTCAACTTCTTTCACATAAAGCTGCAAACAGACTGTGTTTGACCGGCGACTGGTCTCCAAGAAAAAATTCAACTCATCGCCCGGAGAAGCTGAAATATCTGCTTAAATTATAATTGTTGATAAAAAAATTTTCTAGATATTCTCAACTTATAATGGTCAGAGCAACTATTAGCTCGTGAGGAATAGACACTAATAATACTTAAGTTTGTAGGATCATATAGTTGGACCAAACACCCCAGACTTCATAGCTCACAATATGGTAGGTCGTTTTTGACCATCTTTTTTCCTGCTATAAAGTAAACTGTAACCTGCTTTCACTCACAGATACCTTGTGAACCAGGTAGAATTTGCTCAATCCCCTATATTTAGGTCTTGGGTTTCTTTCATCATTTTCACACGAAAAAACTTCAATCATGGAAATGAAGTTATGATGGACTGTAGCATAATCATGACCCACAAATGAAATAAGAAATATATGAGAAGAGATGTTGGTATGACATCGAGATTTTAGCAAAAAGAGAATGAGTATCAATCTAGTAGAAATCCCTTCCACAATGCACAAAATGATATGTTCTTCATTTGCATGAAAACTGCACTAAGCATCAATGAACTATTCCCTCATTATAGTATGTAAAAAAAACATAATAAACATATTTCTCAGTCAAAATTATATGTAGAATATAGAATCTTACAACTGTAAGGATCTAGGATAAAAAAGGAGTAACAAAACATGCATAGACCATCGCATTTGCATGACATTAAAGCTTAAAGAGGCACTTGAATTTGTTATAATGCTCAGAAAATTCAACAATATTAGAGCAACAAAGTACTGAATGACCACACTAATTTAGTACTAGGCTGCTTACAATTTGCTCCAAGTTCACTAATCAATAAAAGCCATGGTTCGAAACACAAAATTGGTGAAGAAATAGTCATTTAGACATAAATTCAGAATGAAAAGTTTGAATTCATACCAGAAGTTTTACTTTCCAATTCAGAAACCAAACATCCAGCAATGTACAACAAATAGTGCACATCATTTCGAGCATATTCAGTCATTTCATCTGAAAGAGGTCGTAATCTCCAATCTTCACGCTGAATTACAGACACAAATAAAACATCAAGTAAAACCATCCAAGCTAAAACAGTAGGGGCAGAAATGATTCAACAATATATATTTATAACTTGAAGTATCAATGATGTGACCAAACACGATTTAAAGGAACAACTCCTATCTACACCAATAACGTAAAGTAATAGTTATATTGTTTAATTCCTTCTCAAATTACTATATAAATAATACTAGTGCTTCAGATGCAAGAAGAAGTTCCGTTTCAGTGTTGTTGTCTTTTAGAAACTATTGTCCCTGGTAGTAATAAAAAGGGCAAGCCGGTGCACGAAGCTCCTGCTAGTGCTAGGTCCCAATAATAAAGGATCGGACAACATTAGGTCTATTGTACGCAGTCTTATCTTGTATTTTGCAATATGTTGTTTCCACAACTAGAACCAGTGATCTCAAAGTCACAGGACAACAACTTTACTATTGCGTTAAAGCTCTCCTTCACACCAATAGCAATATTAGATGTTTTTTAAAGAACTGTATAGTTGCAGTGTACTGATAAGTCAGCTGAGAACCAAAGAATTAAAGCAAGTAACTAAATTAAAACAGGAGCAAAATCCAAAGAATCATAATGGAGAGTGGGCACATTTTTAAATTAAACTTTAAGCAAACTCATCATTACTTCAATATGGGTTTGTGGTTTCCACAAACTTATGAATGTGTTATGCAAGCGAGGCAGGTCAAGAGCATAAAGAAAAGACATAGGCAAAAGTCTAGAAGACATGATTGATTAATACAATATCATAATTCCCTTAAAAAAACATATTTAAACCTGTAAAGTTTTGTCAGTATATACTCCACAATAAGTCTCCAGAAGATATGCTAATGATTTTTGTGGCTTTGACAAAATTTCACATGCCTGTAACACAGAAACCAAAAAAGACATAATAAGACCTTCAGCTGCACTTGAGATATCAATGTGTAAAAAAAACTATAGGTGCTAATGACCTAGTCACTTTAACTTAGTGTAAAAATAATATCACCACAGAGCATAAGATATTCTTAAGAAAATTTCCAAATTAGTAAAATTACATTCAAGTGGGACAACAATTGTATAGCATAACATTTCCAGCTTTTATGTTTCAGTATAATATGAATCTTTGGATAAGGAGAGATGCAATATAAGTCTGGATTACAGTTGGTTTATGGTACATGACACTTATCTGATTGATTCCTCAACTGTAGTATATTTGTTAATGCAACATGTTTATGTCAATATTCATGAATCTATTGATTTGTTGAGTCATGTATAATAGTAAATTGCAAGTCGGCTTTGAGCTTCCAAGCAGGCAAACAAGCTTAGATTTTTAAAATTTTCTTATCAAGCTTGTTTCCACACCTAAACTCTTTGGTTGATATTCCATTTGGTTTGTTGGTTACATGCATAGTTTGCATCTTAAACTTAATGTGCATAGCCCAATCATGTAATGAGAATATTGTCCAAGTGGCACATTTGTTCATGCAACATGTTTATACGAGTGTTCAGGAATCCATTGAGGAATAAGAAAAATGTGCATGAAGGAGAATAAAGGCATCATTATCTGCTCCATGAAAAAGCCCAATCATGGAAGGAATAACAAAATGAGCATGAAGAATATAGTGCAGTAACAGCACCAGCTCAACAACTTAGAAATTTTTAATAGTATTTAAAAAATCATGAAGCAATCTTTCCTTTTGTTTTGAATCATGAAATGTTCTCAGCTACCAACTAAAGGCAAATGCATCATCATCTGCTCTATCAAAGAGCTGAACCATGGAAGAATTAACAAAAATGTGCATGAATAATATAGTTCAGTAATAGCACCTTCGCAGTATCAAACATGTTCACAACATATATATGGAAGTCTCGTTGAAGCCAAAGAACATCATTATCAGCTCCATGAAAAACCTGCAAGATTAACATAATGATATCTTGAAGGCATATTACACTCACAACAGATTTATCTTTCGCAACCCCCTAAACAGCAGTGTAATTAAATAAAGAAATCTTGTCAGCTCCTTGAAAGACCAGTGTCATTTAATGTGATAATTTATTTAAGGCATTTTAGCATATATTCATATATTTTAAATGCCTTAATAACCACAAAGAAGCAGTGGAATAAAACAAAGAAATACAGTGATATGGCGAGTATTTAAGGCTGCCACGACTGCGAAGAGGGTCAAAAAGGAGGCTGAGTTGGGTCAAAATTAAGAGAAGTAAATGACCATCTCTTCCCAGCTGAGCCGCCAGACCAGTCCAGACCAATCCGACCAGGCCTGCCAGTCTTCCAGGCCTATCCTGACCAAGCCTACCCTGACCAAGCCTACCGGTCTTCTAGGCCTACCCGACCAGGCCTACCAGTCTTCCAGGCCTACCTCGATCAAGCCTACCAGTCCAGGCCT
>JBBPFQ010000038.1:7168875-7189435 GCA_037974815.1 Kaempferia elegans
ACGTCGTGCGCGTCCTTCTCGTCTGCCAGTGTATTCTTCCATAGATTATCATTTCTCGAACACACCGAGCCCCGTTGACTCACTTTCCCGTGCTGTCCTTCTCGTCCGCTACATCTTCCGCTCAATTACTTATGTTCCTAAGTTTCTGCATAGTTAGACACAATACATCAAACACAAATATAATCTAAATTCACTTGATTAACCATATCAAAACCAACTCAGAATACTATCTTTATTCAAGGATTTTTTTTCCCATTTAAATTTTTTCCGTTCCTGCTTTCGGAGTAAACAAGGTTAACTCTGATTGCCAGGGAAAACGGTCCAATTTTCGGGCCTAAATATTATTGAGTAGAAATATTGGCCCAAAATTTAATTTTCGGGCTACTTGAACCGAGGAGTGGAGCCCGGCCCAATACTGACTCGTCTATGTTGCCTTTGGAATTTGACCGGCGCAAGTTGAGCCCAACTCCCTCGCTCGTTCGGTCATGGCGTTCCCTTCTTCCCGTGGCCGGCGTGGAGGCCGCGCCGATCTCTACTCCACTGTTGTCGTCCATGGCGACGACGATGACGCCGGATCTGATCAGGACGCTGCCTCCGTGGATCAGGAGGATGAAGAGGAGGACCCCTCCCTCCCTCCCCTCCTCAAGCGCGTTCCCAAGGACTTCGGCGCCGCTGCCGACGACGACGACGACGACGAGAGCGAAGGAGACGGCGGCAATGAATTATTCGGAACTTTCATCGTGAAGCGAGATGCTCACCCCTCGCCCTCTCCTACTGGACGGCGAACTCTCCGGTCCCCCTTCATGGATCTACAGCGAGCGAGCCCAAGGAGCAGAGGAGGCGACCAGGATGATCCCTACTCCACTTTCCTGGTTCATTCTACCGCGGCGGGGTCGAGCATGAACGAGTCTGTGTCCGGGACTTTTGTCCGGAAGACGGGTGGTAGGGATGAGGGTGGGTTTGGGTCTCCTTTTACGAGCGTGGCAGTGGAAGGGGTGCGGGGAGGAGAGGGAGGAGGGTTCGTGCAGTCCCAACGGGAGGAGGCGAAACAGCAGCACCAGAGGAGGAAGGCATCGGTAAGTTCGGTGCCTGACAGCGTCGCCAAAGATGATCCTTCATCTAAGTATGAATTACTTCATGAACTCGGTAAGCATTGCTGAGCGAGTAGATTATTCTCTTCAGCAAAGAACGAGTATATCTGATGTCTCCGGACAGCTCCCGGGAACATGATTGTCTTCGGAAAATGGAATCTTAGGGTAACACAGCGAAAAAGAAGAATCACCTTCTCCATATTCAGATTGCAGTGCTAGTAATTAGTTACCGTTGAGACTGTTAGGAATGATAAATTCGGCCAGAAATTGTTTTTTTATAGAATTTTCTGTCTTCCTGGAAATGTTTCTTCTCAGGCATACTTACGAGCATATTTTTTCATGATTATTTTATGTTGTTCTCTGTAAAAATTTGTTCACGGTTCATATGTTTCCTTATCTCGCTTGTGGCTAACTTACTAGAGAGATAAAAGCATATCTTCTTTGTTGAATGATATTAATGCCGAAGTGCTTGGTCAATCAAGGATTTTTTTTACCTGGCTCTTGATTGTCTGTGGAATTGTTCAATGGCAGGAAAAGGTTCTTATGGTGCAGTATACAAAGCAAGGGATGTAAAGACTTCAGAGCTTGTTGCTGTCAAAGTGATATCCTTGACCGAGGGGGTATTATTTTTCCCACATCATTTAATAATTTTCAGTTTCCTTTGAAGAAATTGTTGTCATTGTTCATGCCTATTTAGTTCCAACTATTTGGTATTCTACTATTGAATTTTATCTTTATGCAAGGTTGTATTACTATATTACTAGTAATATTTAATCACTTTAAGGTTAATTTGATTTTATTTTGGTCAACCTCTATCTTCTACACGTCCAGCTTTAATTAATGTAATTTGCCTAAACAGAGAATAAATTCATCATCTTTGAACATGTTTGTACTATCCTAACATATTTTTGTCATTTTATCCTCTATTGCTGCTAACAACTAAGTCTTACTAGTAGTAGTAACCTCACAATTATCTTAACACTTTCATCTCTATTTGACTTTTTTTTTAATATATTATATTTTCTAGTTGCTCAATATTTGGATATTTTAAGCGTGATACTTGGATATTTTTATCAACTTTTCCTTTTAAGCTAAGTGCAAATGACACTCACATAATTCCTCAATTCCAATTTCCCTAGAACTTATATTTGACAAGTATAAGTTCTGATCCCTTTCATCTTGATGTAAATATTTAAGAGCTTGTTACCATCAAAGTTATATCCTTGAGTGACCTGATATTCCTTTCTTCATACCATTTAATAAATTTTGTTGTCAATCTCTAAAGTGAAGAATATGAAAGAGTTGTTTGAGAGAGAATTCAAAGTAACTTTCTAAATGCACGTTAGATAGCAACCCAAGAAATTTGGTCAACCTTAATTTTTTTATAACTTATATTGATGCAACAATTAACCCCAATGCATGGTAGGTATTCTGTCTAGTGTCATAGCTATGCATGATGGTTCATTAGTGATTTATCTAACAACTTTATTTTCATAATTTGTAGCCTGTAACATCAATGAATGCGCTGTTCTTCTGGAATTATTGTGTTCAAGAGAAATGAGTTTGTGCAAATCCCAGAATCTGGATAAAATATTCAAACTTGATAGTGTTGCATCTAGTTTTTGTATATGGTGGATAAATTCATTTAACATCAGGAAACCTTATAATTAATTGAAGGACCAACAAAAGTTAGACCTGCATACTTGTCATAACATGAATCTACCAGTGTTATCTCTCTTTACTGTAAAATTTAGAATTTAGATGTGAATGTGCACATTCTTTGAGCTTATTTTCATACATCTTCAGGTAATTAATTGCTTATGATTGATTGAAAATCATAGAGAACATAGATTTCCAATGATTATTTTGTTTATATGTAAACCTCTTTTCAGGAGGAAGGTTATGATGATATTCGTGGAGAAATCGAAATGTTGCAGCAATGTAGTCATCCAAATGTTGTACGTTATTTTGGGAGTTACCAGGGAGAGGAATACCTATGGGTAAGTCCAATGGCCTTCAAATGTTCATAAAATGAGCGAATATCTGTTTTTTTTTGTTTGTGGGTGTGTGTCCTTGTTGAGAATCTACCTTCAGGTATAACCTATGAACTTTATATTGACTGTGAGTCCAACATCATGTAAGAGATGCTATTCTTCTCAGTGCTTTGTTTATATGTTGGACTAAATGTGTTCGTATAAGATCAGTATTGCAACTATACAAATTGTTTACCAACTCCAATGCAGCTGCTGGTGGCAATTAGAATTATTTCAATTGTTCATCTGATTATCTACCATGTCACATATGTCTATATATTGATAGAACAACGAGAGGATCTTGACCTTGGAAGTAAATTTCAGATTGTCATGCATCTTCATTGGGCTTTGCTATTGGATTATAGAGTTATTTTTATGTAATGTATATGTTATTCTTAAGTTTTGTATCTCACATATGTTTTAGTTTACATTTGGCAGATAATAATGGAGTACTGTGGTGGAGGAAGTATTGCTGACTTGATGAATACTACAGAGGAATCTTTAGATGAGAACCAAATTGCCTATATCTGTAGAGAAGCTCTAAAGGTACCACTTAATTGTTTTGCGGGTGAGACTATAGGTTGATCCATATTTATTATTGGATAAAAACCTGTAAGATTTCATATGAAAAATATTACAGTATCATCAAGAAGAGTATTGAAATCACCATTTCATTTATGATTATCAATAACATAGTGGGTATATCATATTTGCTCTTGACAAATGAAAAAAGAATAGATTAAGAATCTCATTCTACCTTGCTTGAGACGGGCAAGAAGTACTGTTTCTTGCATACGTTGAGATGCAGAACATCATTGAAATGCTTGCCTATATGCTCATGCTTACTTATCTCATTAAGATTTTAATAATAAATGCATAGCAATTCTCTCATCAAAGGTTGACATTCCGTTCAAGGCTAAAAAACAACTCCAGCAAGGAATGTGATAGACAATCAACACAATTGGCAGCTTCACATCTAAAAGAACCTATTATAGTATGAATAAATGTTCCTTTCTGATAATAACTCTTTTGAGGATTGAAAAATCAGGCTAGCATCCACATACTCTGGCTGGACTTGCGAGGTCATCATTAGGCAAAAGGACATGTATGATAGTAGTGATGAGTTAGCAGTAAATGCACTGGAAGAAGAGTGTTGGTGTACCTATTAATTATTAAACACAAAAAATGTAGAGGCAGTTAAGCAGCTACTCTCTTTTACTCTTTCGTCATAGTTTACCTTCTTTTACACTGCAGCTTTAGGAGAGACACTCATTAGTTGACTTGTACATGCAATTCTGTGTAGGTGGTGTGCGCTAATCAATCTAATATCTGACTAGTAAATCTGGCTTGCCCAATCAATGGGAATCGAATTTCAAATGCTCAAATTAATCAATCCATCCAATATAATATAAACTTTGGTAACCTATGATGGTCTAGCTGGATAAGGTGTAAAATTAATAATAAGCAGTTATAACCAATCACACTCGAAGTGATTAAAGCTTCATTATACTCCCAAAATTGTACCATCCTTGATGTGCAACTGGAACATTAGAAGTTGTTCATTCAAAGATTCAGGTTGATTTATACTAAACTTGCAATGGTTGAATATTTACATTTTACAGTTATAAACTGTCCAAATGAGAGACTTGACCCATTTAGGCAATAGGTGCAACCATCACATCATTATGAAGTTGAAATCCCAACTATTTAGGGGTTGACTACAAGGATCTTATCCCTTCATAGAATTCTATACAAAGCTATATCACTAATACTATTCACATCTCGTAATTGTTTTATTATGTTAACTAAGATTTGTTTGGTCTTCCACTATTTCTTGCCACTTCAGCAGCAACAACAACAACAAAACCTTATCTCACTAGGTGAGGTTAGCTATATGAATCCTCCTACACCATTATGCTCTATCTCCTACTATATCATCATCTGTATTTAAATAAAATTTATTTTATTTTAAATTGCTAACAAAGTCTTTTTTGGTCTTCCTCATTTAATATGCGTATTTATCATAGTTTCACATTACCTATTAGAACATTTATTGGTATTTTAAGTACATGTCCATACCATTTTAAATGTGTCTCTAGAAGTTTTCTCTCAATAGACGCAGCCTTGTCTTTCTCTTTAATGTTCACATTTCTTATTGTCTTCATCCTCGTATGTTCGCACATCCATCTTGATATCCTTATCTTTGTGGTTCTCATCTTCTGCTTTTGTGCACCTTCAACACTAATAATTTATTTGATTATGGAATTTCTTGGTTGAACAAGCCTATATCATATTAACCTTTTTTTTTTGTTATTTTATACACATAATTACTTTTGATAGTTTGTTTTTTCAAAAGCTATCTTTTCTAAATAACCCATATCTTTGTCTTGGCATATTGTCCTGTGTTCTTATTAACTTTATTATACTTATTCTTTCTTAATTATCCAACTCTTCATTTCTAAAGTATGATGGCCATATCATAGTTGTTTTAACCTTAGGGCACATAAATCATGATGTTCACAACTCGTAGAATGTTTCCTTGATGAATAACGGATTGAATAAATCCTAATTCAGAAATTCCTCCATTTATCTTGACTATTTCCTCGCTTATTTCCATCATCATTGAAACTATCTATATTTTGTTCTATTCTTCTAAACATTTTTTTCTTTAAACTAATAACCTTTTGAACCTGTTGCACCTCCACTTACTCTCTGTGTATGTCACACTTCTACCTTTCACCTCCTCGATCTTAAAGTATTCCTAACCTTATTAGCCATTCAACTTTTCACAACGTCATTTATGATCTCTTGTGACTGCTTCCAAATGTTAATAGTATGTATGTGTGTGTGTGTATATATATATATATTAAAATTTTATTTTTCTTCTAACCTCTTATATATCATAATGTTCTGATCTATGTTGTTGACTTTGTATGTGTTCTTCCTTCTTCCCAACATTTGGAGGTTTGAATCATAAAGTATGATTGCTTGTATCACAATCTCATAATTTCTTTTAGCACAAGGAGCATACAGTGATCACAAGTTTTTAGATAATTTTTTCATTTTTAAAACACAAGCTTTATATTATAATTGATTTTTTTATTAGTATCTCCTTATTGAATAATAGATTTGCACCAAAATTGCCCTCCAATGGATCCTTGTTAAGCTTATTAAGGGATCTAGATTGTACTAATTCCAACTACCATCCTCGAAGAACTTGATATGATATTCTTATTTATTGTTAGTACCTCCCTGCATCAAGATTGAATAATTTGTGCACTTCCTGCTTTCCTTGGATGTGGTAGCCATTTCACTCTTATAGAATCTCCCATCAATCCAACCTATCTATCCTCGTTTCTTTTCGGTATTAAAATTACATTTCATATATTGAACTTTAAGTCTACATTGTTTAAAATTTTAATTATTATAATTCCTCTATGATTCAAACTTGAAGCTTATTCTATCTAGAGTCTTATCAGCCGTGACAATATCATTTCCTAATAATATTAACTGTGAGATTTTATCTTGAAGATGAATGGTAAATTCATTGAGGAATATAATATCACTGAAACTTTCTATAATTCATCTAGTAAGCAGAACAACAAATCATTTGATAATTACAAGGCTTTGGGAATGAGAAATCTTATGTAATTATTGCATATTGCCCTTTTTCTAAATCTACATATTTAAATTTATTAATGCAGGGGCTTTCATATTTGCACTCAATTTTTAAGGTCCATAGGGACATTAAAGGTGGCAATATTTTACTTACGGAACAGGGAGAAGTAAAGTTGGGTAAGCACTTACCTGAGAAATGCTACTCTTGCTGCATCCATTTGAAGATGTATATGCATTGTAGCAAAATAGTTAGCATTCAATTTTTTATTATCATATTGGTAACCTGAAACAGGTGACTTCGGTGTGGCTGCCCAGCTTACTAGGACCATGTCAAAGCGTAACACAGTATGCTAAATTTCCTATACATTAGTTTTTTTCACCCTAGATGATTAATTGAAGCAATTTTTAGTATACTTAGATTCTTCACGGTTTATTGATATACATAAAAATCTGTGATTTTTAGTTACACTTGGATTTTTCATTCTGATAAAGTTAGGATGTGTCACTTGTTCCTATATTTGATGCAATAGTTTACATCATGTCATGCTTGGAAGAAAGACCCTAGTCACTAAGTTCTGTGTTACCTGATCCTCATGTTAATTTCTTGAAATAGCATGCCATGGTGTAAACTTATCATCTGACCATATATTCTCAGGAGCATTTATTATTCTAGGTACAATCATAACTTTTTTTTATTGTGCCTCATTAGGCACTGTATTACCATAGCAAATGTCTTGGCAAGTGACTAGTTATTTTTGTTAACCCACCTTTGCACCATTTTTAATTTTGTTTAGCATTTATTATCATATTCCTCATTAATCTCTAGAAGATAATCAACTGAGGAATTTTGCTAAGGTGTATCCAATTTGATGTTTCCTGCTTATGTAATGTTCTAATTTATTTTGAATACACATTTATCAGTTCGTGGGTTTATTTCAAAACCCTAAAGTTCTTTAACTTGCTGTATAGTGTTAATATTATTGAGTAAATGATTCTGATGTAAGGTTCTCTTGTATAATTTGAATCTTTTGACTGTCTTTTCTGTTCTGGTCAAAGCCTGAACTTTGGATGCTTGTTTTAACACAAGTGCTTCAAGTGGTTAATAAATCATTGAGACTTGGAGATCACTTAGTAATTGACTGCATTTCTTGCCATAATGTGGAAAAAAATAGGAATGTTGAAGAATCCTTTTCTTCATTTTGCATGCTCATGAATCACTTGTAAAAATAGTTTGAGTGATGTTTATTTCATTAAGGGTTAGTGGTTTTCTATGATTCTCCAGATAATGTCATTTCACTAGTTTCATTCTTCTAAATGCACCATCTAGTACAATTGAAAATTGAATATCAAATCTACCAGTGGCATTGGATCTGGTTTCTTTGACAGAAAAAAATTCTAATGGATTTTGAATCATTTTCAGGTTTTGTCAGATTTCTTGGTTTTGTGTCCAATTGGTTGTTTTTCATATTTTCTTAATATTTTACAATTTTTTAAATAAGGTTTCTAAATTAAAGTTAGTTTCATTTAGTCAAATATAGTCCACTCCAGTCACTTTATCTTGGATAGTGGATTAGGATCATTTCTAAAACTTTTTTTTCCTGATGAGTCAGGAATTGTGGATTTTTTTATCATGTCTTGAAACTCAATAATACTAAAATGTGAAAAATCCAAACTCTGAACAGTGTAGGAAAATGTATTTTTTTTTTTTGGGTAGAGTCAAATCTCCAATTAAATGAGGTGTCGAGTGTGGTTCATGCCCACCCGTAGTTAATTTATTGCCAAAGAACCTTGTCAATGTTGGATTTTGAAGATTTTCTTTTGGATTTTAGTTTTTCTCATCCTCCTTTTGTCTTAATCTTGCAATAATTTAATATTGTATATGTTGCCCAAGGTTTCCATGTTTAGAAGGGGAAAGTACATCAAATTTATGATACCAATTTAGTCTCAGACAGTGAGTTGTGGGCTAATAACTTATGTTTATAAGCTTAGATAGGTAACACTATTTTGGGTCATTGGTTGAGTCTTACAAGTTAATAAGTCAATTCTCATAAGTCATATCTCTATAGATCATGGCAAATGGTGAGTAGATTTAATTTTATTCATGGTGAGGTGCTGGGAAAAAAATGTCTAGGTGATGGCAGAGCTATCATTGGGCCTCATACCAACAACTAAGACAATTCTAGAATGTGATGGAATATGAGTTGTACCCATGGATTAAAATCTTGAACCGTTTCGCCCAATATAGGTGAAATTTTTTGTTGCTCTTGTGGACTGGGCATTCCTCCGGTGTCGGTGCGCCCCAAGGCCCTAAGGATGTGTCGCGCGAGTTTGGCGACGCGTTCGGACGCGTCTCACGAGGTAGGTGATGCTTCCAGACTCTTTCGGTGAGCTCGACGACGCTCCCTACGCGTCACGAGAGCCCAGGAGCATTGTGGAACAGTCGAATAGGAGCACAATGTGTTCGGACGCGTTGAGCACGCCCGACGTTGCTTCTAGATGCGTCACGCGAGCCCAAGGACACTTCCAGACGCGTCGCGGGAGCCTGGCGATGATTCCAGATGCTTCGCGGGAGCCTGGTGAAGCTTTCGGACATGTCGTACAAGCTCGGTGATAGTGTTTGGAAGCATCGAGGCATCGCATGATCTTGGGAGTGTAGCGGAAAACAATGAAAAATGAGGGGGTTTAGTTTTTAATTAAAAATTTAGGTTAATAGATTTAATCAATTCCTAACTATGATTGAGATAATTTAGATAAGGTTAATTAAAGCCTAATAGAATTATCCCATTAATTATATATATATATAACGAAATATTAGCTTGCACACCCCGCATGCACGAGGTGTGTGGGTGACTGTATGCATGAGAGGCGCCTTCAACTGCATGGGAGGCGCCTCCCGCAGGCAGTCGCCCACCGTGGTTGTGCAGGTTAATCTCTCTCTCTCTCTCTCTCTCTCTCTCTCTCTATATATATATATAGTCTTGATACCCTACTTACCTTATGATGCTCACCTTGTGAACATCATGTGTAATTTTTTTATTTTTTTTTAATTTCTTTAGCTTTAATACTATAACTCAAAAAAAAAAAAATCCTAAATTCTAAACCCTAAGCTGTAAAAAAAAGAAGAAACGAAATATTCTTGGTGCTCACCATAAGGTAAGTAGGGTAACATTCTTGTATATAATTGTTTCATTTTTTATACTTTTTATTTTTAAATGTGTAGATTACATTTTTATTTTTAATCAATATATTTTATATTTAAAAACATACCAAAACCATATCCTCACAGTACAATATGACACCAAAACTTCGGTACGGGTCAAGATTTTAAACCATGGCTGTACCTCCAATTTTAATTCCATATCATCAGCTATGAGCTAATGAAGGGGTTATAAAGGAACATTTTGGGTCAGTAGTTGAGCGTGGGTTAGTTCTCTCATCTATAAGCTTTTCATCCTATTGTTTTGATTATTGGTACTATGTTGTTCTAAAGTTAATTTCATAATGTATGAGACCCTTGAATTTCTTTGTTATATCAATTGTATTTTCATGTCATCTTTAGGTTATTGGTACTCCACATTGGATGGCTCCAGAAGTTATTCAAGAAAGTCGGTATGATGGAAAGGTAATTTGACTATTGATTGCAAATATGTTAAACTAATTATGCATTCTGTAAGGTGTAATATAGAATGCCTTTAACATCTGCAAATACTTCCATCTTCATGGATTTTATGAATTCATAGTAGTCCTATAATAGAGATACATTGAGATCTTTAGATTTTCTTAAGTGTATGGCTCAAGATAATCTCCAATTAAGACTGTACAATTCAGCTCACAAAAATCTTAGGTAGAGACAAAACTCCAGCTCATGAATAAAGTTATTCAGTGTTTCAACTTCTCATTTTCCCCATAAATCTTCTTGTTGATAACTATCCAAAAATTGATGCAAATAAATGCTAGCTTATTGTACCTTGACTCAAGGCTTTCTTACTAACTTGACTCTATTACTTCTAGCAAAGTTTTAAGTTATGAATTAATTTTATGGCTATATTATGGCATGTGAATTGGAATATTTTCCTTATCATAATCAAAATTATCAAGCCATGTTTATTCCAACTATCTAATATTTGTCTATCTGTTAGATGTCGGATACATGGATCTACCCCTCTATATTAAGATATATGCAAGACTATATCACTAATAATAATTAAATCAATTAAATGATTTTTTTTATTACAATAGCAAGAGTTTGAATTTTCTTGTTCCCCTTAGACCTTCCATTCTAGTCAAAAACTCAAAATACCTTGTCTAAATATAAAACCTATTGGTAATCTTTGAATATGTTCATATTACATTTTTCTCGTTTATTATCTATTGGGGCTACATATAATTTTGATCAAATAATAATATTTTTTGTTTTTCCTTTCTAATTCATGTATCTGTCTTTTCATTTTCATCTCTGTCATCTGAACTTTTTTTTATATGTTGTTTCTTAATTATCCAACACTTTGATCTTTGGATTATAGTGAGTTGTAATGCAATCTTATAAAGCTTTCTTTTTGCCTAGGAGTATGATGAGCGCATGACTCCAGGAACTTCTCTCCATTTCAACGATCCACTTTTTATCCTATCAATAATACCTTTAATAATATGTTGCTAAAATATATCTAGGATATTTAAAACTTGTAAGAGTTTTATATCCAACTATTCACACAGGTTTTTTCTTATTATTGAAATTACATTTTGTTTTAGATCTACTTATCTTAAAACCTTAAATGTATAAAATTTCCCTACACCAATGAGCTTTTTCTTAAATGGAATCCATGTGTTCTTATAGTATTAACATAAAAAATATGGAATAGAGTTATTCCCATGATACAAATCAACGATTACAGAAAAATCATTGTCATAGAAAATACTTGTAGCTACATTATTATTGTTATTATTATTTATCATATCAATATAATTGCTACATATTTTTCTCAAACAACCACCACAATATTCTAGGGCTCCATCAGAAACTTTTTCCAAGATTATAAAAAGTACGTGGACATCTATTTTTCATTAGTTGTCACTAAGAGTAGTATTCATATGTGATCTTTTATACATGTATCCAAATTGATTTTCAAAGGTGCCTTATCTCTTATTTCTCTCAGTGATTCTTTGTTGTGCATTCATAGTATGAATCATAAGTTCGATCCCTCTATAATTAGAACATCTACACTTTTGTTTCTTAAATGGTACTAAAACAATTTTCCTTCCTTCTACTGGCATCGTATTAGTCCTCAAATTTTTGTTGAAATATAACTTAGTTTACCAAACAATTTCTCCTAAAGTGCAATATGCAGACCTACAATTTAATCTTCATTTTCCTTCGTATTTAACCTCATCTTGAATTGGAATATAGGACCACATTCTGAGTTGGACATCAGCTTTCAATCTTATCAGATTGTGATCTGGATCAGCAAATTTTGACTGGATTGGCAAAGTCTGACAATCATTCCTAAGAAATCAAACATCTAAGGAAGATTGACAACAACAACCAAACCTTTATCACACTAAGCGGGGTCAGCTATATGGATCCTCCTACACCATTAGGCTTCAATCCCTTACTAATGGCGTAGGAGGATCTATATAAACTCGCTAAGATTAACAGAGAAAGTAAAAAAGATAACTTAGTTGTAGAATTGTGTTTGAAATAGGATAAATTTGCTATACTTGGGTTAAAATTTATTGAAATTTGGTGAGATTGAGTTGCACATGTGCACACGAAGGAGAGAGAGAGAGAGTGTGTTATTGTCGTCACTGTAAAGAATGTCTTCACCATCCAAAGATAGTACCTTCTGAGTTCCCATGAGAGAGATATGCTACAACCTGTTGTTGTCATTTGACTCATGTCTGAATCTTCTTCTTCGATTCTTCTGCTTTACATTCTGTCAGATTTACTGATGGACTCATATTTTGCCTCCAGTAATCTGGCCCTGAAACATTTTTCAGGTTGATGTTTGGGCGCTTGGTGTCACAGCTATTGAAATGGCAGAGGTATTTTTCTTAAGATGCTAGTTCTGTCCTTTTGCTTCTTGTATAGTGGGTAATACTTGTCATTTATCTGTGATCTCCTAATCATGCTAGGTAACATTATCATACTGCTAACATTTTATTGCTGTGCCTATTGATTTCAGGGACTACCTCCAAGATATGCGGTGCATCCAATGAGGGTTAGCACAAATATATGATTCATATCAAAGAAATTATTCATGTATTTATATCATGATAAGTTTTTGTTCAATAGTTCTTTCATGTCCTTGCATTAGGCTACTATTGTCATTGCATTGTGCAATTGTTTCTTTTTTCTTGGTCTTGGGTTTTTGGGTTAGTACGTGATCCAATCTCATGCAAGCCTGTAGTGTGTTCAATCTGTATCTGCAGAAATTAAGAGAATGAATAGCTGCAAAATTAGCACATACCTATAGTTGTTCCCTCCTTCCATTTACGTGATAGTTAAGAGGTTGAAATTGATGTTTCAGTTTTCTCAAATCTGTTCTTTCAATGAGTATCAAAGGCAGTTTTAGGTCCTCCTGATTGGGTTATACTCTTTCCTACCTCTTGGTCTACTTGTTTTCCATTCAAGCCATTGTTTGGCCGAAACATATCATGAGATGCATTCCATGATTTAGCACATAAAAAAAAGTATTCTTTGACATTATACTGTTTTTTTTTTCATTTTTTTTTAAATTCAGCTCGAGGTGTAGAGAAAGACAATAGTATATGATGTCTTTTAGTGCAAACATAGATATTGCTGCAAAAAATTTTGGTCAATAGTGCATGCATGCATAACTTTTTCTATGCATTAATTTTACAAAGGGTTTGATGCTTAGGATAAAAACAGCTGAATCACAGTCATTTCTCTATTTATCATCTGATCATGAAGGTGGTGCAACAAGCAAACATCTTAACCAATCTTAACTAATCTTAAACCATGTATCATTGTCAAACAAGTTTCTTGGTTCGTAATAACACATGGTTTAAGAAACTTCTTCGTGCCACTAGTTTTTTATTCAAATTGACATACTATTTAGGTTGCTAAGTTTTTTTTGTTGTTGTCAACCATGCAATGGATTTGATTTTAATTAATCTATAGCATGAAAAACTGACTATTACCAAATATGTGAATTGCAACTCCAATGTTTGTGTTCTTGGCTTCTTGCCACTTCTGTTGTTGGTTTTCCTCATTCTTACTCTTCATTTGCATTTGCTTACCTTTCAGTATGTATAATGAATTGATCACGTTGATATTTTCTCCAAGTAGGTGCTGTTTATGATATCAAGTGAGCCTGCTCCAATGCTTGAAGACAAAGAAAAATGGTATGTTTTTTACAGAAATGGTTCTAGAATTTGTTATTTATGTTTTTTCAATTTAGTTAAAAGGGATATCTATAACTAGTCTATTCCATGTGAATAATAGATATTTAAGATTGCCAGAGATGGTGGTGAAGTTCAAGATCATGCTGAGACCTGACTTTCTACCAACTTATTGTCGTTATCTTTATTTTAGCACATGCATCATCCATTAACTATCATATACCTTGTATTTGGTTTCTCACTTTGCTTCTAAGTTCAAAATTCTCTTGTGGTACAGTTATTCTCTTTTGTTGCTTATTCTGTGCCTATCATAAATAGAAACTTGTACGTATATTATGATGCCTTTCTCACTATCGTATTATTCTTAGAATGCACAACTTTTTGAGATGTATAAAGGTGGTAAATTGGTAATGTTGGACATGATAAGAGATGAGATCACCACTTGAAGACAACATGAAAGAGAAAGAATTTCCTCATAAAATCCAGATTAACAATATAGGAGAACAATCAACATAATGATAACAAAACCTGATTCACTTAGGAGATAATTTCTTTGTTGTTTATCTTGAGTTATTTTGTACACTACAGATATTATAGTTGATTGATATAAAATACACAATTATACATGAAGCACAGCATAGCCTCATACACCCCTTTAGCAGCTGTGGCATGCTTATCTTAAATGACACCACTTTTTATACTTCCTTTGTAATGAATGATATTAAATTTTATACTAGCTCTTACAATTCTGTTACTCAGTTCACATCTAGGTGTGTGGAAAAGTAAGTCCAACAACTTTGCTCCTAGATACATCATACATTTGATGTTCGCTTCATGCCATTAAATTGAATATTATGATTTGGTTCTTTTATGGTCATTTCCTTCTTGCAGGTCACTTCTTTTCCATGATTTTATTGCTAAGTGCCTAACAAAAGATCCACGATTACGCCCATCTGCAACTGAGATGCTAAAGGTATCTCATATTGTCAAACTTTCGCATACTATGTAACCTTAAGTGTCTTATTTAATTGGAGATACGATTTAGTCCTATTAGTTGGTCCTGTTGTATTAGTCTCGGTAGTAGTCTTGCTCAGATTATGATTGTGAGGTTACGACTACTTGATCACTTTCATATGATTAATTTTTCCTGCTATATTTTAATTAAAGTAGTTTACAGCATAAATTCATTGAAAAATGCAATTGGGGGCCTCCAAAAATGTTGCCAAAAATAAAAAAAGCTAGGCAAATAAGAGCATCAATGGCTGCACAGGCCCAACATCAACAAGCAGGAAGTGAAACTGTATGATCTCTCTGATCATTTTTTTTTTCAGAATTAACATAAACCAAAGTTCTTATTATCCCTAATTTCATTCACTGTTGCAGAGAGTAGAAGGAACTGTATATGGAGACACTGTTCCTTCAAGGCCTATGGGTTATCCAATCAACAGTGCTGAAGCTGATGCAGGTAATTAGAAACTTATTTTGCTAGTGTTGTATCACATCAAATAAGTAGCATAATCTTTTGTATGCCTTCTCTTAAGCAACTTGTAGTTTTGCTTTGTCTTATTTTTTTCTTGTAATGAGGGAGACACCCTGTTTATTCCCAAGGACAGATCGTGTTTTGCAACCTGACTCGTAGTAGAAGTTGAAACGATGGATGCTGAGTTGCAAAGACCTTATCAAGTAATAAATTAAATGATTCTGCTGCTGCTATTAGATTGCTAAATCTATTCTCGCGTGCCTGATGAAATTTAAGATACCTTGATTAGTTATATGATTCCAATCAATTAATTTTCTTTGCATGTGGAATTTGAAGTGTTTGGTTTGTTAGGGATTCAGTTTTAATTACTAGGCACTTAAGAATATTAGCATTTTTTATTTGACAGTCATTCATGGTTGCATTATGGTAGCATTTTCTAATTTTCAGTATTTGTCACTTTTGTAACTGAAGTTTAATCATATTTTAAATATTATTTATAGTTGATCCAATTCAATTAACTAATGGTATAAGTTGTATAAATAGCTAAGTCTATTTAGTCACATAGAATACAGAATTTTGATTGTGTTTTCATAAGATTCATGATCGTGTCAATATGAAACTGAAAATAGGTTTTGTGATCCAAAGAGTATAAAATGCAAGTCATTGTGAATGTTCAAGACATGTTTTTTTTAAATTTATATGCCTGCTGTTATATAATTTATTATGATGTACACACCCAAATTTCGGGCCCCAATTGAGTAAAAAATCCTTGGTTGAAACGAGCTGAATGCCCAAGTGAATAACCTGCCAAAGTGAATTACCAACATTGCCAGACCATATCAGGATATTCCCCTCACAGTTTTGCAAATCCTACAGCATTTGATGAACCAAATGCTTCCTTTAATCTCTAAGAAACATATTAAAAGAGTAAGGTTGCTTAAAATTTGAAGGAATCCTGCATAACTTACATGAGTAAATATGAGTAGACATCTTTATTTCGAAATCACTGAGCTATCAGTCATTAGTTCCTCATGTATCAATTAATTTCCCCTGTACAATGATTTGTTAAGCAAGCAATCTCCATAGCCTGGTTGCATTAAATCAACCGCAGAAACTATATTTTACCTAATGTAATTAGGATATATATCCTTCTTGTCAAGTTGTACTTTAACTTTGTAAAAATAATAATTTTTTTTATTTTATTTAGATAAAAGTATTATCCTAGGCTAAAATCTCAGATTGAGATTTTTTACAATCTAGCCTGCTCTTCCTTGAACAACAACAAGCCTAGAGTCTCCTTTCCTTAAAGATGACCTGAATCCTTCAGTCTATTTATTTTTATTCCTTCCCAAATGAAATATATTCTTAAATTGAACTTGTGTCAAGTTAGTCATCAACAAATTTATCAATTTGACATTTTTCTATGTAGGGGAATTTGGTACTGTCGTAGTTCATGATGAAGTTGGAAACAGGGATGAACTTGTTGAATCTCCTATATCTAAGAAACCAGAATTCATACCTGGACTTGGTGACATCAGTTCTTTCAATCATGATCCTGGGGATAGATCTTTTGATTTTTGGTATGTTTAATAGATTCAAGATTTTCTTTTCTTTCTGGATAGTTGTGATCTAATGTTTTACGCAATGACCTAAATTTTTATACTAGACAATGATCATAATGTTTCCAAAGCAGTGAACTTTGAAGGGTAACTATTTAAATACTGCAATAGTGCTACAGTTTAAGTGCTAATTAATATTTTTTTTTCTTTCTTTCCTGGTAACCAACTTTTGTTTAACTATCTTTTCACAATTATTATTATTTTCTTTTGGCTCAGGGTTGACAATTTGAGTGGTACTATAGTTACTAAAAAACCTGATACAGTGGAAATGCTTGATTCCCAACCAATCCAACGGTTGCCGTCATCTTCTGGTTATGTTGAAAGAGTCAATTCAAATGTCGTCTTGCAGCAACATAGTTCAGGCAAAAGTTATGCAGTGTCTGATAACTCTGACAAGAGCAGCACTCTGAGAAGTGCCACCATTAACCGAAAAGCATTTTCAGTACAAGATAAGGTGCATTTATCTATAAAAAGCATCTTCCCTGACCATAGTATTTTGAGATCAAGTAAACAATAATGAAATGAAAAATCTATTTCTCACTTTAATGAATTTATTCCTCTCTGGCTTATTGAGTTGTTCATTTCCTAGATCCGGTCCATCTATGCTGCTGGCAATACAGTACCTATTCCATTTCTCAAGGCAATAGACATTTCTCCTCTTGCTCTAGTCTCCGAGAATGTAGCTGGGGATAGAGTGCAGGAATCTAGCTCTCATGCTGCATTGGAAGCAGTGAAGGAGCTTTTCAGTAGCGATGGACAATCCAAAAAAGGACGCAAAGGGCAAAATGAGGTACTGCCAAAATTTTGCTTGTTGCATTTTTGAACGGTTGGATTCAGGGTGTTGCTTTGGTGGCCTAGATTCAACTTCCTCCAGGAGTTTATCAGAGATTGACTACAAGCCCAACATTGATGAATCTAGCACAAGCACTGGCTTACCATAAAACGTAAAATCATATTTACTTTTTCAGAAGCATTTTATTTGAGATTGTCAAATTTTGTCTGCCTTGATTCTGTTGCCATGCCCCTACTGTTTCCAGGTGTTACGAGGATATGCCACTTCAAGAGCTTCAAGCAGCACAAGAGAAGCAGACTATTCAAAACCTTTGTGACACACTCCGTACTATTTTAAGGTTATAGACAGCAACCTCATGATCTGGTCAGTGAAGGGGAGCATGTTGTTTGTTATTTATGGTAGATGACCGACCACGTCATAGATTATAATAGATGCATCCCTTCAAGTTTAAGAGTTAGTTGCACGTACCATCTTTATCGATAGATAATCCATAACCTTTGCTCATTCCTGCTGCCAAGCATCATCTTATTCCGACTAAAATTCCCCCCCCGGGTATTTCCCATCACTGATGATTTCAAACAGACTTCGTGCTGTGGTTGTGGCAAGGTGTGCTCCTCGGAATGACACCAAATCTTCACTACAGATTGAGTAATGTAATCCAGTCTTTAGATCTAATGTAAAGAATAGGCATGCCCATTCTAACATTTGAGAGCTAAGTAAAATCTCATGTTGAGTTTATTTCTGCTATTCTTGAGTGTGTAAGTTGTGGAAGATAACTAATAAAAATATTATCAGTTAGCTATTTTTATTTCTGGTTCCGCTCGTTGAGATTCATAAATAAAATCTCATGGTGAGTGCATCATTTGAAGGTAGGTGTTGTGAGCATATGAACACAGTAATGTATGTTCGTGAATTTTTTGATGTGATGCATTTTATTATCTTCATTTTATCTTTCAGGAAAAACAAATGTTTTATTAAGATCAATATTTATGAATCTTAACCTCTTTTTTTTTCAATCTTCTTTGATTGCTTATTGATCTTTTAATTCCGATAAGGTCACCTCCCTTCCCATACTTTTTCCTTCTTTTCTTGTGAGTTTTTATTTGCCAAAACTTGTTTCAACCCAAATAAAAATAAAAAAATTAAGAAAGCTTATATTTTATTTTTCTTAAAATGATTTCTCCTTAAAAAAAACGAAGCCACTGTTACCAATAAAATTTATTTATCTATTTATTCTTAGAAAATCATCGTAAAGAAAAATACTTTTAAAACTGAGATAGTGTAAACAATTCAGCCTTCCATTCAAGTGTAAACATTTTGTATAGATTTAAAATAACTCTTTTTATTAAAATAATTTTTCATCAAAATACTAGTTTAAAAAAATATGAATAAATCAAAACACATTTTTTTTTACAATTCTCCATTTTGTGAAATCATAAAAGATCTATTTCTTTCTTTTAAAAAACTATGTTTTATTTTTTTTTTTAAATATTAAAGCAGATTTTTGCCAAAAACCTTTAATCAAATATGAGAACTATTTATATTTCTTCATGAAATTACCTGCCATTATGGATAAAAATCAATGAGTCGCTATAATACATTTAAAAAAATTCTAAAAAATATGTTCCATTCTGCAGGGATTAATTATTTCGCATTCAATATAATATTAAAAAAATATAATCAGCAAATATTTTCCAAAAGGACATGAGAAACACTTGTTGAAAACCCTTTTAATTGTTGTTGTTTAGTGTATAAATAAATATTAAAGCAACGAGGGCCAAGAAACGCTTACTACCTGAACAATGGCGTGCTCCATTACGCTCACCCTGCTCCTCCTCCTCCTCCTAACTCCTTGCCTTGGGAGATCACCGACGGTCTCAAAATCCAAAAGGCCATCTGTGATCATCGTCGGAGCAGGAATCTCCGGTAAGCTCATGCCTTGATATTAATCCTTTACTGTTCTTGAATGAACAAGTGTAATTGTTGTTCTTAGAAATTAAAAGCTTGCACTTCTCAGGAATATCAGCAGCAGTGACTTTGGCCAGAGCAGGCGTCCATGACGTCTTGATACTGGAAGCCACTGACAGAGTCGGCGGCAGGATACACAGGAAAAGATTCGCAGGGCACCAGATTGAGGTCGGGGCCAACTGGATTCAAGGAGTCAACGGTGAGAAAAGGAATCCAATCTGGCAAATGGCAGAGGAGCTCCACCTCAAGACCTTCTTCTCAGATTACTCCAACATCTCTTCCAACACTTACACACAGAGGTACGTACGTACGTAGTCGATCAGTATCGTTCTCTTCTATCAAGATATATAGAAACAATCATTAATAAATAGATTTAAATAAATAAATAAATTCTGCAGTGGTGTGCTTTATGAGAGATCAGTGGTCGATCGAGTGCTGAAAGTTTCAGAGAAAGTCGTCGAGGATGGTGGAATCTACTCACATTCCCTGCCTTCTGACGGCCATGAAGACATCTCCATTTTGGGGTTTCAGAAAATGAAGAACCAGTACGTTCATTTTTTTTTTTTTTTTTTGTTCAGAATTTTTAGATACTGAATCAG